>OX031009.1:66486409-66841363 GCA_943735925.1 Pollenia amentaria
AAAATTTTAAAAAAAATTCCTTTTAAATATATATCCTTCCACATGCTTAAAAGTTTTCATTCAAATTTTTTAAAAATTCCAAATTGTATGACTTTATTTCTCTTTGTTTCATTTATTAAACATTCTCCTTTAATATTCGTATACATATATTCTAACTGAATGTGAGAGCAAATGCAAATAACAAAAATATGCGATTAGTTCGCAAATGTGAACCTAAATATTCGGCTCCCCTAATATATACGTACATGATTGTGGCACTTGTTGAAGTTTGCCAGGCTATTAGGGCTCTTAGTAAAATACTACATTTGTACTTAAATGCTATTGTTTATGAAAAATTTTAATTTTTTAATGAAAATAATACGAATATTTACGTATTTTAACACAATATATTGAAAATGAGACAATATTTTGAAAATTTCCTACATTTGCCTTAAAATAAAATATCTGTCTTTTTTCCCTACGCCGTAAATTTTCCGAAAAAATCCCTACAAAAAGGGAAAATTCCCTACTATTGGCATCACTGTTTGACATATGCTGACAGTAATTTGAAGTTTTGTTGGAAAAAGTAAAAAAAAAAAATCAACAATTAAAAGAAAATTAATAAATTATGCTTTGGTT
The DNA here is from genome assembly GCA_943735925.1 of Pollenia amentaria. NCBI lineage: Eukaryota > Metazoa > Arthropoda > Insecta > Diptera > Polleniidae > Pollenia > Pollenia amentaria. The sequence continues at coordinate 66,487,028 of OX031009.1, forward strand.
TTGTATGTTTTACTTAAGGGTTATCTATCATCACAAAAAATAGTTGTTAAATGCTATTTTTAATTTGTTAAGTTCATATAAAACATGTTTAGCTAGAACTTGCACTGCGACATTCACGTTAGACATTTTTTTAAAGTGAACTCTCTTAACTACTGTCTGGACGCCTACGTCACGAAGGCAGCAATACTGTTTTTGGCAACTAATAAATTCATAAACTTAGAGCGTTGAACCAAAAAATTACAGTAGAATCGCGATACAGTAATCTTGCGGTCAAGTTAACCAAATTTTAGCGCTTCTGTGCCGCTCTAAAAGTTAACTGTAAGTTAACTTTTCAGATCGTATTAGTAAAAGTACTGATTTGTACAAACGATAACAAATTAGATTAAATTTTAAGCTGAAAGTTGAGAGTTTAAACAAAATTGGGAAATACATTAAAGAAAAACTATCGGCGTTGTATTATTGTATATCGGAAGTTGCCATCTCAAAAATAAAAACGAAACGTCACAAAATTTTCGAGGCTTTGAAGAATACATAGGAAAAAGCATACAGGAAAACATTACATAGACCAAAATATGCCGATCTTAAAGAAAGTTTTTACAAATGTTTTCTTGAAGCATCGAAAACGTAATTGCGCAATCACTGTTCTAATTTCAATATCAATAGCTAAGCGCGAGTTCGTGTAACTGCAACCTGAAAAGACAATAATGTCAGTAATGGATGGCTGGCAAATGCTTAGAAAACACCCAGAATTCGCTATCTGAAAATTTTTGAAGAACTAATTTTCTGACAAACGTCATATGTAGCACCTAACACATAATACATGACTGATTGTGTAATTATTAATTATAAATTGTAGCCGGTACAAATTAGATCTAAGTTTCTTTTTTGTACAGATGAAAACTAAGTCATTAAAACAAATATAGGTACATATGTTTATTATTACATTTTTTTACAATTTAGAAAAGTTAAGAAATAAGACGGAAAAGTTAACAACCCTTAGGACATTTCAGTTTACTTTTTCGCGATTATACTGAATATTAGGATTTTTTTATTCAACCTGCCATGAAGATGATATTCTTTATGAGTTCAAAAAACAATAAAATTAAAATATTTTAAATGTTTTTTAATAAATTCATTTGTTTTTACGTTACAAAATTTATCATAAATAAGTATTTATATATTTGTAGGCTTAAATTAAGGTCGTGTACGAGTCTGCAATTATTTATGTTGTTAAATTTATAAAAATTAAAAATGATAGTGGCACCACTGAAATGTAAATACATAATAAAAAACACAGCTGTTTATATTTTTTCAATTGTAGCTGTCGTCTTCAAAATAATTCAGTAGCTAATTACACGACTGCAATTGCAACCTGCAGCATTTGTAGTCGTGCCTTCGTGTTGCCTGCTGTCTCGAATGTGTTTAATGCAGGAATGTCAGCGTCATACACAATTGTGTAAGCAAAACTCACATGTACGCTTACGCTCTTTTATTTTGCGAGCGTAATATATAATTGTTTACTGCAAAACACTCTCATTCAGCGGGAAATATCGCACGGCCTGTTTTGAGGGCTCTAAACAGAAATAATATATTTATTATTTATTATCTTTGTTTCTGTTTTGTTTTATTTCTGTTTTTAACATTGTACAATGATTTAAAAAAAACAAATTGCTTGTGGTTTTTGTACGAGGTGTACTTGTTGTAGTATCAAGAATAACTGTGATGAATTCGCCTTGATGTTGTGTTTATTGAGCTTCTGTAAACTTCAAATTTGAATTTTATTAAGTAGTCTTGTAGACAGCGATAACGAGCATGCAAGCGGATGAGTTTATTAAAAAAAAGATAAATGATGGCATATAAAAAATATTTTATGATAAAAAATGCATTTAATGATTTTCAGTGTCTCTTATGTTTTATATTAGTATATTTTTATAGGCTAGTAAAATCTTCTCTTTTTATAATGGTGGTTAATAATTATAGAATATTTTTAAACTTAATGGGGTTATTATTTGCATTAGTATGTGCAAATGAATTTTCATTGTTGGCATTCGCAAAGGTATGTTGAGCACAAAATTAAAAATATTGGAAAGAATTGTATAAGGTTGTAAAAAGACTTCAAATATTGTCAAGTGCTCAATTGTTCCAAAAAATAAGCAAAGTTTCTGAGAAATGCAGGTTCCAAATTAAATTTATTTAAATAATAACTGATTGTGTCTGTCCATAACTCAAAATTTTTCGATAATTGTATTATTATAAATTGCTCTGAAGTCTTCATAGCAAAATATGTATGTTAATTAGGCCTTGTAATAGGCCTCGCAACCGCAGATTTCTCCCTCTAGGAATGTAAGAGACAAGAGTAATCGCACCAACACATTCAAGGCGAATTGATTAGAAGGTGGGGTCAAGTCAGCATATGGTTATTTTTTTCGGTGGTCGATTTGTCAAAGTTTGTATACGAACTAGTTTTTTTTATGTAAACAAACATTTTTTTTTACTAGCAATATTTTTGACAGATGGACCACAGAAACAGTGTTGTTGTAGAGTTGACCTCACCTTCTAGTGAATTCGCCTTGAACACAATCATAATTGACACCACTGGTTTAATGCATAAAAAGCCATAATTTCATTCTAGTCTTGGGCTTATGCTAGGAACACAACTGGGGCGAACGACGAATTTTTGGCCGCGAATATTCGTCGCCAAAAATAAAAGACGTTTGAGTATATGAAAATGCACACAATCAGGGCGCCGGCGAAAATTCGCCAGACGCGGCGAACTTTAAATAGATTTAATTCTATTTCATACGCCAGCGAACGACGAACAAATCAGTACTAGGTGACCATGTTTGGTTTTAGTTAAGAAGTAGTTTAGTAAATAAAGTTACTTGTTACTTTAATAATTGTTTTTTTTTTATTGTATAACACATAAAATATATATACAAAGTATTTTGCTATAAAAATAGTTTTTATATGTGTTTTTGATTATGTTTTTATTTCTAAGCATTATTTTTTTGAATATGGTCACACTATTTCTCTCTCTTTACACAAACAGCATTCAACTCTCTCAATTATAAAAGCTGCTTTTTATTCGACGGTATTGTGCTTCATACGACGAATTTACTCAGCGAATTTTTACGGAAAAATTCGTCGTGTTGGGCGAAATTCGTCGTTCGTCCCAGTTGTGTTCCTAGCATTAATCGTTCGTTTAAGTGACCGGTCATTATCGTTCAATTCGAATCAGTGAACGAGCTCGTTCTTTTCGTTCAATCGTTCGTTTCAGGTCACTTTGTCTTTTGGGTCAGTTTGTCTTTTGAATCATTTGTCGCTTTCGTTCAGTCGTTCATTTGTCTTGTCCTCTTTACTAAACAATTGATTGAATGTGTTAAAAGAAACAACATGTGAGATTACACTCGAAACATTATGTAAGTAAATTCAAAAGAATAGGCATTAAGTTTAGAAAACTGAAAATGTAATTAGAAAACGGATAATTTTAAATAAAGGAATTGTAAGGTAATTTTTTACTGTTAATTTTATAACGGAGATATTTATTAAAAATGAATTAACTTTTCTCTTTATTTACAATTAAAAAAAAGTACACACTAGGTACAAAAAATATATTCAAAGGCTTTTCAGTTAATTTAAACTTAATTTAAATTACGTACTAAGACAGCTAAAGCAGTGTTTTTATCTGTCATTATGACCTACCAAATGAGCCAAATATTTTTTCCTTTCTATTTTTTTTTATTTATGTACATATGTACACATGTACTTCAGTTTTATTTTATGCATAAAAAATAACTGAACATATAAACAGAAATAAAAATCATTAAGGGTTTTCATGATATCACTAAAAGTCTCGCAAACTGTGCATTTTTACGCGCTCTCAAATGAACTGCCAAAAATTGTATGAGAATTCGTTTACACAAACTTCGTAAATTTGCTCAACAATTTTGACTCGTAAACTGGCGCTGTTCAGTTGTGCATTTATACAAATAAATTTGTTTAATATTTACCGCCGTTTTCAATGAAAAATTCAAGTGTTAATAATATCACAAACAATAAAATATTGCAGTAATTTAAGCAAATTAGTCGTTATGCTTTATTTATGCTTGTTTAAAAAACAAATTGTAGCTTTTAATTTTATAGTTGTTTTCTTTTAATTGATTTTTGTATTTAAAATGACACAACAATTAAAAAGGGTCTTCATGAAACGAGTCTTGCAAGTTTGCCTATTTGCACATATGGCAATTTTAAGCGATATCATGAAAACCCTTATTAATTTTTGTAGTTTGTTTTTGGAACAATATGCAGAAACAGTTTAATTAATAAAATAATATTTCATTAATTACGGAAAACAATTTTAATAAATCTCATTAAGTTACTGTAAAACTCATTAATTACGGAAAACAATTTTAATAAATCTCATCAAGTTACTGTAAAACTTTTTTGAGTGTAACCAAGAATAGAAAACAATAATGCATTAAACACATTCGAGACAGCAGGCAACACGAAGGCACGACTACAAATGCTGCAGGTTGCAATTGTGGTCACGTAATCAGCTACTGAATTATTTTGAAGACGACAGCTACAATTGAAAAAATATAAACAGCTGTGTTTTTTATTATGTATTTACGTTTCAGTGGTGCCACTTTCATTTTTTATTTTTATAAATTTAACAACATGCATAATTGCAGACTCGTACACAAACTTAATTTAAGCCTACAAAAATATAAAAACTTATTTATGATAAATTTTTTAACGTAAAAACAAATGAATTTATTAAAAAACATTTAAAATATTTTAATTTTATTGTTTTTGGAACTCATAAAGAATAGTATCTTCATGGCAGGTTGAATAAAAAAATCCTAATATACAGTATAATCGCGAAAAAGTAAACTGAAATGTCCTAAGGATTGTTAACTTTTTGCAATAATAAAAATATGTACCTATATTTTTTGCATATTTTCATCTGTACAAAAAAGAAACTTAGATCTAATTTGTACCGGCTACAATTTATAATTAATAATAAATGTACAATCAGTCATGTATTATGTGTTAGGTGCTACATATGACGTTTGTCAGAAAATTAGTTCTTCAAAAATTTTCAGATAGCGAATTCTGGGTATTTTCTAAACATTTGCCAGCCATCCATTACTGACATTATTGTCTTTTCAGGTTGCAGTTACACGAACTCGCGCTTAGCTATTGATATTGAAATTAGAACAGTGATTGCGCGCGCAATTACGTTTTCGATGCTTCAAGAAAACATTTGTACAAACATGCTTTAAGATCGGCATATTTTGGTCTTTGTAATGCTTTCCTGTGTGCTTTTTCCTATGTATTCTTCAAAGCCTCGAAAATTTTGTTACGTTTCGTTTTTATTTTTGAGATGGCAACTTCAGATATACAATAATACAACGCCGATAGTTTTTCTTTAATGTATTTCTCAATTTTGTTTAAACTCTCAACTTTCAGCTTAAAATTTAATCTAATTTGTTATCGTTTGTACAAATCAGTACTTTTACTAATACGATCTGAAAAGTTAACTTAGAGTTAACGTTTAGAGCGGCACAGAAGCGCTAAAATTTGGTTAACGTTTGATTTTTTGGTTCAACGCACTAAGTTTATGAATTATAGGTCGTAAATGTTTCAGAGCACTTTATCAATAGCATAGGAAGAAAAATATAATCTGAATTTTTAAAGTATTGGTATCATAATAAAGTCTTTCGAAACACATTTCATATGATGTATTAAATATACCGATTTATTAACCCCTTAAGAGGATTTATCTTAAAATTTTGTCGATATATATAATAATATTTCCTCAAATATAATATGTTATAGAGAACACCCCAAGTTTTTGTATGCTATATTTTTAGAAACTCCATCATATAAAATCTTAAAGTTATTAGGGTTAAAAAAATTTTATTTTGGAAAACTTCACAATTTATTTATAAGTTTGAGTTCAAATATATAGTGCTAATAGTTTATGCACTTGTTACATATTGAAATATAGTAATATGTAAATATTTGAAAAGTGTTCCGGAAGGCTGAAAACCCGCAATACAGAAAAACTTTATTAATCAAAGTCCTAATAACTTTGGTAACATGTGTATATTATTGTTAAATAATTATTATTATATCGACATAATTTAAATATAAAGCAAATTTAGTAAAAAAGTCAGTCAAGAAGTATGAGCATTTGAAATGGGCTCTTAATGGGTTAATAAATCGGTGTGCTTTAAACACCATGTGAAAAGCACTTTCAATTTTTCAATGATACCCATACTGCTAAAACTAAGAGCGTTGGCGTGACAAACATCTTCCTATATAACTTCTTTTAAGGATACTAAAAAGTAATAATATAGATTTGGTGATGAGCCGCGCTTATATTCTTGTTTCAATCCGGTTCTTTGCTGTTTAACCAAAAAATTATTATTATATATTATAAGCACTAATTCTTCTAATTTTTAATTATATTAGCAGCACTTTTTCTGTTTTGTAGCGTACAAAAATAGAAATTAGTTTAATCTGACTACAACGACAAAATTAGCATAGACAACAACCTGCAGCCATTTTGCCGTTTCGTCGCTAAAATAATCATTTCCATATACACACATGTATTCTATTGTTGACATATTGAAGTCGGTAGTCTGCTGTCTCGAATGTGTTTAATGCATAATGCTTTAAACCAGGGGTTTCCATTTCTTTGCACAATTGTGCGCACCACTACTAACACATATTTTTATACTCTTCAATTCAGTCGTCGATGTGACTTCGACAAGTGTGCATGTCTAGCGGATGCTATATTATTTTGTTTCAGCTTACACTCAAAAAATATTGTGCGGTCAAAAATGCTTTTGGTAACATCCAATGCCTTGCGTGCAATTTTTATTTAGAGTTTAAATTTTAAGACTGAAATGTAGAATAATGTTACATATCATAAGTTTACATGCAAAGCAAAGAACTTTGTAAAATGGTAATTATTTGAGATTTAAAAGCAATTTTTAGTATTTCAGATAAAAAATTTCAAAATGTCTAACAGTCCTATGTGGAAGAAGCTGAAAGTCACATTTATTAAATGTTTTATTTTACATACGTATATGGATTCGGTTCTTATAATTTTACAGCACTTTTTTATTTTTTCTTATGCAATACTAAAAATTATTATTATAAATTATTATCTGATCACTAATTCCACTAACACCGTGGTAATAGTTATAAAACAGATTACCTAGTTTTTTTGTTTAAAAATATTAATGTGTTCTTATAAAAAGAATTAAAAACTCTGCTAATTTTTTTCTTGAGTGTGATTAAACATTATGCTGTTAAAAAAAATTATATATGTATTTGATGATACGTCATTTTTAATTTTGTAAATTACTTAAAATTATATAAAAATACATATGTAACGTGAATCCTAATCAACAAAAATGTAAAATTTTCAAATAATATCTACATTGTTTTGCATTTAAGCTAACGATATGTGTTTCGTTTGTGAAAAAAATTCTTTGATGCCTGTAAAAGGGTCCCTTTTTCTTTCGTTAAAAAGACGTACCTAAATGCAGAAATTATTAAGAAAAAAAATAGCCACAAGAATTTGTTGGTATTTTGTGCTTGTAAAAACATTTTTTTTCTGTACCAATCGCGTCGGTAGGTTTTTTTCTTTGAAAACACTTTATTAAGTAAGTAAAAATATTTAAAAAACAAGTTAAAAAAGTCTTGTTTTCCTACAATTTATGTGTAAACCTATACACATAAAAGCAAATGTGACAACAGGTAAATTTTTTGGGTAAGAAGATGTGTTTTATTGATGTATTAATGAAGCGTTATTGTTTGGCACTATTTTTATTGCTTACTTTTTTATGCTACAATTATATGACCGAGTCCAAAGAGTTAACCTTACTAATTTATGGTATTTATTTAACGTACATAACTTTGACCTGTTATAATGAATTTCTACATTTTTGCAGGCACTCAGGTGCGCATTTGGTATTTTGCAAAAAGTTATGATATACCATTAGCAAGAATTAAAATGAATGCACAGATGTTTGAAGTATGAGTAACCCAACAACGTGAATACCTTTTCTATTTTACTTACCACTATGAATACCCTATCTTTTTACTTAAATAACTTTTTCACGTTATAATTCTCATGTAGTTTATTTTATTTTTGAATAAATAGACCAGGGAAATACATTTCTATGCACAATTGTGTATACCACTACTAATAAATATTTTTGTTTGAGGTTAACAGAAAAAACTTTATGATGGCACTTAAAAAATATTGTGCGGTCAAAAACGCTTTTGGTAACATCCAATGCCTTATATGCTATGCAACATTTAAGGAAGGGACGGAATATGTTATTAAACGGCATTGCGATCGTTTTCATAATAATATAAATAATTTAAATGATAAGGAAAGAGAAGACCTGTTTTATAAAAATAAAACAATTTTTTTAGAAAAATTGAAAAAATGGTTATTAGAAGAGGAAATTTATGAACCAAAATCAGTTCCCAAATTAAAAAAGGAGATGTCAAGTTTAGTAATATTGGAAATTGTTAAGAAAGGAAGACCATTGTGGGATGGTGTTTTTATCAAGCAATTGCTAAAAAAAATTTGGGAAAGGCTTAATTATAATACTAAATTTATAGAGTCTCTTCCCCTGTCCAGTCAAACTGTAGGCCGTCGTACTGTTCAATTAGGAACATGTGTAGAATCTGCAATTAGGGAAAAAGTAATTAATTGCGAATTTTTGAGTCCATGTTTACTTTAGAAACATTTTATGGAAATGTAACTGGTACGTTGTTGAATGATGTTGTCACAGAAAAGCTTCTTTCCATTGTAGACATAAACAAATTTGCTGGAGTCTGCACAGATGGAGCCAATGTAATGTTGGGCAAATATAATGGGCTTATAGGCCAATTAAAAAAACACAAATTTGCAGTTCATAATTTTCACTGCATAATTCATCAGACCGCTCTTGCATCGAAATTCATAAATGATACCCCAGCTATGAAGACAGCAGAGGATATAATAAATAAAATTCGAGGCGGACATCAAGCGCCTACCCACCGAAAATTTGTAACCTTTTTAAAAAACAAAAATGCTGTGAATTGTGACCTGAAAATGTTTACAGAATTTCGGTGGCTAAGTCGCGGTGATTGCCTGAATAGATTTTATGATTTAAGAGAAGAAGTTGTTCAGTTCCTAGAAACTGAGAAAATAGAAAAAGTTTTAATACAGTGTTATAAAGACAATAATTTTATATTAGACTTAGCTTTTTTGACAGATACGACAAGTATGTTAAATGAACTTAATTTGGAATTGCAAGGAAAGGAACGCAATATATGCGACTTGTCAAAAATCATTCACAATTTTAAAACAAAACTTTTTCTAATTTTTTCCCAAATTAAAACTGGTGATTTTTCCAATTTTCCAAAAACTTCACTTGTTTATAGAAATCTCGAAATCGACAAAAGATATGAATATGCCGAAATATTTGAAACACTTTTCAATAATTTTCAAGACAGGTTTCAAGATTTTGTAATTTTACAACCGCTATTAGATCTTTTCGAAAACCCTTTTCGTTGCGATGTAAGCAACTACGAATTTGATATTCAATCAGAACTAATCATACTACGAAGCGAAGTAAATGCTCCAGACGAAAATAATATTGTAGAGTTCTGGAAAGATTTGTATGGCGAGTTCTATCCTGAACTAAAAAAAAATTCATTTAAGTGCCTCTCTTTATTTGGCACTACTTACCTATGCGAACAATTTTTTTCGGATCTAAAATTTATTTGTTCCAAGCAACGTAATAAATTAAGTTCATCCCATTTGAAAAGCATTCTACTATTACGAAACTGCCATAAAAGTATAAATTTAGAAGATTTTATTTTATAAGTTGTATAACACAAGGGAACAAAATTAAACATTTTTTGTGTTGATAGAAAATTTGTAGCAGTTCTTTACCAATTCAATGTCGCTGATTTTAAAACTGCACTTTTTTTTCTATCAGCTGTGATTTGCGTGCAATATTTATTTATTATGAATTTTTAAAACATAAAAATCTTTAATTTTTTTACAATTGTTTGAAAAGATATTTGAAACTGATTTAGAGTCAAAAAGCTTCCGAATAAAAAAAAAGTGCAGTTTTAAAATCAGCGACATTGAATTGGTAAAGAATTGCTAAAAATTTTTTATCAACAAAAAAAATTTTTAATTTTTTACCTTTGTGTTATACATCTTATAAAATATATTACTAACATTTTATTTCGGCTGTAAATGAATGCATTCTCTCAATTTCTTTACTCTCTGGTACTCACTAATACACAACCAAAAAATTTTTGGAAATCCCTGCTTTAAACACATTCGAGACAGCAGACTACCGACTTCAATATGTCAACAATAGAATACATGTGTGTATATGGAAATGATTATTTTAACGACGACACGGCAAAATGGCTGCAGGTTGTTGTCTATGCTAATTTTGTCGTTGTAGTCAAATTAAACTAATTTCTATTTTTGTACGCTACAAAACAGAAAAAGTGCTGCTAATATAATCAAAAATTAGAAAAATTAGTGCTTATAATATATAATAATAATTTTTTGGTTAAACAGCAAAGAACCGGATTGAAACAAGAATATAAGCGCGGCTCACCACCATTATCTATATTATTATTACTTTTTAGTATCCTTAAAAAAGTTATATAGGAAGATGTTTGTCACGCCAACGCTCTTAGTTTTAGCAGTATGGGTATCATTGAAAAATTGAAACTGCTTTTCACGTGGTGTTTAAAGCACACCGATTTATTAACCCATTAAGAGCCCATTTCAAATGCTCATACTTCTTGACTAACTTTTTTACTAAATTTGCTTTATCTTTAAATTATGTCGATATAATTATTATTATTTAACAATAATATACACATGTTACCAAAGTTATTAGGACTTTGATTAATAAAGTTTTTCTGTATTGCGGGCTTTCAGCCTTCCGGAACACTTTTCAAATATTTACATATTACTATATTTCAATATGTAACAAGTGCATAAACTATTAGCACTATATATTTGAACTCAAACTTATAAATAAATTGTGAAGTTTTCCAAAATAAAATTTTTTTAACCCTAATAACTTTAAGATTTTATATGATGGAGTTTCTAAAAATATAGCATACAAAAACTTGGGGTGTTCTCTATAACATATTATATTTGAGGAAATATTATTATACATATCGACAAAATTTTAAGATAAATCCTCTTAAGGGGTTAAAAAATCGGTATATGAAATGTGTTTCGAAAGACTTTATTATGATACCAATACTTTAAAGATTCAGATTATATTTTTCTTCCTATACTATTGATAAAGTGCTCTGAAACCTTTACGTCCTATAATTCATAAACTTAGTGCGTTGAACCAAAAAATCAAACGTTAACCAAATTTTAGCGCTTCTGTGCCGCTCTAAACGTTAACTCTAAGTTAACTTTTCAGATCGTAAAAGTACTGATTTGTACAAACGATAACAAATTAGATTAAATTTTAAGCTGAAAGATGAGAGTTTAAACAAAATTGAGAAATACATTAAAGAAAAACTATCGGCGTTGTATTATTGTATATCTGAAGTTGCCATCTCAAAAATAAAAACGAAACGTCACAAAATTTTCGAGGCTTTGAAGAATACATAGGAAAAAGCATACAGGAATCAGTATATAGACCAAAATATGCCGATCTTAAAGCAAGTTTCTACAAATGTTTTCTTGAAGCATCGAAAACCTAATTGCGCAATCACTGTTCTAATTTCAATATCAATAGCTAAGCGCGAGTTCGTGTAACTGCAACCTGAAAAGACAATAATGTCAGTAATGGATGGCTGGCAAATGTTTAAAAAATACCCAGAATTCGCTATCTGAAAATTTTTGAACAACTAATTTTCTGACAAACGTCATATGTAGCACCTAACACATAATACATGACTGATTGTATAATTATTAATTATAAATTGTAGCCGGTACAAATTAGATCTAGATTTCTTTTTTGTACAGATGAAAATATGCAAAAAATATAGGTACATAAGTTTATTATTGCAAAAAGTTAACAACCCTTAGGACATTTCATTTTACTTTTTCGCGATTATACTGTATATTAGGATTTTTTTTATTCGACCTGCCATGAAGATGATATTCTTTATGAGTTCCAAAAACAATAAAATTAAAATATTTTAAATGTTTTTTAATAAATTCATTTGTTTTTACGTTAAAAAATTTATCATAAATAAGTTTTAATATTTTTGTAGGCTTAAATTAAGTTTGTGTACGAGTCTGCAAGTATGCATGTTGTTAAATTTATAAAAATTAAAAATGATAGTGGCACCACTGAAACGTAAATACATAATAAAAAACACAGCTGTTTATATTTTTTCAATTGTAGCTGTCGTCTTCAAAATAATTCAGTATCTGATTACGTGACCACAATTGCAACCTGCAGCATTTGTAGTCGTTTATTTATTATATGCTTAGGTAATTCCATTTTAATAGAAAGAACAAAAAATTGTTGCGAGGGCTTATTCAAAGTAAGAGCCCAATTCTTTAAAAATTAATTTAAACAAAAATAATGAGAGAGAAAAATTTCAAATTTATGTGGTATTTTAAGAACAAAATACTTTTAAAAACAAAAAAATAATAAAAATAATAGCAATTGCACAATTTAAATATCAAAATAATATTACAAAAATGAACAAATAGCAATAGTGATTATTATTATTCATGCGTTATATGTATTATATTCTCAAAATATGTGATAATATAAATTTTATTTTTTGTTTTTTTTTTATAAAAACTAAAAAACCTTTTTAAAAAACACGCTTATATTAAAATGCGCTAATAAGAAAAGAGAAATAAACTTTAACTATCAACTTATAACATCATTAATAAATTTATATGATATAAAAGCTTGTCGCTTGTCTTTACACAATTTATTTGATTTAAAAGCTAGTCGCGAGATTTAAGTACTAGTATTTACATGGTTTGAAAAGTTTAATAGTTTAAATCAATCACATCAAGTTATATAATTTACTTGTTTGTCTACACAAGTAAATCTCGTATATCATATAAATTATGTAATCCGTTATAAGTTGATAGTAGTTTTATACTATTCATTTATATTTTTCTTTGAAGCGCATTTCAATAAAAGCTTGTTTTTTAAAAAGGTTATTTACTTTTAGTTTATATTAAAACTAGCATTCGTATTCTCATGAGTCCTTTCATTTGATACCCATCTTGAAGGCAAGCATTAAAAACTTAGTCCGCCATATATGATTTAGAGTAACGTCACTTTCTTTTCATTGTGATAGTTGTCATTTTGACCTGTCAAGTTTGTTAGGGGAGGACAGAGATAAAAAAGGACTTGGAATTAAAAAATAATAGGGCTCTAATTAATTCTAAAAACAAAATTACTACCACAATATCCAGCCAAATCAAGGCTTCATATTTAATTGCACTAGGATTAGCCAAAAACGGACGACCATTTGAAGATGGTGTATTTTTTAAAGACATGGTTTTGTCAATTCTGCCTTTATTTGGTAAAACAGGACAAAAGTTTAAAGCCATAGTAAATGAAATGCCTTTGTCTAGCAGTTCAATAATCAGAAGAACTGAGGATATAGGAATTTTTCTAAGGAAAGAAACCAATGACAGAATTAAAAATGCTAAATACGTTTCCGTTTGTTTTGATGAAAGTGTAGATAATAATGACACTAGCCAAATGATCGTGTGTATAAGAACTGTGGACAATGCATTTAATTCATTTGAAGAAATTTTAAAGCTAGAATCCATTTACGGAAACGTAACGGGGGAAATTATTTTTAATTCATTTAAACAAAATGTTATATCGTTGGTTGATAAAAACAAGCTATCAGCAATATGCACTGATGGTGCTGCAGTTATGGATGGTCGAACGAATGGTTATGTAGGATTTTTTTTTTTTTTTTTTTTTTTTTTTTCGTTATTTATTTATTGAATCTTCATATATTTAATATGAACTAACAATAATTTATCAAATCTTAACCTAATACTTTATTTATGTCCTGCCAGTGCCAGACAAAAATTTTCTTCATCACGGGTTCTGTTCACTTATATAGGTGTTTATCGCTCATCTAGTTGAGTAAGTGCTGCAGTGTCTCTTCTCCTTAAGCGAGTGTGGCCGCCATGATTTAAAATATTTCGAGCTAAAGGATTTGGGTGTTGTTCAAGTCTTTTTAAATATTTTACTGCATATTTTGTAATCATAGTTTTTACTAATGGCACGTTGAGATCCTTATGAATGTTTGAGTTTTTAACATACCAGGGGGCGGCTGTGATTATACGAAGAAGTTTATTTTGGCGCCTTTGAATTTTTTCGATATTAGAGGCCGAGGCAGTGCCCCATAGTTGAATACCGTAGCACCAGATAGGCTTTAAGATAGAGTTGTAAAGTAGAAGCTTGCAATCGAGTCTAAGAACAGAATTTCTTCCAATAAGCCAATGAATTTGGATGGCTTTTAGTTTCATTTGAGTTAATTTTGCCTGTATATGGCATTTCCACGTTAATCGCCGATCCAGATGTATACCGAGATATTTTACATGCGAATGTTGAGGAATAATTTGATTATTGATTGTAATAGGGGGGCAAGATTCCCGGCGCAGGGTGAATGTTATATGTACGCATTTTTGCTCATTGACCATTATCCTCCATTGTCTTAGCCATATTTCTAGTTGAAATATATGATGCTGTAGGTAACGAGATGCTTCATAACGGTTTTCGTGGACGCTTAGAAAAGCTGTGTCGTCTGCAAATGTTGAAGTTTGGGTGTAGTTGTTTGTTGGCATGTCCGAAGTATAAATTAAGTATAATAGAGGGCCCAGGATGCTGCCCTGTGGGACTCCAGCGCCAATCGGCTGAGGTGAACTTAAGAAATTTCCTTCTTTAATAATAAATTGACGACCGACTAAGTAGCTTTCTAACAGTTTGTGTGTGTTTGCTGGTAAATTTTGCTTCAATTTGTGTAATAAGCCTTCATGCCAGACTTTGTCAAAAGCTTGCGAAACATCGATGAAGAGTGCTGAGCAATATTTTTTTTCTTCAAATGTTTTTCTTATGACATTTACTATTCGATGAGTTTGTTCAATTGTGCTGTGTTTTCTTCTAAATCCGAATTGATGGTTTGGAATACATCTATTTTCACTTAAAATCGGTGTTAATTTTGAAACTAATAATTTCTCAAATAGCTTTGACATATTTGACAATAAGCTAATAGGCCTATAAGACTCAACTTTCGTATGATCTTTACCTGGCTTTGGTATCATGGTAACTAAGGAAACCTTCCATTTTTGAGGAAAGTATTCAAGGCGTAAAATAGCATTAAAAATAAAAAGAATAATTTTCTTTGCTACGCGAGGTAGCTCTAATAGCATTTTATTGCTGATCTTATCAATGCCAGGTGCCTTCTTAGTGTTTAAGTCACATATAACCTTTTCGATTTCTCTCATCTCAAATCTTAGGGGAATAGCTGCTCTAGCAGCAACAGGTGGTAAATCGACCGCAATATTGTGAGATATATTAGGTGTAAATACGTTTTTCAAGTGACTTACAAACAGATTTCCTTTTTCAACATCATTTCTTGCCCAACTTCCATTCAAGTTTCTTAATGGTGGTTTAGAGACAACTGGCCTTTTGAGGTTTCTAGCTGCACGCCATAATGAGTAGTCCGATTGTGGAGTTGCATCAAGTTCCTTAAGATATTTTTCCAGAGAAGCCGTTTTCTGAGTCTGCAATAACTTTCTTAATCTTTTTGTACACTCTTTTAGCAAGTTCTTAAGTTGAGGAGATCTGTGCAATTGCCACTCTCTTCGTGCCCTCCTTTTTTCAGACAAGAGACGCTCGACATCTGTGGAATATATTTTAATAGTTTTTGTTTTTTTGGGGGCAATATTGGAATGTTGAACAGCTAGTTTCAGAAAACTGTCAAAATTATCAATAGAGCGATCTACATACTCCGGTGTACTGAGCGGAATATTTTCTGTGCAATGGGCACTGAGATATTTTTTATATTTTAACCAATTTATTTGTGTGGCTGACGTCGCTAGGTAACCAGTCGGAGATACAATTCTATTGGGGTTCATTATAGTAACAATTGTAGGTGTGTGGTCGGAAGATAATTCTAGGGAAGCTTCAACGTGAATCGTTTCTGTGGGGATGTTTTTAACCACGCCAAAATCGATGACATCTGGAATTTTTTGCGGGTCAGCAGGCCAATATGTTGGTTGGCCGCTCGCGACAACATTTAAATTCATTTTAGAGATTGTATTAAACAAAACACGACCCTTTGGTGTTATTAGTCGTGACCCCCAGAAGGTATGTTTAGCGTTATAATCGCCAGCGGCCAGGAAACAGGGTCCTAGTGATTTATAATATTCACAATATTGGCTTTCTGATATTGAAAATCTAGGTGGAGAGTATAAAGATGAGATTACAATGCTACGATTCAGCTCTTCAACACAAATGTTCGTTGCTTGGAGATAATCCTCACGATGATCACACATTAGGTAGTGTTTGACTCGATTTTTTATCAAAATGGCAGAACCACCACAAGCTCTATCTCGAGGGTCCTTGGTATCATATAGTATATAACCATTGATGTTAAACGTATTTCTTGAGGTCAAATGAGTTTCAGAAACCATCATGACATCAATTTGTTTATTTTTAAGAAAGTATTCTAATTCATTTTTATGTTGGCGGATGCCGTTCGCGTTCCAAAAACAGATTTTTAAACAGTTCATGGCCTGTTAAGTACAGATTGCAATAACATCGATTGCATTCTAAGAATTTCCTGCATCATATTACCCATTGTGTTCGTAAAATTAGTTACTGTTTGCACTAATGTTTCCATGGTTTTTTCCAGACGATGTAGGATTAAAGCAGGAATAAAAGTGCCTACTTTTCATTGCATAATTCACCAGCAAGCTTTATTTGCAAAAACAATTGGCCTTACTGAAACTATGACAACTGCACTTAAAATAATAAATCATCTTAAAGGAGGGCATAACGCACTTACCCATAGAAAACTGGTGGCGTTTTTAAAAGATTATAGTGATGTTTTGATGTTTACTGAAGTTCGATGGTTGAGTCGTGGAAAATGTCTCGATCGACTGTTTTGTCTACGGGAGGAAATTGCAACGTTTCTTCAATATCAGACACACCCTAAAGATATCAATTTATTAAATGCAATAACATCTTCAGATTTTTTGTTAGATCTGGCATTTCTCTCAGATATTACGCTTCAAATTAATAATTTAAACTTAGTATTGCAAGGTAAAAACAAAAATATTTTCGATCTTTTTTTTGCACTAACAGAGTTTTTAAGAAAGTAAGACATTTTGGGAAATCAGATCGAAAAGCATGACTTATTAAATTTGCCTAGAACTTTTGAAATATTTAAAAAATTTCCAAATTACGATAAGCTTAAGATATACAACGAAGAACTAAAAATACTTTCAGAAAACTTTAAAAAAAGATTTAAGGAAATGGTACCCATATAGTGGGCAATCAATGTATATAAAAATCCACTAACATCTCTAATAGACAATGTTCCAGAAAACATTAAACAAGACCTATTATTAATGCGCACAGACTTAACCGTTCCAGTAGAAACGGGTATTGATTTCTGGAAAAATATTTGCCCTACTAAATATGGTGCAAGTAGAGACCTAATATTAAATGTTTTTTCAATGTTTTCTACTACATACATATGCGAGTCCACATTTTCGGCAATGACATACATTAAAAATAAATATAGGAACAAATTGACTGATAGCCATTTAGAAACACTTCTAAAAATAAAATGTTATGGTAAGGATATTAACATAGAAGAACTTGTTGATTTTGTAAATTTAAATAAATAATTTTTTTTTTATTTATTTCATAAATCCTTTTTTACAAATATTTATCAGGGACCGTAACGGTTACAAGTGATATCGAAAAAGTTTATTACAGTTATTTTGTGAATTAAAAAACGAAATTTCATTTAAAAATTTTATTTTTCAACGTATAAATAAAAGGTCGACACAAACACTTAAAAAAAAAAGAGTTTTATTTCTTATTTCAGTTTTATTTTTCCCGTCAAAATCAAATTTACATATTTAAACAATTTACTTGGCATTTAGTCTATCGAAAAAAAATATGATATTTTTTTCATGAAGTAATTGTTAAAATTAGTAAGATTTATTTTTGATATTTAAAAATATTTTAAAAGAAATAAATGTTCAATAATCACCCATCAGTAGAATGGTCCGATACGTTTTTCGTCATCATTTACTTCGAAAATTTGATTTAACTGAACAATTATAACAAATAGAATTTGTGAGTTTTTGTTTCTTCTTGTGAATTATGCCATGTTTTCATCAAAATAAACTATTCAAAAGAGTTTAATTTTATGACGGCAAAATTAGTTTTTCTTTAGACGGAAAAAATAAAACTCCTCAGAATAGTTTTATTTTAATATTAATATTAATATTATATAACATTAACATTCATGAACAAATTTACTTTCACACTTGCGTTTATATATTTCAAATTTTTCTCTACACAAAAATGTTGTTCAACATTGTAGCACGAAATTTCTTCCAGTGCACGCAAAATACACACACTACTAAACCAAAGATGCCCAGTAGTGGCTGATATCAGCAAATTAAACTCACACGTATACTTACGCTCTTTTATTTAATCGTCAATCAACCAATAGTAAATCAGCATATTGAGTGGGAGAGACAAACTACACTTGCAGAACTTCTGTGCAGCGTTACCGTTGGTGCTACTAAAGTAGCAATTTGCCACTTTTTCGACTGCTTGGATACTATTTTGCTACTTTTACAAAATGCACCCAAATGTGATACTTTTTGTAATTCTTGCCACTTTTTTGGTACTTTTTACTAAATAATGAGATACTTCTTGAACTTTTTGCTCTATTACAACTCCCAGCTTTAATATAAACTGTAATTGTTCTAATATATATGTAAGCAAGCTTATCTGAAATAATTGTTTGCCTACCGTAATAAGCTTATGCATTTATTGCGAATATATTATGTAACATGTGTACATATTAATTATTTGCAAGTAAGTGCTCTTGGGAAGTAGCACTTGCTTTTGTGCGTATGCGGTATACCATGATGACATAAATACTTATACCAAGGCGTATACTTATGCCTGCATAAATCAGGGTTGTCATATTTTTTTTTTACCTTCGTGACCAATTATACACCGAAAATCGCCAAAATTGGACAAATTTAATTTTCTTAAGATTTTCGTTATGAAAAATTCACCAAAAATCCGAATATTTGATTTTTATATAACATTTAAATAAACATTTTCATGGTTTATAGCTAATTTTATTCGTTATATGCCTAGCTTCAATAATTTATAAAAATGTTGAATTTTTGTTTTTATACTTTTTTTTTGTAAATTTTTGAAAACGTTTATTTTTTAGATTTTTTGTGAAAAATGTACCCATTATTTCTTTTATATCTCCGAAACTCTTGAAAATAAAAAAAAACTATTGATAAGAAGCCTAAAAAGGAATTTAATTCCAAAGCATTCGCTAGTAATAGCATCCAAATCGGACATATCGCGCCCAAGTCATGATGAAATATACATATTATCTTCATGCCCCCAACAATGAATAATACATAAAATTAACTTTTGTCCTACGATTTTCATGAAATATGCCGTATTTTATTCATACTAGTGGCTTTTGGATTAATGATTAAAATATATTGCCACTAATTTCTGAATAACTTCGAAACAGTGGAAAATATAAAAAAAAAATTATATGGATGACTCAAAGGCTTTTAAAACACAAGACCTGATAGAAACAATCATTGAGCAGATTTGGATTCAGCAAGCTAAGGTCAATTAAAATCACATTATAAAGTTTTTGCTTACATCTGATATAATCTTTTCTGGACTTTTTTTAACCATTTAAAAATGTTATTGGAAATTTTAAATAAATTAAACAAAACACCTGCAAAAACATTATTTTGTGTACTACCTATTTTAAAACATGTGCCGCCTTTTTTTCTTAAATCACCTTTTTGGTGCCACTTTTTTTGTAAAAATCCCCTTTTTATGGTACTTTTAGAAAATATCCAACGGTAACACTGCAGCGTTACCGTTGGTGCTACTAAAGTAGCAATTTGCCACTTTTTCGGCTGCTTGGATACTATTTTGCTACTTTTACAAAATGCACCCAAATGTGATACTTTTTGTTATTCTTGCCACTTTTTTGTTACTTTTTACTAAAGGGTGAGATACTTTTTGAACATTTTGTTTTATTTCAACTCCCAGCTTTAATATAAACCGTTTATTATTTTATTATATATGAAAGCAAGCTTATCTGAAATAATTTATGTATTTATTGCCATATATATTATGTAACAGGTGTTATTATATTATTTATTCGCAAGTAAGCAAGTATCATATAAATTATGTAATCCGTTATAAGTTGATAGTAGTTTTATACTATTCATTTATATTTTTCTTTGAAGTGCATTTCAATAAAAGCTTGTTTTTTAAAAAGGTTATTTACTTTTAGTTTATATTAAAACTAGCATTCGTATTCTCATGAGTCCTTTCATTTGATACCCATCTTGAAGGCAAGCATTAAAAACTTAGTCCGCCATATATGATTTAGAGTAACGTCACTTTCTTTTCATTGTGATAGTTGTCATTTTGACCTGTCAAGTTTGTTAGGGGAGGACAGAGATAAAAAAGGACTTGGAATTAAAAAATAATAGGGCTCTAATTAATTCTAAAAACAAAATTACTACCACAATATCCAGCCAAATCAAGGCTTCATATTTAATTGCACTAGGATTAGCCAAAAACGGACGACCATTTGAAGATGGTGTATTTTTTAAAGACATGGTTTTGTCAATTCTGCCTTTATTTGGTAAAACAGGACAAAAGTTTAAAGCCATAGTAAATGAAATGCCTTTGTCTAGCAGTTCAATAATCAGAAGAACTGAGGATATAGGAATTTTTCTAAGGAAAGAAACCAATGACAGAATTAAAAATGCTAAATACGTTTCCGTTTGTTTTGATGAAAGTGTAGATAATAATGACACTAGCCAAATGATCGTGTGTATAAGAACTGTGGACAATGCATTTAATTCATTTGAAGAAATTTTAAAGCTAGAATCCTTTTACGGAAACGTAACGGGGGAAATTATTTTTAATTCATTTAAACAAAATGTTATATCGTTGGTTGATAAAAACAAGCTATCAGCAATATGCACTGATGGTGCTGCAGTTATGGATGGTCGAACGAATGGTTATGTAGGATTAAAGCAGGAATAAAAGTGCCTACTTTTCATTGCATAATTCACCAGCAAGCTTTATTTGCAAAAACAATTGGCCTTACTGAAACTATGACAACTGCACTTAAAATAATAAATCATCTTAAAGGAGGGCATAACGCACTTACCCATAGAAAACTGGTGGCGTTTTTAAAAGAATTAGATGCCGATTATAGTGATGTTTTGATGTTTACTGAAGTTCGATGGTTGAGTCGTGGAAAATGTCTCGATCGACTGTTTTGTCTACGGGAGGAAATTGCAACGTTTCTTCAATATCAGACACACCCTAAAGATATCAATTTATTAAATGCAATAACATCTTCAGATTTTTTGTTAGATCTGGCATTTCTCTCAGACATTACGCTTCAAATTAATAATTTAAACTTAGTATTGCAAGGTAAAAACAAAAATATTTTCAATCTTTTTTTTGCACTAACAGAGTTTTTAAGAAAGTAAGACATTTTGGGAAATCAGATCGAAAAGCATGACTTATTAAATTTGCCTAGAACTTTTGAAATATTTAAAAAATTTCCAAATTACGATAAGCTTAAGATATACAACGAAGAACTAAAAATACTTTCAGAAAACTTTAAAAAAAGATTTAAGGAAATGGTACCCATATAGTGGGCAATCAATGTATATAAAAATCCACTAACATCTCTAATAGACAATGTTCCAGAAAACATTAAACAAGACCTATTATTAATGCGCACAGACTTAACCGTTCCAGTAGAAACGGGTATTGATTTCTGGAAAAATATTTGCCCTACTAAATATGGTGCAAGTAGAGACCTAATATTAAATGTTTTTTCAATGTTTTCTACTACATACATATGCGAGTCCACATTTTCGGCAATGACATACATTAAAAATAAATATAGGAACAAATTGACTGATAGCCATTTAGAAACACTTCTAAAAATAAAATGTTATGGTAAGGATATTAACATAGAAGAACTTGTTGATTTTGTAAATTTAAATAAATAATTTTTTTTTTATTTATTTCATAAATCCTTTTTTACAAATATTTATCAGGGACCGTAACGGTTACAAGTGATATCGAAAAAGTTTATTACAGTTATTTTGTGAATTAAAAAACGAAATTTCATTTAAAAATTTTATTTTTCAACGTATAAATAAAAGGTCGACACAAACACTTAAAAAAAAAAGAGTTTTATTTCTTATTTCAGTTTTATTTTTCCCGTCAAAATCAAATTTACATATTTAAACAATTTACTTGGCATTTAGTCTATCGAAAAAAAATATGATATTTTTTTCATGAAGTAATTGTTAAAATTAGTAAGATTTATTTTTGATATTTAAAAATATTTTAAAAGAAATAAATGTTCAATAATCACCCATCAGTAGAATGGTCCGATACGTTTTTCGTCATCATTTACTTTGAAAATTTGATTTAACTGAACAATTATAACAAATAGAATTTGTGAGTTTTTGTTTCTTCTTGTGAATTATGCCATGTTTTCATCAAAATAAACTATTCAAAAGAGTTTAATTTTATGACGGCAAAATTAGTTTTTCTTTAGACGGAAAAAATAAAACTCCTCAGAATAGTTTTATTTTAATATTAATATTAATATTATATAACATTAACATTCATGAACAAATTTACTTTCACACTTGCGTTTATATATTTCAAATTTTTCTCTACACAAAAATGTTGTTCAACATTGTAGCACGAAATTTCTTCCAGTGCACGCAAAATACACACACTACTAAACCAAAGATGCCCAGTAGTGGCTGATATCAGCAAATTAAACTCACACGTATACTTACGCTCTTTTATTTAATCGTCAATCAACCAATAGTAAATCAGCATATTGAGTGGGAGAGACAAACTACACTTGCAGAACTTCTGTGCAGCGTTACCGTTGGTGCTACTAAAGTAGCAATTTGCCACTTTTTCGACTGCTTGGATACTATTTTGCTACTTTTACAAAATGCACCCAAATGTGATACTTTTTGTAATTCTTGCCACTTTTTTGGTACTTTTTACTAAATAATGAGATACTTCTTGAACTTTTTGCTCTATTACAACTCCCAGCTTTAATATAAACTGTAATTGTTCTAATATATATGTAAGCAAGCTTATCTGAAATAATTGTTTGCCTACCGTAATAAGCTTATGCATTTATTGCGAATATATTATGTAACATGTGTACATATTAATTATTTGCAAGTAAGTGCTCTTGGGAAGTAGCACTTGCTTTTGTGCGTATGCGGTATACCATGATGACATAAATACTTATACCAAGGCGTATACTTATGCCTGCATAAATCAGGGTTGTCATATTTTTTTTTTACCTTCGTGACCAATTATACACCGAAAATCGCCAAAATTGGACAAATTTAATTTTCTTAAGATTTTCGTTATGAAAAATTCACCAAAAATCCGAATATTTGATTTTTATATAACATTTAAATAAACATTTTCATGGTTTATAGCTAATTTTATTCGTTATATGCCTAGCTTCAATAATTTATAAAAATGTTGAATTTTTGTTTTTATACTTTTTTTTTGTAAATTTTTGAAAACGTTTATTTTTTAGATTTTTTGTGAAAAATGTACCCATTATTTTCTTTATATCTCCGAAACTCTTGAAAATAAAAAAAAACTATTGATAAGAAGCCTAAAAAGGAATTTAATTCCAAAGCATTCGCTAGTAATAGCATCCAAATCGGACATATCGCGCCCAAGTCATGATGAAATATACATATTATCTTCATGCCCCCAACAATGAATAATACATAAAATTAACTTTTGTCCTACGATTTTCATGAAATATGCCGTATTTTATTCATACTAGTGGCTTTTGGATTAATGATTAAAATATATTGCCACTAATTTCTGAATAACTTCGAAACAGTGGAAAATATAAAAAAAAAATTATATGGATGACTCAAAGGCTTTTAAAACACAAGACCTGATAGAAACAATCATTGAGCAGATTTGGATTCAGCAAGCTAAGGTCAATTAAAATCACATTATAAAGTTTTTGCTTACATCTGATATAATCTTTTCTGGACTTTTTTTAACCATTTAAAAATGTTATTGGAAATTTTAAATAAATTAAACAAAACACCTGCAAAAACATTATTTTGTGTACTACCTATTTTAAAACATGTGCCGCCTTTTTTTCTTAAATCACCTTTTTGGTGCCACTTTTTTTGTAAAAATCCCCTTTTTATGGTACTTTTAGAAAATATCCAACGGTAACACTGCAGCGTTACCGTTGGTGCTACTAAAGTAGCAATTTGCCACTTTTTCGGCTGCTTGGATACTATTTTGCTACTTTTACAAAATGCACCCAAATGTGATACTTTTTGTTATTCTTGCCACTTTTTTGTTACTTTTTACTAAAGGGTGAGATACTTTTTGAACATTTTGTTTTATTTCAACTCCCAGCTTTAATATAAACCGTTTATTATTTTATTATATATGAAAGCAAGCTTATCTGAAATAATTTATGTATTTATTGCCATATATATTATGTAACAGGTGTTATTATATTATTTATTCGCAAGTAAGCGCGGTATACCATGATGAAATAAATACATACTTATACCATGGCGTATACTTATGCCTATATAAATCAGGGTTGTCATATTTTTTTCACCTTCGTGTCCAATTATGCACCAAAAATCGCCAAAATACGACAAATTTAATTTTATTAAGATTTTTGTTAGGAAAAATTCGCCAAAA
The DNA here is from genome assembly GCA_943735925.1 of Pollenia amentaria. Classification (NCBI taxonomy): domain Eukaryota; kingdom Metazoa; phylum Arthropoda; class Insecta; order Diptera; family Polleniidae; genus Pollenia; species Pollenia amentaria. The sequence continues at coordinate 66,512,131 of OX031009.1, forward strand.
ATCGCAATATTTGATTTTTATATAACATTTAAATATACATTTTCATGGTTTATGGCTTATTTTATTCGTTATATTCCTAGCTTCGATAATTTATAAAAATGTAAAATTTTTATTTTTTTTTTTTTTTTTTTGTAAATTTTTGAAAACGTTTTTTTTTTATTTTTATATTTTGAAAAATGTTCCCATTATTTTTTTAATATCTACGAAACTGTAGAAAATAAAAAAAAAAACTATTGGTATGATGTCTAAACGGACATATAGCTCCTAGGTCATGATGAAACATACATATTAGCATTATGCCCCCAACAATGAATAACACATAAAATTAACAATTGTCCTACGATTATAATGAAATATGCCGTATTTTATTCATACTTGTGGCTTTTATATTAATGATTAAAATGTCAAATGTTTGTCCTTATAATGTCAAATATATTGCCACTAATTTTTGAATAACTTCGAAACAGTTGAAAATAAAAAAAAAATTATATGGTTGACTTAAAGGCTTTTAAAAAACTAGAACTGATAGCGCCAATCATAAGGTCAATTAAAATCACACAAAAAAGTTTTTGCTTACATTTGATATAATCTTTTCTGAATTTTTTTTTTACCATTTAAAAATATTATTAGAAATTTACCTCTTCCTATTTTTATATATGTGCCGCCTTTTTTTCTTAAATCACGTTTTTGGTGCCACTTTTTTTTGTAAGAATCCCCTTTTTTTGGTACTTTTTGAAATTATCCAACGGTAACGCTGCTAAGCATACATTTTTAACTGGCTCTCTTTGTGATTACCTCTGGTTTAAACCAAGATATCTATAAATCAGTAAACATATAAACCATCTTTAAACGCATAAAATTGGGCGTTTAAACTACCAATGCAGACCATATGAATTTGACAACATATATCGTAGCGGTGCCACATGTTACTTTTTTAACTACATATAATACATGGGATACTGATTTACAACTGTTAAGTTTAAACTACATATAAATCTAAGTTAAGTTCAACTAAACCAGCGTTAAAACACATGCTGATTTATTAGCCATTAATGCCTAAATTGGCAGCACTGCTCTCAATACAAATTGTTTTAACATTTTGAACTTACCGGCCATTTTCCAGAGCCTCGTTAACATTTTTTTGTACCTCCAATAGCATGTAATACATTTTATCTTGCCAGTCGGTATCGCTTGGTAAATAGATTTCAGCATAATATTCGTGATCAGCAACTAATTCATTGAAAATCTGAGGATATACGGAAAATATATCAGCTAAGCTTAAAAAAAATAAATTGTTTGCCATAGTTTTTTTGTGTAAATTAAGAAAAGAAGTTCCTCCTTTAAAAGTAATTTTTAAACTAAATCTAACAAGAAAATATGTAAATACAAATATTCACTATTGTTATATTGTTCATTGAACTACCATTCGTGATTAACACCAATTCAATAACAAATAAATAATATTTATTACTTGTCATGCAATCTGACTGATGTGTTTGATATTTGTTATTGCCATTTTATGATTTACCGTAAATTGAAATAAAATTTATTATTGAAGTTATATATGGGTAATTCCATGTCAAATCGACCTAGAGTGGGACCCGACCCCCTTCGATTTGAATGAAATTTGGTGTGAAGGTTCCTTTCATCCTATAAGCAACATACATATGTACATATATTAACGAAAAAAATTTTAAAATTTTTTTTGCAAAAGTTACGTCTTATTCAAAATGTCATAATTTTGCCGAATTTGCCGAATGTGTTGAGTTTATTTTAATTTATTTCTATATCTCAAAAACTACTGCACATACGAAGATGATTTGTATGTCATTTTAAAGAGAATACTTGGGGCTACAAACAATATATTAAAAAAAAAAATTTTTTTAAAAAAAATTTAATATCTACAAAATATCAAATTTTAAAAATGGACTAATTCAAAAACCTAATTTTTTTTGGCTGATTTTTTTATGTAATTCCTCAAACTGTTTTTTTTCTTTCTTAAGATTTTTTTTCAGTATTTATTTATTGAATCTCATCATATCATATATTAAACATGAACTTACAATAATTAATCAAATATAATCCTAATATTTCCTTTATGTCCTGCCATTGCTAGACAAAAAAGATTTAGTCATCAAGGTTTCTGTTCACATATGTAGGTGTTTATCGCTCATCTGATTGGGTGAGTGCTGCAGTGTCTCTTCTCTTTAAGAGAGTGTGGCCGCCATAATTTAAAATATTTTGAGCTAATGGATTTGGGTACAGTTCCAGCCTTTTAAAATATTTTACTGCATATTTCGTTATCATAGTTTTTACTAATGGCACATTGAGATCCTTGTGGATATTTGAATTTTTGACATACCAGAGAGCGGCTGTGATTATTCGAAGAAGTTTATTTTGTCGCCTTTGAATTTTATCGATATTAGAAGCCGAGGCAGTGCCCCATAACTGAATACCGTAGCTCCAAATTGGCTTTAAGATAGAGATGTTTGCAATCGAGGCTAAGAACAGAATTTCTTCCAATAAGCCAATTAATTTGAATTGCTTTTAGTTTCATTTGAGTTAATTTAGCTTCTAAATGTCATTTCCGCGTTAAACGCCGATCTAGATGTATACCGAGGTATTTTACATGCGAGTGTTGGGGTATTATTTGATTATTGATTTTAATAGAGGGGCACGTGTGCCGACGCATTGTGAATGTTATATGTGGGCATTTTTGCTCATTGATCTTTATCCTCCATTGTTTTAACCACCTTTCCAGTTCAAATATATGATCCTGTAAGTACCGAGATGCTTCTTGACAGTTTTCATGTACGCTTAGAAAAGCTGTATCGTCCGCAAATGTTGAGGTGTGTGAGTAGCTGTTTGTTGGCATGTCAGCAGTATGTATAAATTAAGTATAATAGAGGGCCTAGGATGCTGCCTTGTGGGACTCCAGCGTTATTTGGCTGGGGAGAACATAAAAAACCGCCTTCTTTAGTAATAAATTGACGACAACTAAGTAGCTTTCTAACAGCTTGTGTATGTTTGCTGGTAAGTTTTGCTGCAATTTCAGTAATAATCCTTCATGCCAGACTTTATCAAAAGCTTGAGACACATCGATGAAGAGTGCTGAGCAATATTTTTTTCTTCAAATGCTTTTTTTATTACATTTACATTCGATGAGTTTGTTCAATTGTTCTGTTTTTGTTGCTTTATTCTAAGACCGAATTGATGATTTGGAATACATCTATTTTCATTTAAAATCGGCGTTATTTTTGACCCTAGTAGTTTCTCAAATAGCTTTGAAATATTAGATAATAAGCTAATAGGCCTGTATAACTCAACTTTTGTGTGATCCTTTCCTGGCTTTGGTATCATGGTTACTAAGGAAACCTTCCATTATTAAGGGTAGTATTGAAGGCGTAAAATAGCATTAAAAATAATTAGAAAAATTTTCTTGGTAGCTCCAAAAGCATTTTGTTACTGATCTTATCAATACCGGGTGCCTTCTTGATGTTTAAATCACCTTTTCGATATCTCTAAACTCGAATCTTAGGGGAAAAGCTGCTCTAACATTCACAGGCGGTAACTCGACTTTTGTATCGTGAGAAATATTAAGGGTGAATACATTTTTCAGATGATTAAGAAACAGATTTCCTTTTTCAATATCATTTCTTGCCAAACTTCCATTCAAGTTTCTCAATGGTGGCTTAGAGTTAACTGGTCTATTGAGGCTTCTAGCTGCACGCATTATGAGTAGTCTGATTGAGGAGTTGCATCAAGTTCCTTAAGATATTTTCCCAGGGAAGCCGCTTTCTGAGACTGCAGTAACTTTCTTAGCCTCTTTGTGCACTCTGTTAATAAAGTTTCAAGTTGGGGGGATCTGTGCAATTGTCACTCTCTTCGTACTCTTTTTTTCAGTCAATAGACGCTCGACATCTGTAGAATATATTTTATTGTTTTTGGCTTTTTTGAGGGTTATGCTAGAATGTTGAACAGCTAGTTTAAGACAACTGTCAAAATTAACAATAGCGAGATTCACGTTCTCCGGTGTACTAAGCGGAATATTTTCTGTGCAATGGGCACTAAGATATTTTTTATATTTTTACCAATTTATTTGTGAGGCTGATGTCGATAAGTAACCAGACGGAGATACGATTCTATTTGGATTTATTATAGTAACAATTGTAGTTGTGTGATCGGAAGATAATTCTAAGGACGCTTCCACATGAATCGTGTCCATGGGATTGTTATTAACCACGCCAAAATCTATGACATCTGTAATTTGTTGATGATCAGTAGGCCAATAAGTTGGCTGTCCGCTCGCTACCACCTTTAAAATTTATTTTAGAGATTGTATTAAACAAAACACGACCCTTTGGTGTTATAAGTCGGGACCCCCAGAAAGTGTGTTTAGCATTATAATCGCCAGCAGCCAGGAAACAGGGTCCTAATGATTTGTAGTATTTATAATATTGGCTTTCTGATATTAAAAGTCTAGGGGGAGAGTATAGAGATGAAAGTACTTTGTTTCGATTTAGCTCCTTAGCACAAATGTTGGTTGCTTGCAGATAATCTTCATTACTAGGTTTCGAGATAATTCATCAACGCAAATGCTCGTTGCTTGGAGATAATCTTCACGATGATCACACATTAAGTAGTGTTTTACTCGGTTTTTTATCAGAATAGTAGAACCTCCGCAAGCTCTATCTCGAGGGTCCTTGGTATCATATAATATATAACCATTGATTTTTAACGTATTTCTTGAGGTGAAATGAGTTTCAGAAACCATCATTACACCAATTTGTTTGCTTTTAATAAAGTATTCTAGTTCATTTTTATGTTGGCGAATGCCGTTTGCGTTCCAAAAACAAATTTTTAAACAATTCATGGCTTGTTAAGTACAGCTTGCAATAACAGCGATTGCATTCTTAACATTTCCTGCATCATATTACCCATTGTGTTCGTAAAAACATTTACTGTTTGCACTAATGTTTCCCTGGTTTTTTCTAGACGACTTAAATTAGAAACAGGAGTTTCATCATTATTAGGCAACTCACCTTGCATCATTGGCATATGGCTTAATTTTAGTACGTTAGCGTATGATGTTTTTTTATTAATAGGCTGAGGTACCTGAATGTCATTAGTGTTAACTAGATTTGTTGCATGCATTTGATGGGGATTAGGCTTAGGTCCACCCGAGCGCTTGACGATAGAGTATACAGGGCATCCTCTATAGTTGGCAGTGTGATTACCACCACAGTTGCTACATTTTTTACATTGGGGTCGTTTTTAGACTTATCGCAGAGACCTGTACCATGTAATTCTCCACATACGACGCAAACAGGGGTTTAATGGCAGTATGCCTTGGTGTGATCAAATTCTTGGCAGTTTAAACATTGCACGGGACCATTCCTTTCGTGCGGCTCCTCTATCGTTATTTTCCTATAAAGGATATATTTCAGACTGTAAATGGGATTCGTTTCGTTTTTTTTTTAAGCTAAACGTCGACGGGTTCTAACTCCACTCGAAATAGTGGCTGGGGAATTTTCACTCTATTTTTAACATTTATTACATTAAAATTTTATTTTAGTATTATTTTTTACAATGAAAAAAAAAATCCTATCTTAAAAAAGAAAAAAAAACTCCTCCTTCAAGATTTCAGGATTTTAAAAGAACAGTTTGAGGAATAACATAAAAAAACTCAGCCAAAAAAAAAATTAGGTTTTTGACTCCATTTTCCATTTTTAAAATTATATATTTTGTAGATATCCAATTTAAAAAAAAAAATGTTTTAATATATTGTTTGTATTCTCTTTAAAATGCCATACAAATCATCTTCGTATGTGCAGTAGCTTTTGAGATATTGAAAAAATAAACTCAACACATTCGGCTAATTCGGCGAAATTATGACATTTTGAATATGACGCAACTTTTGCAAAAAAAAGTTTTAAAATTGTTTTCGTTAATATATGTTGCTTTTAGGATATAAGGAACCTTCACACCAAATTTCATTCAAATCGAAAGGAGTCGGGTCCCATGGTCGATTTGACATGGATTTACCCATATGTATAGTAGACAAGCGTTTAAAAAAAGGGCTATGATTTTATGAGTTTATGGCAATTTATTCCTCACAGATTTTAGCTGCGTGCGAGAACACAAAAGTTTTTACCATTTTTTACTGAACTTTACTGCATTTTACGAAATTGAGTTCGAGTACACAAAATGCAGTAAATGAGAACACAAATTGAGAGCGTAAAGTGACAGTTCTTAATTGAGTACTTATAAATTTTTACTGCAAAAATTTTTCCAGTAAAATTTAGTAAATCAAAAAAACATATGTTACAAAAGAATCAAACAAAAAGGATACAAATTGTGAAGAAATTGTTTTAAAAAAGGAAAGTTTAAATAAAAATTAAACAATAACAAAAAAATTAATTAATTAATTAATTAAACTTCTTTGTGGTGCATTTATATGGCTAAATTCCAACTTTTAAACTTTTTTTGTTGTTGTTTTATTTTTTAGAGTTGTTAAAAGTATTTGCAATTGGGTACATAGCAGTGCTTAAAAAACTTAAGTCAAAAGTCGAAAAGTCGCAAAATTTTAACTTTTCAATGCTTTTACTTTTGTCTGCTTTTTAAAATCAAACATTGATTCTGTTAAAACTTAGGAAAACAATCAGCAGTCGTGTGGTAAGTTTTCTTCTGCTTTTGATAAGTTAAAAAAATCAAAATCACAAGCAGTGTCTTTGCTTTTGAAAGTTGTCAGAAGTCGCAGTCCTAAAAGCAGGCAGTCCCCTGCAAATAATATTGGACCACCTGATCCAATTTGATTAAATGGACTACTCCATGGATTGGTCCTATGTAATGCAAGCATGGACCATGTCATTGTTAAAAAGTGCTTGTAGTGAGACGACATGTCTTCGTTTTATAACGACATGTCTTCGTTTTATAACGACATGTTTTCGTTTTTAAACGAAGTTAAAACAAATCCTCTTGTCTATACAATGGAGTAGTTTTAAAACTACTCCTTTGTAATGCATTGCTGGGTTACGTAGTCCAGCCCTAGGACATCGCAATGTAAATTGGAGTATGTTTTTACATACATTTAGGTTAGGTATTGGAGTAGTCCTACTCCCTTATGGAGTAGTACATACACGCATGTATAGAGTAGTCTCGTTTTTTTGTAGGGTCTTTTAGTTTTGTACATTTTTAACAGAAAAATATTCTCTTCTGTTTTTTTTTACATTTATACTTACTCACACACAGGGGTGCCAGATGGTGTTGGTAATAAATCGGCCTATTTTCAAAAAAAAAAAAAAAAAAAAAAAAATCGGCAAATTAAAAATGTCTATTTTAAACACAAAAAAACATATTTTTAATAACAAAATCGAAAAATTCAGCATTAGATATAAAAAGTAAACGTTTTACAACGGCTTATGTAAATTTATATATTGTAAAGTTCAGCCCTACATTTTTTTTTAAGCTTAACGTCGACGGGTTCTAACTCCACTCGAAATAGTGGCTGGGGAATTTTTACTCTATTTTTAACATTTATTACATTACATTTATTACATTCAAAGAAAAATGCAATGAAGCGGATTTTAGCTATACGGAACAAATTTTTTTTTGGGATTTATAAAAAAATATTTTTAATTATTCTAAACAGACAAATATTTTTGTCAAAAACTAAAAAATAAATGCTATGGCGATTTTTGACATTGAATTTGGTGAAAAAGTTCAAAATCAATCTGACAACCCTGATTGGGACTTATAAATTGCAAATACAATGAACTTTTTGCTTCTGCGACTGTTTGCGACTTACAAAAGCAAAGAGATTGATTTTACTTTTACTTGCGAAACTGTTCAAAAGAAAAGAAAATCAAAATCACAATTTTTAAAACAACTGCTGGCAAAAGTTTCGTTCAACTGCTTGTTTTTCGTTTTGTGATTTTGCTTTGACTGAAACTGTTGTTGATTTCAGAAGCACAAGCAGAAGTCAAATCAAAAGAAATGAAAGTTATTGCAGTTTTTTAAACACTGGTACATAGTACTTCACTTATTTTTTAAGTAATCAATAGCAAAAAATGTATTCATGTATTTTTGAACAAATTTAGCCGGACACAAATTAGTAAAATCAAATAAAATATAAAAAAATAAAAATGTGAAAGAAAATTAAATATGTAAATTGTTTGGATTTTCTAAAAATGTTCGTGTTATAAAAAGTATTTAATCGAGTACCGATAAGAAAACGAGTTAAGCAGTCAAAAGTGTAAACATATTTCAACACTTCAATTATTTGCCATCAGCTGTTGCCTTTATTTTACGAATTTTTAAAAATTTTGCGTTCGCGTACTTTCTGGACAACAACTTTTTGTGAGAGAAAATGTTTGAGCTTACTCATTTACTGCATTTTACTGTAAAAGTACTCAAATGCATTTTTTATTGTCTTGGGAAAAAAAATACACACACAAAGTTTTAAATTCAAGAAATAAGGTTTTATTTCGAATTATGTGTACCTCTCACAATAATTGCTTTCTTACTACTGATCAATGATTAACTCTTACTTGATTATAAAAATCAATTAGGGAGTATGCTGTTACATGGTTTTAATAGAACTAACTTTATTAACAAAACAAAATAACCCTTGTGCATCTTACAATTCAGAGTTGCATTTTAGTTCGTATAAAATATCGTTGATTTAAAAATAGCAATAAGATTCTTTATACAAAACAGAGAATGACAAAAGTATAATTTTAAGTACTCTTAAGTATTAGTAAGAAAACATGTATGGACATGCATGGGTAAAGATCAAACCATACGTATACAAACCGTTACCCATAACAAGTTGAAGTTAAATATGTATAGGTGTACGCTGGCAATGTGTATTTGTATATTAATTCTTTTTTTTAGAAAGTACATGCAGATATAAATAAAACTTGTATCGGCTATCTGCAATACACATAAAGGTAGGATTACACGATTGCCGCAATGCACCAATTACACGGTGCTACAAAATTTCCTTTTTTGCAAGCACTTTAAAGTGACCGAGTGTATGTTATAGGTCTACATGAGTGTATTATAAAACCGGCTTTAAAAGTTTCAATATACCTCTTAATTCCCGAGTTATGGACCAAAGAAATTTTTTTGAGGCTGCTACTTTTAAACATTTATAACTTTTTTATTTATTAACCGATTTTTGAAATTCAAACGGTTTTGGAAAGCAAAATAATTGTTATTTTTAAATATATATACTTTTTATAAAATATTAGCACAAATATGAATAGATTTTTTTAATTATATGGAAAATTTTTAATTTTTTTTAAACTTTTAAAATTTCTACGATACTTTTTTCCGAATTTAGTTTAAAGACAACAAATATTTTAAAGACAGTATTTTTCTGAGTAAAATGAAAAATTATTTGTTGAAATCGGTTGAGAAATGAGGAAGTTATAATACTTTTTGCGAACAAAAGAAAGGAATCCGGTTTCGATTAGATTAGCATGATTTAATAAAATAACTTTAATCTAATAAAACTGAACAAATTTTATATTTGTATCACCAATTTATACATGAGCATTTTGAACAAACATATTGGGGTTCATTCCAAGCACTCCTTACGTGCGACCGATCAAAATTTAGACTATAAGCTTCTACCACAGATTTATTTTTTACCAATTCGATGCGATGTTTTTTGTCAACAAATAAGCCACAAATGTAACAAAAAAGATTGCGCTTATTACACATTGTAAAGGTGGGCAAACCTCGTATTGGATTGTAATAAACTATTAAAAATACACTTCACTTAAGCACAATATTATTGTAAAAAATACCTTAATATAAAAAAACAATTTTTTTCTAATTCGACTTTAAAAACACTACTAAAAAACAGAAGTTTTGCAATTATCAAAAAAAATAACAGTATTTTTAAAAAGTACTTTCAATAATGTTTATTTTAGTGATGGGTCCGTGAGGGGATATTGACACACACTCACTCATAGAAGAGAAAAATTTTCTAATCACACACTGACATCGTGGCTCATTTTAGTTCTATACACATTCACAATCTCGTGATTAAGCTCAAAATATCGCATGATTCACGTGAATAATGTTTAAACACTCTGCGTCAGTGTTTTTCAAGTGAATCACGCAAAATCGGCTCACTTACTCATCTCTGGTTCAACGATCTTTTTTATTGCTTTCTTACACTTTCATGCTCTTTCTCTCATATTCTCTATACTTTAGTGAACTTCTACACTCAGCATACTACACTCATATAAAAAAAGAACAAAAATTGAGCTAATTACAAGTACAATTGACTTGATTCTCTTAAATTTCGTTTGTCATTAGCAAAAATTCGAGTTCTTATTATTTTAGTTTTTTTGTACCTATATATTCAACATTTATTGGTTTTAAATAAGCGATTTGTATTGTATTAACAAAAGAAACAAATAGTATTTTTTAAGGAATTTTAATTGTTTTTTTGTTATAATAGCTTCTCATAAAAAGTACTATAACTTCCTCATTTCTCAACTGATTTCAACAAATGACGTCTCATTTTACTCAGAAAAATACTGTCTTTAATATATTTGTTGTCTTTTAACTAAATTCGGAAAAAAGTCTTGTAGAAATTTTAAAAGTTTAAAAAAAACTAATATAATTGAAAAAATCTATTCATATTTGTGCTAATATTGTATGAAAAGTATATATATTTAAAAATAACAATTATTTTGCTTTCCAACATCGTTTGAATTTAAAAAATCGGTTAATAAATAAAAGTTATAAATGTTTAAAAGTAGCAGCCTCAAAAAAATTTCTTTGGTCCATAACTCGGGAATTTGGAGGTATATTGAAACTTTTAAGCCCGGATTCGTAACATGATCACCAACACCTTTAACACACACTAGTTCATTTCATAAGTGCTTTTAGCGTGTAGCACAGTGTTATTGGTCTACTTTATGCACCAATCGTGTAATTTCACAATTTATTGGCTCATACGGCAGCCTTCGACAATACTATTCTTATTTGGCCCAATCAAATGCAGCCCTGGTACGGCAATCGTGTAACTGCTCGATAGACAATAATGGCGCAATGAAATGTGTTAATTGCGCCAATATTTATTGGTTTCTTGAGCGGCAATCAAAGTCGGCAATAAGCGCCAATATTAATTTTTTCTTTAGTCGTGGAATATTATATTTGTAAGTAAAATTAATTTTTACTGTTGTAAATAAATTAATTATTATTTATGTATATATGTGTCTTGTTTTTTAATAAGTGGAGACACTAGTTGCAACAATTCCTTAAAGGTTTGTTCGGCCATACGTATGACATTTTTAAATAAAAACTTTTGATTTTCGATTTCTCTAAACTTTATTAATGTTTTTTCTTTTTGTGAGCCACTCTCCAACCCAAATACTTCTTTTAACACAATTTTTTAATTTTTCTTTGTATCCAATTCACACAGAATAATTATAGCAGCTGCAATTTTCTTTTAATAAGAAATCATTTTCACTTAATTAAATATATTTTTTACAGATTTAAAAGTATTTATTGTATTCTGTGGTATTTATGTTAGCAAAACAAAAAATTTAATTAAACACAAGAGCTGTTTCTCAGTGTTGCCGCATACCATAGCAATCGTGTAACTGGAAGTCGGCAATTATTGGCCCTTAATCGTTGTGCGCCAATTTACGGCAACCAAATTTATGAAATTTGAGGCAATCGTGTAACTGCAGAAAATTTGATTGGGACAATCGATTTATTGTCCTCCAAATTAGCACAATAAAAATTGTTGATTGCATTGCGGCAATCGTGTAACCCTAGCTTAAGAATAAATAAGTATGTGTCTTTAATCAAGATTTTGCTTTTCTCGGTTAATCGCTCGATTAATTAACCGAGGCTTTTGTTTAATCGGTTAATTTTGTCATTCATCGGTTAACCGATTAATAAAGTTTTTTTTTATAAATTAGGTAATTTCAATAATAAATAATAACATAACAATTCTTGAACGACCAAACAAAAATTAATTAATAAATATGCAATACATATTTTTAATTAATATATATTATGTATTAATTAAACAATGAACTCTAAGATTATTTTCTCTGTTTTTTCAATAGTTTAAGAAAATCTTATGTTAAATATTACGACTCAACCTTTTATCCTTTTTATAAAAAAACTTTTTTTTATATTTCTGTAATTTAACACTTCTTTATTTTATATTTTATTTACGCGCACTGCGACCTGTCATGTACCACGATTCAACATGAAGTAAGAAAAAGAAATAAAACGCATTACTCAGAATACATACACATATATACCTATAACCGTCAGTTACCATAGAGATGATCTATGTGTGTGTTGCAATCACAGGAATTTATTACATCAGCCAATTCAAACACTGAGAGAAATTCCCCGTTTTCTCAACACACCTCCTCAACGCACACAGAGATCATTCAAGACACAAATCTAACTATTAAAATACATGACACGCCGAGCACTCTGGGAAATGTAGATACGTACAATGTAGTCCAACATTCGTTGCGAGGATTGGGAAAACCCAGAAAAACCCAATCAAACTACAATAATAATAATTACAATAAAAAAAGGTTCTTGGAATTCATTACTTTCATTAATAGATACACAAAAAAAAAATTAAATAAAAAAAAAATTTTAATTTCAATATATGTACTCCAATCTCCGCATCATCAATTCTTCAGTCCTAGCTGGCTTCTCAGGTAGACAAATCGTGGACCAGGCAAAGGTTTCGTCAAAATGTCGGCTATTTGTTTATCTGTAGAAATATACTCAACTTTTATTAATTTATTTTCTACTTGTTCCCTAGAAAAATGGTATTTTATATCAATGTGTTTCGATCTCTTGTGGCAAGAGGGATTATTAGCTATACTTATACAACCCTGATTATCCTCGAATAATCTTATAGGGCCGTCCAGATTAATTCCCAGACCAGTAAATAAAGACTTCAACCATAAGGACTCCCTAACAGCTTCAAATAATGCCATATATTCCGCCTCAGTTGAAGAAGCTGCAACAGAGTTCTGCTTCCTCGTGTTCCAGCAAATCACATTCAATTCAAACATCTTAAATAAATACCCTGTAGTGCTTCTTCTATCGCTCCCGCTTCCACCCTAGTCGGAATCCACGTACCCAATCAGTAAACCCTTATAATCCGGATTTGAAACATACGTCAGCTTTAAGTCCATGGTGCCCTTAAGATATCGTAAAACTCTTTTCAAACATTGCCATAATTCCTTATTACCCTTATGACTATATCGACTCAAAACATTAATGGCGGTACTAAGATCAGGTCGCGTACACAGCATTATGTACATTAAACACCCAATCAAACTACGGCATGGAGAATCACACATATCATCCGAATCCAATGCCTCGTAATCTAATTTAGCCGGAAGTGGGGAAGCCATCGGCTTACATTCATCCATTCCGAATTTCCTCAAAACACTTTCAATATAAGCACACTGACTAAGATGTAGTTGATCATCTCCCCTATGAATTTTAATCCCAATAAAATATCGAATCTCCTGCAAATCAGTCATTCTAAACCTTTCCATTAAGTATGACCTAAAGTCACTCATTGTGCCAATATCCGCTGTTGCTATAACCAAATCGTCCACGTATAACAACGCATATATATTTTTATGATCATCGCCATTGTCCAGAATATAAATACAACGATCCGCAGAACAATCCACAAAACCAATTTCTTTCAAAGCGTGCTCAAACACCTCAAACCATCATCTAGCTGCTTGCTTAAGTCCATATATAGACCTATTCAATTTGCAGACATTACCACTATCACAAGACAAACCCTGAGGGGTAGACATATATATCTCCTCCTTCAATACCCCATTCAAGAATGCAGTCTTCACATCCATATGGTGATCTTGTAAACCGAATTGGTTTGAAAAAGACATTAAAATTCTAAAACTCTGAATCCTTGCCACTGGAGCAAACGTCTCATCATAATCCACCAAATATTCCTGGGTATATCCACGAGCAACGAGCCTCGCTTTGTACTTCACTGGTCTTCCAAATTCGTCATGCTTGATAGTGAATACCCATCTGCAACCAACCATATTCTTATCGTCCGGTTTACCCACAAGGGTCCAAGTCTCATTATAAAAATGCGAATCTAATTCCTCCTTTATTGCCTCTTCCCAATGCACCCTATCATCCCTGCTCCTAATCTCATCAAATGAACCCGGAACGCTGTCAAACAGAGTGTGGGCATTCATTACACAATTGTCCAACAAATCCCTATACGATACACGTGGTCTATCCTTCATCCTCCGACTTCTTCTGATTCCCACTGGCGAGCCCCCGAATTGAACCTCATGTTCACTTAATTCTACATTACCTGCCCCAAATCGAATCTTTAACCTCATTTATATTGCAAATATTATCACGCTGCTTATCTGGCATCAATCCATCAGATTCCTGTATATTGTTACCAATCGTTAAATCAATTCCAGCAACTACCGTGCTCCTAGTTGGCAAATCAATTTTAACACATTTCCTACTATCATTCGGAATATACTCCGTACTCTCATTCGGGATATCAAACTGAGCACAGTTCTTACTATCATTCAGAACATATTCCGTACTCTCATTCGGGATATCGAAATGAATTGATTTATTTTCTAACACATCTCTAGAATTAACCATATTCGTCTCATCAACAATAACATCTCTGGCTATTACAAATTTTCCAGATACCATATCCCATATTTTATAACCATTCGCCTCATATCCGACCAGTATAATGTTTTCCCTCATCCAGTTTATCTAGCTATGTCCAAGAGAATAAAAAGAACTTCTTTCTTCTGTTTCCAGTTTATGATTAATTTTTATTTTTCAATTTTATTTCTTATATCTAAAATTTTACAATTTACAAAGATTGAGTGGCTTCTCAATCCACTCAATAATTTACAACTTATTCTACTTATACAAATCTATAATTACTACTTACTTATCTACGTCACATTTTTCCTCATGCAGTCTTGTGCTGTATGTGAAAGGAGGGGCTTAATTATTTGCATGCTCCTTACTCATTGTAATGCAAAACAGTTGACCCACTTATTAGTCAACCGCTTTGTTTGATTTTAAATTCATTACGTTAGCAAAAATGCAAAGGCAATGACTCCAAATCAAACTTCGATTATTATTGGATCACTTACACAAGAATGCATGCATGGGTGGTCACTACTAGAGATTTTGGTGTGCCAATTCTTGTGTACACTACACCCTCACCCTTTAGAAAAATTTATGGAATTTTTGTTTATACAAAGATTGCAGAAAATTTTTTTTTCAATGTGACAAAAATTTTTTTTTTTTTTTTTTTTTTTGTTTACTTAATTTAAAGTTATTTTTCATTTTTACATTTTGTTTCTTTATTTGTATGTAGGTATATTTATTTGTTCAATGTGACAATTTTTGTTTATTTAATTTAAAGTTCTTTGCACTAAATAATGATTTGCTTATTGTAACTTAATATTCTTAATAAACATTGTTTTTATTTTTCATTGTTTTACATTTTTAGCAAAGAATGTTAATTTTAAAACTTGAGTAAAAAAATTTTTTTTTTTTTTTTTTATACATGTACATATGTAGGTTAACTGTTGTCTTAGGTCAGTCATTAATAATTTGACTTTAGCTTTTGTATTTCTTTAGTAGATTCTTGTGAAAAACTTTGTCTTTATTGTTTATATTAAGAGTTATGTTTAAGTCATCTATGTTAACTATTCTGTATGGTCCTCTATATGGGTTTTCATTTTTCTTTCTATTTTCTACTTTTATTAATACTAAATCTCTTAAGTTTAATTTTATTCTGTTTATTTTATTGTATGATTCTAATTGTCTCTTTCTTTTTATCTTATCTATCATAATCCTAGCATTTTCTAAAGAATATTTTAATCTACTTTTTAATTCATTGGCGTAATTTTCAAAGTCGTAAACCTTTGGATGATTCATGACTTCATCCCCAGGTAAACTTGGTAACTTCCCGAAAATTAGCTCGAAAGGTGAATATTCAGTGTCGACGTGAGGAGTCGTATTATATGCGAATGTGTAATAAGGTATCCATTGTTCCCAATTATCATTCTCTACAAAGGATAGAAAATATTCGTTTAGTACCCTGTGATTCCTTTCTACAGTTCCTAAAGTCTCATGATGGTATGGAGTCGAAAATTTTTGCTCTATTCTTAATAGTTCGCATATGTTTTTCATTAATTCATTTGTGAATTCTGTCCCCCTGTCTGATTTGAGTACACTAAAAATTCCATATTTGAGTATTACATTTTCTACCAATGCTTTTGCTATTGACTTCGCCTCTTTTGTCTCCATTGGACAAGCAATCAGGTATTTTGTCAATTCGCATTGTATTGTAAGTATGTACCTATAGTTATTTGTTGGACGTAGTCGACCAACTGTATCAATTACTATAGTGTTAAAACTATTTGTTGGTGTGTCCGTTATTTTAAGCGGTTCTTTAGTGTGTCTAATTTGTTTGTTTTTGACAAAGATCGCATTTAGATACATAGTCTTTTACGCTTTTATTCATACCTTTCCAAATGTATTTTTGTTTCAATTTCAACAGAGTCTTTCTTACTCCGAAATGACCTCCTTGGGGTGTGTCATGATATAATTTTATTAGGTCTAGCTTTCTATTCTCTTCTAGAATATTCTGAGGTTTTTTATATAATAGTATTACTATGTCATCTTTATTTTTTTTACAATGCTTATTGT
The DNA here is from genome assembly GCA_943735925.1 of Pollenia amentaria. NCBI lineage: Eukaryota > Metazoa > Arthropoda > Insecta > Diptera > Polleniidae > Pollenia > Pollenia amentaria. The sequence goes on from OX031009.1 coordinate 66,528,898, forward strand.
ATTTGGCCTTAAAATCTTCCGCGGAAATTATACTAAATATTGCATCATTTTTTTCGATTGCAAATTTCCTATTTTTCATGTTTCTTACTTTCTTTAAATATGATGATAGTTTCTCCATAAGAGTACCTAAATACAATGGATTATCGCTACATCTAACACGTGTTTCATTATTTTCTATATCACACTCTACTGTGTGTTCATTAATATTGTTTATTGGCCTATTTTCTAATATAAATTTCAATTTATTTGCGCACTTAATATCATTGATGGAAGTGCAGTCCCACATATAGAGTTGATCAGACTCGTTGTGAGATCCGCTTATGATATTATTATTTTCTGATGACTTTTTGCTCATACCTCTTGTTACTACTAGTGTTTTCTTTCTCCTCTCATCATTCTCTGATGGTATCATGTCTTTCAATATGTCAGAATTAATTTCTATTCTTGACAGTGCATCTGCATTTGTGTTCTTTGCCCCCTTCTTGTATATTATGTCGAAGTCATATTCTGAAAGCTCTAATCTAATTCTTGTTAATTTTGAACTAGGATTTTTGTGTGAGAATAGTGATACCAATGGTCTATGGTCGGTGACAACTGTAAATCTTCTTCCAAACAGATATGGTCTGAAAAATTGTATTTGCCAATAAATGCCTAGTAATTCTTTTTCAATCACGGGTTTATTTTTCTCATGTTTATTGAGGGATCTGCTTGCATAGGATATTGGTAGATCTTCACCTATTGGACCTTGAGATAAAACTGCACCTAGAGCGAAATCCGATGCATCAGTGGTCAGGACGAATGTTTCGTCAAAATTTGGATATTGTAGAATCGGTGGACTGATTAGTTTGTTTTTAGAGTTTCCAATGCTACTTGGCATTCTTGAGACCATTCAAATTTTGTGCCCTTCTTCAATAATTTGTTTAGACAAATAGCAATATCTGCGAAATTTTTGATAAATCTTCTATAGTAGTTGCAAAATGCCACGAATCTTCTTACGTCGTCAGCACTACTCGGAATTGGGTATTTTGAAATTGCTTCATACTTGCTTGGGTCTGGTTTGATACCATTTGATGTTATCAAATGCCCCAAGTATACTACTTCTGGTTTAAGAAAACAACACTTGCTTGCATTCAGTTTCAGATTATATTTAGATAATCTGTCGAAAACATTAATCAAGTTGTCGTTGTGATGTTGTAAGCTACATCCAAAAACAATTATGTCATCCACATATAGAAATGCTTCAGACTCCAATCCGGACAATGCTATTGTCAGCATTCTCTGAAAACTATTTGAAGATATTTTCAATCCAAAAGGTAACCTGGTATACTGGAAATGACCATTTGAAGTTGAAAAAGCGGTATACGGTCTTGAATCCCGATCAAGTTTGATTTGATGGAATGAACTTGTCATGTCCAAAGTAGAGAAATATTTGGCTCTACCCAGTTTATCTAAAACGTCATCTAGTCGCGTTAAGGGAAATTTGTCATTTACTATCTTGTCATTCAGTTTCCTGAAATCCACAACTAACCTCCATTTCTTCAGATCGTCTTGTCCTTTTTTTGGAACTAACAAAAGTGGAGCGTTGTATGGGCTTATAGAGGGTTCTATGATTTTTTGTTTTAATAGCCCTTTGACTTGATTATTTATCTCCTCTGTATGCGTTTGTGGTAAACGATAGTTTTTTATGTAAACTGGATTTGAGTCATTTAAATGGATAGTTTGATTGTAAAAATTATTTGTTGTTAAATTTTCACTATCTTAATGGAATACTGACTGATATCTCTTAAGAATTTTTAACAAACTTTCTTTTGCTACGTTATCTGGGTTGTCTATATTGAGTTCTTTTAAGATTCGATTGAATCGTTCCTCATCACATTTAATCCTACTTTCACTAGTTCTGTATATCTTATAATCCTCTAATGGAGTGGTTTCTATCTTCAAATTATGTATTATTGCTGGGTTATTTGAAACATTTAGTATTTTTATATGTTTGTTTCCATTTTTTGGAATTATGGCGTTTGCCAGGAATACACCTTCTATTATTTCTCTATTGCATATTACTGCATCTTCTTTAATGTCTATATCAAATGGTAATAATCTCACTTCTTGGTGGAATTCTCACAAATTTTACACCAAATCTGTTGTCATATATCGGCAATTTAAAAATTTCTTCTCCTACGTTGACAGTAAGTATAAATGTCTCATAGTCTATGTTGCAATTGTATTTTAGTAAAAAAATCACGTCCGATTATGCCGTCAGTGCCAATGGGAAAATCTTCTCTAATCATATGTATTCTATGTTTAAATATTGTTTCATCAATTTTTATAGATAATTCTGTGGAACCTAACGATTTTATTTCTTCTCTAGTGATTCCTGTTAAACAGTCATCTGGATCTTCATCGTGCTCTGGTAACAAATCTTCTTTGCAGAGAGATACGTCTGCACCCGTATCTATCAGAAATGTTAAAACACGATGTGTGTTCAACACATTTAGTTTAATATAGTTCTTGAGATCAGATGAAATGCTAAATATTTGGTTAGAATTTATTCGCTCTGATCCGAAGATACCTGGTGGTATGCTACCTCCGGATTTGTCCCGTTTCCCTGTTCCTGTACACAAAATGCATTTCGTCCTCTATTATTATTACGATGGTTATTACTGTTGCGATATGTGTTGTTATTATTATTGCTTCTATTGTTGTCTCTGTTAATGTCTCTGTTGTTGTTTTTATGTCCGCGGTTACTATTGTTCCTCATATAGTTACCTCTATCACTGTTATTTACCCCGTTACGATTTGTTCTATTATTGTAATTGTTTCTCTCCTGACTGTTATTGTTAAATCTATTGTTGTTATTATTAGGATATCTGTTTCCATTGTTACTTCTATTGAAATTGCTATAATTGTTGTTTCTGTTGTGTGAATAATTAGTATTGGTATTATTCCTATTATTATAGAAATTCCTAACTTTGTTTCTCGGTTGACTAGTTTGAAACATTATTTGATTTTGCCTAATGTCGGCAGAGACTTCTGTTGCTATTTCTATAGCTTCATTGAGTTTCTTTACTCTGCTTGCTTCTAAAGTTCTTACAATCTCTCTACTACTGAGTCCGTTTTTAAAAGAATTAAATGCGATTGTAGCGTTTGTCTCACAAATTACACTTCTGTTTTCTTCCCCTAAGGTACTAATTTGTATCTCATTCAACTCCATCGTGAGTTGTTCTATTCTATCAGCAAATTTCTGTATTGATTCAGTTTGTGTAATTCTCGTTAGTTCATTTAGAATTACATTGGGTGATTTCTTTGGTTTATAAATCTCTTTTAATGTTGCGATTAAAGTGTCTATACAAGTTGGAACTCTTGTTTGCCTTAATCTGTTCTGCACTTTGAGTGTTAACTTTGTTTTGTATACAAAGTTGAAAAATGAAACTCTTTTGTTTGTTGGGAACGTATCCCTGAGAATCTCTAAATTCGCTAAAAATGGATTTAATTCTGTCTTTGTTCCTTCAAAGGTCGCTATTAATTTCGAGATTGATGCCAATTCGGCAGCATTAAGGTTTTCCTCCGTCATATTGATGGGATTTCTAACTATTGTCCCTAATGTCTGTGTATTACTGCCTTGTGCAAGTTTATCTTTGTGTAATTTGAGGGTTTCCAATGCTTCCTCTTTAGTTTGTCTAAACTTTGCAGTCTGTCGCTGTAATTCTTCTCGAGATAATTTAGTGTCTGCCAACAATTTTATAAAATACTCTTCTAGTTCTTCTAGTTCCTTCTTCTTTGATCCTATTGTATCTAATGTATAACCCTTGCTTAGAGACTTCTTAGCGTTGGATATCAAACTGTTTAATGTTTCATATATGCTGTCCATTTAGCATTTTCATATAAATCCTGTAACGTTGGTTTGCCCTGTAGACCTATAAACCTTTAATCTATTCTCTCTTCTTATGTCAGATTACTGTCTTGTAAAAAAAAATTACAACTGTTAAGTACTCCTTCTCATAATTATTTTATGTAATAATTTTGAATTGTGTTATGTTTATTTATATATTTTTATTCTTAAACATTATCTATAGCAACATTATTGTTGTTGTTATACTTATGTTTCATTACATATTTTTTAAAATATTTGTTTATCTTATAGGCTATGAGTAGTATGATTGATATTATAATAATGATTTTTATGTTATCTGGAATAACGACCATCGAATTATTGGCGTTTCCATTCATAACAATGTTTTCTTGGATATCTACCTTACTTTGAGGTTTACCCATTTTATTACCCCAAATTGGACCTACCATTTAGAATTAACAATTTTCTCTTTTTTTATAGTTTCAAATCTTTGGTTTCTTGTTTTGTATAAATTTTTACAAAGTTTTCTTTTATACTATATAATGTTTTATTTTATACTATACTTCTTATTATCTGACGTCTTATCTGTTTCTCTATGTATTTTTTTAAGTATTTTACTATGATTACTATTGTTGCTGCTATACAAATCAAAATGACTACTTCCACGCTCACGCTTATGGCATTTGGAACATTAGCCGTTACAGTTGTAGTTTCAGTTATTTTTGTTGGGGTGACGCCCATTTCTTTTTTCCTTTTTATAAGTTTTTATCCCAAGTTTTGTGTCTAGAATTTTTTCTTCAATTTTTGCACTTATTTCTGGGTTGGTTGTTGTGCTTAACTCGCACTTCAAAATATTAAGTGTTTGCTTCATCCGGCTTAACCAATCACCTCGATTTTTTTTTATTTTTGGGATTTTTATGACTGGAATAAATGGCTCTTGTGTAACCAATTTTGCTTTTATTTTTATTGGTATATGACCAATATTAAGAATCTCCGGTTTTCGAGGCTTTTCTGTACTTTCTTGATTTTCTTTTAACAGCTTCTGCCAGCGTTCTTCGGCAGCTCTCAGTTCTTTCAATATTTCTTCTAATGGTTGTTTCGCAGACATTTAAGCTCTCACGTATCAAGTCTTCATTTTGAAAAAAAAAGGACGTAAGCAACAATAGCATCACATAATTAATTGTTAAATATTTCCACGCAGAAACAGATAATGTCTGATGTATTCTTTTTTTTTTTTTATCTACTTATGCTTTTTAAAAAAAAATAACTGCTGTGTATATTTGTTCTTTTGTTTTAGTCTTGGTTTAAAATTGAAAAAGTATTTATTGATTTATAATTTGCCAGACATGCCCATGCACTTTCTGGTCAAATAGCACAATATTATTTTTAGTTTGTATTTTATATATTTTTTTTTTAACTTCCTTCTCAGCAATTAACTTCCTTCTTGGCAAATACCTCCTTCAGGATCGAAACTGGCAGGATCGCCATATAATGTTTTCCCTCATCCAGTTTATCTAGCTATGTCCAAGAGAATAAAAAGAACTTCTTTCTTCTGTTTCCAGTTTATGATTAATTTTTATTTTTCAATTTTATTTCTTATATCTAAAATTTTACAATTTACAAAGATTGAGTGGCTTCTCAATCCACTCAATAATTTACAACTTATTCTACTTATACAAATCTATAATTACTACTTACTTATCTACGTCACATTTTTCCTCATGCAGTCTTGTGCTGTATGTGAAAGGAGGGGCTTAATTATTTGCATGCTCCTTACTCATTGTAATGCAAAACAGTTGACCCACTTATTAGTCAACCGCTTTGTTTGATTTGAAATTCATTACGTTAGCAAAAATGCAAAGGCAATGACTCCAAATCAAACTTCGATTATTATTGGATCACTTACACAAGAATGCATGCATGGGTGGTCACTACTAGAGGTTTTGGTGTGCCAATTCTTGTGTACACTACACCAGTATACCTTTCCATGATTTTTTTCAAACTTTCCTTTCCTTGTCTTATCATGAACATATACTGCTGAACCGAAAATTTTTTAATACTTAAGATTTGGCTTCTTATTATGCCACATTTCATATGGTGTTTTCATAATCTCCCTAAGCACAACACTGGGACTTCTATTAATTAAATACGTCGCTGTCAATACAGCTTCACCCCAGAAGGTTTTCTCTAAATTGGCACCATTGACCATAGCACGAGCTTTTTCGGTAATAGTTCTTATCATCCTTTCAGACACACGTATAATTGTGGTGTATGTGGAACTGTCAAGTGATAACTAATGCCCCTTTCAACACAGTAGCCTCGCATATCATTGGATAAATATTCCCTACCATTGTCAATATACAAATTAACAACCTTCACATTAAAATGTGCCTCACTCTTTGCAACAAAATCCCTAAAGGTTGCAAACACATCACTTTTATTCGCCATTAAATAAGTCACACAATAGTGGGTAAACTGATCAATAAAAATTACATAATAATTTCTGCCATCCACAGTAGCAGGTGCTATTGGACCACAGACGTGTGGTCCTTATTCTTAAATTTTTCAAAACGAAGTCTAGCCTGTTTTCCATTCACGCATGCCTCGCACAACTCCCCATCAGGTTGTATATCCCCAAGAAGCCCTGTATCATCAAACATGTCCTTCCCTTTTATCTCCATAAATTTTCCCTTACTTATATGTCCTAATCTCTCATGCCACAAACGATAAGCACCAGCCCTACCAGCACCCGATAAATATGCATGTCCATGTACCAAACCAAATTCAATAATAGGGTTATTATGTTCGTACTTACCATTTACAACTATTTGGTTACCCTTACTGATCTTCACACCTCCTGGATGAAACTCGACTGACATTCCAGCATCCTGCATTCATTTGACCGAGAGTAAATTTTCCGGAATCTCCGGACAAAATAAAACATCCTCCAGGGTTATATCACGCAATAAATTATTGCGAAGTCTAACTATGCCCTTCTTGCTTGCGTAAATATATTCACCACATTTTGCCACTGCTATCTGAATAGGTGGCTCCAGATGTACAAAATCTGAATATAGGCTTTCATTGTTGATAAGGTGATCCGAAGCTCCTGAGTTCAATATAAAAGAAACACTACGCGAGTCATTACTAGAAATCTCACGTCTCAACATAAACGCAAAACCTTTTGATTGTGTTGTTGCCATTTTTGCTTGTTTTGCTGGTTCCTGACTCTTGATGTTTAAATTTTTCTTATATGCAAAACAATTTTTTTTTATATGGCCATTTTTGCCATAGTAATGGCATTTTTTTTTTGTGTTTTTATTTTATGAGGCTTATATGGTTTATATTTATTATAATTTTGTTGTTAAATCTATTTATAGGCTCGTTGTATTTGTTATTGCTTACTGCTTGCAAAACTTTGGAACTGGTATCCTTACTAGCGTTTCTCAATTTTATTTCATGGTCGAGCAATCGATTCTTTACGAAGGCCAAAGTCAAATTGTCCTCGAACAAAGTTTCAATTGCCGTAATGACTCCATCATAACATGATGGTAAACTTAACAATAAATGAGACACTTTGTCCATTTCATCGATCTTTGCTCCTGCAGCCAGTAACTCAGTAACCAAGTCGTCAAAGATATTAAAATGAGCCAAAAGTGAACATTCCCCTTTCAATTTTAAACAAAGTAATTGTTTCCGAATTGACAACTGCGAAGCCAAACTCTTTCTTTCATAAATTGCGTCCAAGTTTTCAAATATTTGTTTTGCACTGCTCTCACTATTTGCAAAGCCAAGAAATTAATCACTTAAATATTCAATAACAACACTTTTTGCAGCCCTTTCCAACCTTTTCCAATCCTCAGTAATTGTTTCCGGGGCTTTGTTATCAATTGTCTTCAATGCATCAATTTCGCTCAAAAGAGCACGGACACGAAATTTCCATATGGAGTATTTCTCTCCATCAAATGGTTTAATATTTCTTCTTGATTTATCCATTTCACCTCAATTTTCTTTATATTTATTTACAGATCAAGATAGAACGTAAACTGGGTCCATAACCTGTTAAATATTACGACTCAACCTTTTATCCTTTTTATAAAAATTTTTTTTTTATATTTCTGTAATTTAACACTTCTTTATTTTATATTTTATTTACGCGCACTGCGACCTGTCATGTACCACGATTCAACGAGAAGTAATGCTTTAAACACATTCGAGACAGCAGACTACCGACTTCAAAATGTCAACAATAGAATACATGTGTGTATATGGAAATGATTATTTTAACGACGACACGGCAAAATGGCTGCAGGTTGTTGTCTATGCTAATTTTGTCGTTGTAGTCAAATTAAACAAATTTCTATTTTTGTACGCTACAAAACAGAAAAAGTGCTGCTAATATAATCAAAAATTAGAAGACTTAGTGCTTATAATATATAATAATAATTTTTTGGTTAAACAGCAAAGAACCGGATTGAAACAAGAATATAAGCGCGGCTCACCACCAAATCTATATTATTATTACTTTTTAGTATCCTTAAAAGAAGTTATATAGGAAGATGTTTGTCACGCCAACGCTCTTAGTTTTACATGGTGTTTAAAGCACACCGATTTATTAACCCATTAAGAGCCCATTTCAAATGATCATACTTCTTGACTGACTTTTTTTTACTAAATTTGCTTTATCTTTAAATTATGTCGATATAATAGTAATTATTTAACAATAATACACACATGTTACCAAAGTTATTAGGACTTTGATTAATAAAGTTTTTCTGTATTGCGGGTTTTCAGCCTTCCGGAACACTTTTCAAATATTTACATATTACTATATTTCAATATGTAACAAGTGCGTAAACTATTACCACTATATATTTTAACTCAAACTTATAAATAAATTGTGAAGTTTTCCAAAATAAAATTTTTTTAACCCTAATAACTTTAAGATTTTATATGATGGAGTTTATAAAAATATAGCATACAAAAACTTGGGGTGTTCTCTATAACATATTATATTTGAGGAACTATTATTATACATATCGACAAAATTTTAAGATAAATCCTCTTAAGGGGTTAATAAATCGGTATATTTAATACATCATATGAAATGTGTTTCGAAAGACTTTATTATGATACCAATACTTTAAAGATTCAGATTATATTTTTCTTCCTATACTATTGATAAAGAGCTCTGAAACCTTTACGACCTATAATTCATAAACTGAGTGCGTTGAACCAAAAAATTACAGTAGAATCGCGATACAGTAATCTTGCGGTCAAGTTAACCAAATTTTAGCGCTTCTGTGCCGCTCTAAACGTTAACTCTAAGTTAACTTTTCAGATCGTATTAGTAAAAGTACTGATTTGTACAAGAGATAACAAATTAGATTAAATTATAAGCTGAAAGTTGAGAGTTTAAACAAAATTGAGAAATACATTAAAGAAAAACTATCGGCGTTGTATTATTGTATATCTGAAGTTGTCATCTCAAAAATAAAAACGAAACGTCACAAAATTTTCGAGGCTTTGAAGAATACATAGGAAAAAGCATACAGGAAAACATTACATAGACCAAAATATGCTGATCTTAATGCAAGTTTGTACAAATGTTTTCTTGAAGCATCGAAAACGTAATTCCGCAATCACTGTTCTAATTTCAATATCAATAGCTAAGCGCGAGCTCATGTAACTGCAACCTGAAAAGACAATAATGTCAGTAATGGATGGCTGGCAAATGTTTAGAAAATACCCAGAATTCGCTATCTGAAAATTTTTGAAGAACTAATTTTCTGACAAACGTCATATGTAGCACCTAACACATAATACATGAGTGATTGTATAATTATTAATTATAAATTGTAGCCGGTACAAATTAGATCTAAGTTTCTTTTTTGTACAGATGAAAACTAAGTCATTGAAAAAAATATAGGTACATATGTTTATTATTGCAGTTTTTTACAATTTAGAAAAGTTAATAAATAAGACGTAAAAGTTAACAACCCTTAGGACATTTCAGTTTACATTTTCGCGATTATACTGTATATTAGGATATTTTTATTCAACCTGCCATGAAGATGATATCCTTTATGAGTTCCAAAAACAATAAAATTAAAATATTTTAAATGTTTTTTAATAAATTCATTTGTTTTTACGTTAAAAAATTTATCATAAATAAGTATTTATATTTTTGTAGGCTTAAATTAAGTTTGTGTACGAGTCTGCAATTATGCATGTTGTTAAATTTATAAAAATTAAAAATGATAGTGGCACCACTGAAATGTAAATACATAATAAAAAACACAGCTGTTTATATTTTTTCAATTGTAGCTGTCGTCTTCAAAATAATTCAGTAGCTGATTACGCGACTACAATTGCAACCTGCAGCATTTGTAGTCGTGCCTTCGTGTTGCCTGCTGTCTCGAATGTGTTTAATGCATAAGAAAAAGAAATAAAACGCATTACTCAGAATAAGCCGCCAAGCCACACATACACATATATACCTATAACCGTCAGTTACCATAGAGATGATCTATGTGTGTGTTGCAATCACAGGAATTTATTACATCAGCCAATTCGAACACTGAGGGAAATTCCCCGTTTTCTCAACATCTTATAAAATAATCTTTCATGCAAATAATTTGGCTTAAATATTTAGGATTTAAGTGTTTATTTTCTTTAGTTTTGATAAAACTTGACTTTGAGAAAATTTTTTCATTTATCGTAGATGTTCAAGAAATCAAAGGCAACCTATAATACAGAATATCTAATTTCTCAGTCCTCTTCCTGGATTTTCCTGTTTTAATTTTTTTTAAGTTTTAGCACTTCTCATTATTTCGGTTAATTCTGTGAAAATATGGATATTTGAAGATATGAGAAGAAACCAATATATAAACGCATAAAAAATACGTGAAACAGAAAGATTTTGAGAGCACACACTTACTTAAAATATAGATCACTGAACACCATCTTTGTTTATATGAAAAAATATTTTCTTAACAAATACTTTTGGTATATGAGACGAAACCATTAATTAAAAACACAAAAAAATATGTAATCATACTACAAAAAGTTAAAAATTTTGTTACATTGGTTATTCGGCTAATCGACTGAAATTAATCGGGTTAATCGTTAATCGAAAATAGGCAATTTGAAATTAACCGATCAGTTAATCGGGTAGTTATTACCGAATAAATACGCTAGTAAATAAACAGCGCAGATATGGCAAATACAATTTTAAAAATTTTGGAATTAGGCAGAATTTCTATTTCGTGTTCTTATTCAGCAAAAAATCAAGGTGACTTTAAAGCTGGGATCACACTATTGCCGCAAATGCACCAATATGACACAATTTTAATTGTGCTTTACTGACGCACAATAATTAAATTGCCCCAATAAAATATTCTGAAATCCCACAATTGCCCTGTTTTAAACAAATTTAATTACCGCTAGTTGGTACAAAGTGAAATGGTTACAATAATTGCCGCAGCACAGTCACACGATTGTTCTTATTTGTTTGGAAAATATAGTTGGCTCGTTTATTAAAAAAAAGAAAATTGTATCATATATTCAAACAAATTTTTTAAGTAATATACATGAAATTCCAAAAATTAAACAAAGTAAAATTCTATTTTAAATATATAAAGAAATAGAAAATATTTATATATAAAAATAAATTCGGTTTAAAGAATTTCAATACATTTTGCTCCGTTTTCCTGTAGGTACATATTCTTTTATATTGTCCTGAACAGCTATTGCACGAATTTAAAAAAATATTAAAAGTTATTTTCGGGAATAAAAAATTTATTTTTAATTAATTTATTAATGACTTGCTAAATTCCCAATTTTTATTTTTGATAAATTTACTTTTTATTTTTAATTTATTCCTACTAAAAGAAACACACAAAAGTAAATTGATTAAAAAAGGCAAATAAATATTGGTACATTTTTGTCATTTTTATTGACGCGCGTTTCCATATCAAGTCATGATGAAATAAACAGGTGTCATTACTACGCCAGATAACGATTTTTTGCTCTTGTATTGTTTGTCTAGTCTTATGTCAAAGTTTTGTTTATACTTACAAAAAGTCCACGTTTTGTGCTGTGATTATTGTATTGTATTAAAGTTTTTGATTATTTAAATTAAAATTAAATAAGATAGTAACCATAGTGAAATAAAAATTGGCTAAAAATTCATTTATTTCATTGCGCTCGGCGGCAAAATTTGATTTTAGATTAATATAATTTTTGACGTATACGGAGACTTATTTTTCATTTTTATTGTAATGTTGTATTTGTTGCCGTAGCGCTGCCACCTACTTATTCCACCATGTATCAAGTATTCACACGATTGCCGCACCAGGGTTGCATTTTATTGGTAAGAGTAAGCACAATATTGCCCTCGATTGGTACATGAGGCAATTGATTGTGCAGTCACACGATTGGGGTATAAAAAACTGTGAAAATTGGTGCATTGCGGCACCAAGCGGTAAGCTTTTTGTTTTTGTAACTCGAGAACCTCTCAACCTATTTACCAACCAATAAATGCATTGAAAAAGGGAACTTTCACTAATCGTTTAAGAAAAGCATTGAAAAGTTAGACCTCGAGTGGGGTAGGGGGCAATATCTGCCTCTCCGAAACTATCTCACAGATTTTAATGAAAGTTAAAACTTGGATATTTTTCTATTTGTATTCACACAGTAGCTATGCATTTTTGCAAACTAGCACCACGAGGGGCGGCAGGGGGGTAATTTCTGCCTCTCTGAAACGATCTAACCTATTTCAATGAAAGTTAAAACATAGATAGATCTTTATTTATATGGACAAAGTAGATATGCATTTTTGTAAACTAGGACCACGAGGAGCGGCAGAGGCAATTTCTGCTCCTGCAAAACTATCTAAAGGCTGAGTTAGGCCAACGTTGCTGTACCCGTAACTTACTGTAACGGACTGCTTGCACGTTGGACGCGTGTGAACAAATCAATACCGAAATCAACCGCAATCAACAACATTTTTTTTGTTTTGACCACGTGCTATTATTATTGTTTTGAAAACAACACCACGTGCGTGACAAACAATAACAAAACATGGAAAATTATATTCAAAAACATTACGAACACCAAATTATTCATAAAAAATTAAAAAATTAATAAAAATAAGAAAAAATCTTTAAATTTAGCATTTTAAAATGTTTTAAAAATTATGCAAAAATGTTGTTATATGAATAAAATCTACAAATTTGCCTGTTTATAAAATCCGATAACTGATTTTGAAAGCTTGTTACTAGGGCTATTAAGGCCGCCAGTTGTCACTTTCGACAAATCAAAACTTTAGGGGGTATTCCATATTAAAGAAAAAAAATTCAAAAATTTACCAAAAAGTTGTTACATGAATAAAATCTACAAATTTGCCTGTTTATAAAATCCGATAACTGATTTTGAAAGCTTGTTACTAGGGCTATTAAGGCCGCCAGTTGTCACTTTCGACAAATCAAAACTTTAGGGGGTATTCCATATTAAAGAAAAAAAATTCAAAAATTTACCAAAAAGTTGTTACATGAATAAAATCTACAAATTTTCCTGTTTATAAAATCCGATAACTGATTTTGAAAGCTTGTTACTAGGGCTATTAAGGCCGCCAGTTGTCACTTTCGACAAATCAAAACTTTAGGGGGTATTCCATATTAAAGAAAAAAAATTCAAAAATTTACCAAAAAGTTGTTACATGAATAAAATCTACAAATTTGCCTGTTTATAAAATCCGATAACTGATTTTGAAAGCTTGTTACTAGGGCTATTAAGGCCGCCAGTTGTCACTTTCGACAAATCAAAACTTTAGGGGGTATTCCATATTAAAGAAAAAAAATTCAAAAATTTACCAAAAAGTTGTTACATGAATAAAATCTACAAATTTGCCTGTTTATAAAATCCGATAACTGATTTTGAAAGCTTGTTACTAGGGCTATTAAGGCCGCCAGTTGTCACTTTCGACAAATCAAAACTTTAGGGGGTATTCCATATTAAAGAAAAAAAATTCAAAAATTTACCAAAAAGTTGTTACATGAATAAAATCTACAAATTTGCCTGTTTATAAAATCCGATAACTGATTTTGAAAGCTTGTTACTAGGGCTATTAAGGCCGCCAGTTGTCACTTTCGACAAATCAAAACTTTAGGGGGTATTCCATATTAAAGAAAAAAAATTCAAAAATTTACCAAAAAGTTGTTACATGAATAAAATCTACAAATTTGCCTGTTTATAAAATCCGATAACTGATTTTGAAAGCTTGTTACTAGGGCTATTAAGGCCGCCAGTTGTCACTTTCGACAAATCAAAACTTTAGGGGGTATTCCATATTAAAGAAAAAAAATTCAAAAATTTACCAAAAAGTTGTTACATGAATAAAATCTACAAATTTGCCTGTTTATAAAATCCGATAACTGATTTTGAAAGCTTGTTACTAGGGCTATTAAGGCCGCCAGTTGTCACTTTCGACAAATCAAAACTTTAGGGGGTATTCCATATTAAAGAAAAAAAATTCAAAAATTTACCAAAAAGTTGTTACATGAATAAAATCTACAAATTTTCCTGTTTATAAAATCCGATAACTGATTTTGAAAGCTTGTTACTAGGGCTATTAAGGCCGCCAGTTGTCACTTTCGACAAATCAAAACTTTAGGGGGTATTCCATATTAAAGAAAAAAAATTCAAAAATTTACCAAAAAGTTGTTACATGAATAAAATCTACAAATTTGCCTGTTTATAAAATCCGATAACTGATTTTGAAAGCTTGTTACTAGGGCTATTAAGGCCGCCAGTTGTCACTTTCGACAAATCAAAACTTTAGGGGGTATTCCATATTAAAGAAAAAAAATTCAAAAATTTACCAAAAAGTTGTTACATGAATAAAATCTACAAATTTGCCGTCTAATTGTTTGCACTATCACTTGTTCGCTAATATTTCTTAAAGGCTGTTTAAATTAAAAACAAATTCTGTTTAATTCGGAATTTTTAAGTTAAACAAATATTATAAATTAAACATGAGTTTTCTGGTTTTCACTACACACTTTTTCGTAAACAAACAAAGATGGTATTGCCACACTTCCTATGTAATGCTTTTGTTTAGTAACCAGAGTTGCCGTCTTATGTTATTTCTAACGAAAATTCGTCATTTTTTTCAATGTGGAGATGCGACTATTTATTTTATTTTGGTTGCTTTTTTTCTTAAAATAATAATACTTATAAATATTTTTTTATTTTTCTTGATAAACTTTTAAATTAGGTTTATTTTTAATTTTTAACAAATTTATTAACCTGTTTTCATTACGTTTTTAGCATAACACAATTTGTATGCACTCCTAAAATCCCTAAAATTCGCCAAATTAAATTTTCTTAAGAATTTAGTTAAGAAAAAATAGCCATATGTGATTTTTATATTAGAAAAACCAATGGAGATTTTCTTTTAATTCTTTTTGTTAATGAGCTTAGTTTTTTCCGATTTTAAGAGTAGTATGAAATGTATAAAAGCGCTTTTGAATTATAGTCTTACAACCTAATGCAAAAAAAAAAAGATTTAATTGCACATTTGGTGGGTCTAATGTGTTGGTTAAGTAATGTGTATTTTAACTGTTTTTTGCATTAGGGGGTTAATCTTTTCTTCCAAATACAGTTTAAATAACATTTTGAATGTAAAATTTAAATGAATATAGGAAGAAAAAATGCAAATGTATAAAAAATCTGGCTTTCAAAAAGTTAAAATATGCTATGTTTGCTTTAGGACAAGCAAATATGCTTGTTAAAAGCAGTTAGCATATATTTTCTAAATAGTTTCAATTATGTTTTGCTAATATTGTTGTAACTTATACTATATTCACACTGTTAAAGTTTAACATGTTTCAACAACTTTTTTTAAGAAAACTGTTCAGACTACAATTATCAGGTTTTGATTTGACACCTTGTCAGATGCTTTAATTGCTGCACAAAAATATGTAAAATACATTTTAAAAATTGATAAAAATTAATTAATAATATCTTCGGGATTTTATTTAAATTAGATTAACGATGCAATTATAAACATTGATAAGTTATTTTAAAAAACAAAAAAGGAATAAAATAAGAGCCGTTGCGCTATAATTACAAATATAATGCACTGGAAAAGCAATTGAAACTTCTATTGTTATATGCGGAGCAATTATATAGATTCAGATATGAAAAAAGGTTTTGGCAATTGGTTACAATTTTAAAATCAGCTATTGACAGATGTATTCATTTTATTATCCATAGGCCCGTACAAAATAATTTGGGGTTCAGGTGCCCAATTAAATTAAATGTATGTATATTAATTTTGGTCTTTTTTTTAATTATGAATCAGGTGGCACATATTTTTTTGTGGGCCATGTAAACTGCATTTCAGCCGAATTTTTTAATAAATGTTGTATACCTAGCCACATAAGTAGAATAGGTTTGCGCCACTTTTTTCAACTTACATTTTCTTCTTTTTCTGCGTCGGTTAGCCGAAAAAGCAAATATTTTACAAACCCACTAGTTTTTGAAAGCTGGAAAGAAAAATATATCAGCAATATGTTTAAAACAATTGGAACGACCTGTAGTTACCCATATAGTTACCAAAATTAGTCTCCAAGATTCCTAAAAATAAAAAAGGGTAAAATATAAAATTTACGAAGAAGTTACGATCGTCCATTGAAATGTTAGTTTTTTTCTGTAGGTAAACAGTGCTACCAGACAAATCATAGGATAGAATGAAATGAAACAAATTACCATACACTGGAAAAAATTATTACAAATTTTTTTTTTTTTTTAACCTAAATATTTTTAAAACATTTTAATGAAAGGTAGATTAATAGCCAAATTTGAGTGTTTAGGAGCAAAACATGCTAATTTTAGATGATTTCCCATATACATATTTAATAGAATTTACGTTTTTAAAAATTTTACTCTGCAAAACAAGTAAGTCAGGGATCGGAGTATGTTTTCAAGTATATGCAGTAGCTTTTTGATTTTAGGTTTTTATTGAACATATTTGAATGACGGTACGTCATAAATTAAACAATAATAAAGAATTAAAAAATAAAGGGGTGTTTGGGAAAATTGAAAAAAAACTATAATTAATCAAATAACGGAAAAAAGAATAATAAAAAATTATAAAAGGGTATAATTATTCAAATAACGGCAAAAGAATAATGCAAATCTAGGCACAAACATCTAGATTTGTTGTTTTTAAAGCCTTTATCACTAAGAATTCGGCGGTCCACTTCCCAAATTATTTTGTACGGCCCTATGGATAATAAAATGAATACATCTGTCAATAGCTGATTTTAAAATTGTAACCAATTGCCAAAACCTTTTTTCATATCTGAATCTATATAATTGCTCCGCATATAACAATAGAAGTTTCAATTGCTTTTCCAGTGCATTATATTTGTAATTATAGCGCAACGGCTCTTATTTTATTCCTTTTTTGTTTTTTAAAATAACTTATCAATGTTTATAATTGCATCGTTAATCTAATTTAAATAAAATCCCGAAGATATTATTAATTAATTTTTATCAATTTTTAAAATGTATTTTACATATTTTTGTGCAGCAATTAAAGCATCTGACAAGGTGTCAAATCAAAACCTGATAATTGTAGTCTGAACAGTTTTCTTAAAAAAAGTTGTTGAAACATGTTAAACTTTAACAGTGTGAATATAGTATAAGTTACAACAATATTAGCAAAACATAATTGAAACTATTTAGAAAATATATGCTAACTGCTTTTAACAAGCATATTTGCTTATCCTAAAGCAAACATAGCATATTTTAACTTTTTGAAAGCCAGATTTTTTATACATTTGCATTTTTTCTTCCTATATTCATTTAAATTTTACATTCAAAATGTTATTTAAACTGTATTTGGAAGAAAAGATTAACCCCCTAATGCAAAAAACAGTTAAAATTCACATTACTTAACCAACACATTAGACCCACCAAATGTGCAATTAAATCTTTTTTTTTTTGCATTAGGTTGTAAGACTATAATTCAAAAGCGCTTTTATACATTTCATACTACTCTTAAAATCGGAAAAAACTAAGCTCATTAACAAAAAGAATTAAAAGAAAATCTCCATTGGTTTTTCTAATATAAAAATCACATATGGCTATTTTTTCTTAACTAAATTCTTAAGAAAATTTAATTTGGCGAATTTTAGGGATTTTAGGAGTGCATACAAATTGTGTTATGCTAAAAACGTAATGAAAACAGGTTAATAAATTTGTTAAAAATTAAAAATAAACCTAATTTAAAAGTTTATCAAGAAAAATAAAAAAATATTTATAAGTATTATTATTTTAAGAAAAAAAGCAACCAAAATAAAATAAATAGTCGCATCTCCACATTGAAAAAAATGACGAATTTTCGTTAGAAATAACATAAGACGGCAACTCTGGTTACTAAACAAAAGCATTACATAGGAAGTGTGGCAATACCATCTTTGTTTGTTTACGAAAAATTGTGTAGTGAAAACCAGAAAACTCATGTTTAATTTATAATATTTGTTTAACTTAAAAATTCCGAATTAAACAGAATTTGTTTTTAATTTAAACAGCCTTTAAGAAATATTAGCGAACAAGTGATAGTGCAAACAATTAGACGGCAAATTTGTAGATTTTATTCATGTAACAACTTTTTGGTAAATTTTTGAATTTTTTTTCTTTAATATGGAATACCCCCTAAAGTTTTGATTTGTCGAAAGTGACAACTGGCGGCCTTAATAGCCCTAGTAACAAGCTTTCAAAATCAGTTATCGGATTTTATAAACAGGCAAATTTGTAGATTTTATTCATGTAACAACTTTTTGGTAAATTTTTGAATTTTTTTTCTTTAATATGGAATACCCCCTAAAGTTTTGATTTGTCGAAAGTGACAACTGGCGGCCTTAATAGCCCTAGTAACAAGCTTTCAAAATCAGTTATCGGATTTTATAAACAGGCAAATTTGTAGATTTTATTCATGTAACAACTTTTTGGTAAATTTTTGAATTTTTTTTCTTTAATATGGAATACCCCCTAAAGTTTTGATTTGTCGAAAGTGACAACTGGCGGCCTTAATAGCCCTAGTAACAAGCTTTCAAAATCAGTTATCGGATTTTATAAACAGGCAAATTTGTAGATTTTATTCATGTAACAACTTTTTGGTAAATTTTTGAATTTTTTTTCTTTAATATGGAATACCCCCTAAAGTTTTGATTTGTCGAAAGTGACAACTGGCGGCCTTAATAGCCCTAGTAACAAGCTTTCAAAATCAGTTATCGGATTTTATAAACAGGCAAATTTGTAGATT
The DNA here is from genome assembly GCA_943735925.1 of Pollenia amentaria. Lineage (NCBI taxonomy): Eukaryota > Metazoa > Arthropoda > Insecta > Diptera > Polleniidae > Pollenia > Pollenia amentaria. The sequence continues at coordinate 66,548,085 of OX031009.1, forward strand.
TTATTCATGTAACAACTTTTTGGTAAATTTTTGAATTTTTTTTCTTTAATATGGAATACCCCCTAAAGTTTTGATTTGTCGAAAGTGACAACTGGCGGCCTTAATAGCCCTAGTAACAAGCTTTCAAAATCAGTTATCGGATTTTATAAACAGGCAAATTTGTAGATTTTATTCATGTAACAACTTTTTGGTAAATTTTTGAATTTTTTTTCTTTAATATGGAATACCCCCTAAAGTTTTGATTTGTCGAAAGTGACAACTGGCGGCCTTAATAGCCCTAGTAACAAGCTTTCAAAATCAGTTATCGGATTTTATAAACAGGCAAATTTGTAGATTTTATTCATGTAACAACTTTTTGGTAAATTTTTGAATTTTTTTTCTTTAATATGGAATACCCCCTAAAGTTTTGATTTGTCGAAAGTGACAACTGGCGGCCTTAATAGCCCTAGTAACAAGCTTTCAAAATCAGTTATCGGATTTTATAAACAGGCAAATTTGTAGATTTAATTCATGTAACAACTTTTTGGTAAATTTTTGAATTTTTTTTCTTTAATATGGAATACCCCCTAAAGTTTTGATTTGTCGAAAGTGACAACTGGCGGCCTTAATAGCCCTAGTAACAAGCTTTCAAAATCAGTTATCGGATTTTATAAACAGGCAAATTTGTAGATTTTATTCATGTAACAACTTTTTGGTAAATGTTTGAATTTTTTTTCTTTAATATGGAATACCCCCTAAAGTTTTGATTTGTCGAAAGTGACAACTGGCGGCCTTAATAGCCCTAGTAACAAGCTTTCAAAATCAGTTATCGGATTTTATAAACAGGCAAATTTGTAGATTTAATTCATGTAACAACTTTTTGGTAAATTTTTGAATTTTTTTTCTTTAATATGGAATACCCCCTAAAGTTTTGATTTGTCGAAAGTGACAATTGGCGGCCTTAATAGCCCTAGTAACAAGCTTTCAAAATCAGTTATCGGATTTTATAAACAGGCAAATTTGTAGATTTTATTCATGTAACAACTTTTTGGTAAATTTTTGAATTTTTTTTCTTTAATATGGAATACCCCCTAAAGTTTTGATTTGTCGAAAGTGACAACTGGCGGCCTTAATAGCCCTAGTAACAAGCTTTCAAAATCAGTTATCGGATTTTATAAACAGGCAAATTTGTAGATTTTATTCATGTAACAACTTTTTGGTAAATTTTTGAATTTTTTTTCTTTAATATGGAATACCCCCTAAAGTTTTGATTTGTCGAAAGTGACAACTGGCGGCCTTAATAGCCCTAGTAACAAGCTTTCAAAATCAGTTATCGGATTTTATAAACAGGCAAATTTGTAGATTTTATTCATGTAACAACTTTTTGGTAAATTTTTGAATTTTTTTTCTTTAATATGGAATACCCCCTAAAGTTTTGATTTGTCGAAAGTGACAACTGGCGGCCTTAATAGCCCTAGTAACAAGCTTTCAAAATCAGTTATCGGATTTTATAAACAGGAAAATTTGTAGATTTTATTCATGTAACAACTTTTTGGTAAATTTTTGAATTTTTTTTCTTTAATATGGAATACCCCCTAAAGTTTTGATTTGTCGAAAGTGACAACTGGCGGCCTTAATAGCCCTAGTAACAAGCTTTCAAAATCAGTTATCGGATTTTATAAACAGGCAAATTTGTAGATTTTATTCATGTAACAACTTTTTGGTAAATTTTTGAATTTTTTTTCTTTAATATGGAATACCCCCTAAAGTTTTGATTTGTCGAAAGTGACAACTGGCGGCCTTAATAGCCCTAGTAACAAGCTTTCAAAATCAGTTATCGGATTTTATAAACAGGCAAATTTGTAGATTTTATTCATGTAACAACTTTTTGGTAAATTTTTGAATTTTTTTTCTTTAATATGGAATACCCCCTAAAGTTTTGATTTGTCGAAAGTGACAACTGGCGGCCTTAATAGCCCTAGTAACAAGCTTTCAAAATCAGTTATCGGATTTTATAAACAGGCAAATTTGTAGATTTTATTCATGTAACAACTTTTTGGTAAATTTTTGAATTTTTTTTCTTTAATATGGAATACCCCCTAAAGTTTTGATTTGTCGAAAGTGACAACTGGCGGCCTTAATAGCCCTAGTAACAAGCTTTCAAAATCAGTTATCGGATTTTATAAACAGGCAAATTTGTAGATTTTATTCATGTAACAACTTTTTGGTAAATTTTTGAATTTTTTTTCTTTAATATGGAATACCCCCTAAAGTTTTGATTTGTCGAAAGTGACAACTGGCGGCCTTAATAGCCCTAGTAACAAGCTTTCAAAATCAGTTATCGGATTTTATAAACAGGAAAATTTGTAGATTTTATTCATGTAACAACTTTTTGGTAAATTTTTGAATTTTTTTTCTTTAATATGGAATACCCCCTAAAGTTTTGATTTGTCGAAAGTGACAACTGGCGGCCTTAATAGCCCTAGTAACAAGCTTTCAAAATCAGTTATCGGATTTTATAAACAGGCAAATTTGTAGATTTTATTCATGTAACAACTTTTTGGTAAATTTTTGAATTTTTTTTCTTTAATATGGAATACCCCCTAAAGTTTTGATTTGTCGAAAGTGACAACTGGCGGCCTTAATAGCCCTAGTAACAAGCTTTCAAAATCAGTTATCGGATTTTATAAACAGGCAAATTTGTAGATTTTATTCATGTAACAACTTTTTGGTAAATTTTTGAATTTTTTTTCTTTAATATGGAATACCCCCTAAAGTTTTGATTTGTCGAAAGTGACAACTGGCGGCCTTAATAGCCCTAGTAACAAGCTTTCAAAATCAGTTATCGGATTTTATAAACAGGCAAATTTGTAGATTTTATTCATGTAACAACTTTTTGGTAAATTTTTGAATTTTTTTTCTTTAATATGGAATACCCCCTAAAGTTTTGATTTGTCGAAAGTGACAACTGGCGGCCTTAATAGCCCTAGTAACAAGCTTTCAAAATCAGTTATCGGATTTTATAAACAGGCAAATTTGTAGATTTTATTCATGTAACAACTTTTTGGTAAATTTTTGAATTTTTTTTCTTTAATATGGAATACCCCCTAAAGTTTTGATTTGTCGAAAGTGACAACTGGCGGCCTTAATAGCCCTAGTAACAAGCTTTCAAAATCAGTTATCGGATTTTATAAACAGGCAAATTTGTAGATTTTATTCATATAACAACATTTTTGCATAATTTTTAAAACATTTTAAAATGCTAAATTTAAAGATTTTTTCTTATTTTTATTAATTTTTTAATTTTTTATGAATAATTTGGTGTTCGTAATGTTTTTGAATATAATTTTCCATGTTTTGTTATTGTTTGTCACGCACGTGGTGTTGTTTTCAAAACAATAATAATAGCACGTGGTCAAAACAAAAAAAATGTTACTGATTGCGGTTGATTTCGGTATTGATTTGTTCACACCGATTGCACGTTGGTGCACTTACACGCGGTTCAGACGGTGATTTTTTCCATGTTTTTTAAGACATGATTTTTGGTGTTTGTTGGCGAACGGTGTAGAGAAGCAAGCGGGGTAGAGAAAAAAACACGTTCTCTGTTCTGTGTGTCTTTTTTATATTTTTCTTTACACACATTCGTATTTTTGTTATGTTGCTTCATTTTATTTTTTATTTCAATGTGGCAACATCTCTTTACAATACAAAACATGGAGCGCATCAAAATTGTTTGTTTTTATAAATAAGCAAGTAAAGAAGAATTACCGATAATGAGGAAAAAAATCAACCCTAAAATCATGGGGAAAAAATCTTCGTTTAAATCTGTTGTGTTTTTGGAAGCAACTTTCAAAAGGAATTAAAAAAAAGACATGATTTTTAAATCACGGTCTGAATCTAGTGTTATAGAACATCTAAAAACATGTCATATGTTTTCCACATACATACACAAAAAAGCAATAGTATACATAAAACAACACACACAGTGATTGGAAATTAAAAGGTTTAAATGTTGACCGCTGTGTAGAAAAAGTACCAACTGATTAAAATGGTATTAAAACAGTATTTAGTGTAAGTAAAAAAACATTAATAATTTAATATCTGATATTTATATTATAGATTTACAATAAACAAATATGTATTTTAACATATAAATACACATTTACATGTATTAATTTGTAAATGTGCATAGACAAAACAATATTTTGTAACCATTTAAAGCCTTTTATATATTTCTAATTTCTATTGTGTGCGCATATACATTTGTTTATTCTGTACAAGGCGAATTCATGTATACGGTGGTGTCGATACTACAACAAGTTACAACACCAAAAACACAACAATACATTTTTTTGTTGCTTTCGTTGATCGATATGTCAAAAACACAAGCAACTTTTGACATTTCTCTCTCTTAGTAAGAAAAAAAAGTAGCACAGCTGTGCTTTCAACGCCACCTGGTAAATGAATTCGCCTTGATTCTGTACATCTAAAGGGCATAATAAACCTCACAAATAGCTTGGCAAACTTGCAGTTTGTTTTTGATTCTGTTTGTCAATAAACAGCACAATCATATTTCGTACAAACATTAATTTTTCATTTTTATTTTGTTTTCAATGAATGTAGACGACGATTGTGCTGCGGCAATTTTGCTCGCTATTTGTTTAAAACGGAGAAGAAATAAAAACAAAAGGAAAAGAATTTGGAGTAAAGAGTGGTTTAAACAACGAGCTGTTTTGGGGCAAACGATGCTTCTTAAGGAATTAGAATATACGGCTGAAAATGATTTTAAAAATTATGTCCGCATGAGCAAGACAACATTTGAACTCCTGTTTCAGAAAATTGCTCATCTTATACCAAAAAAAGATACATTAATGCGTGATGCAATACCCCCACATCATTGTCTTGCTTTGACGTTAAGATTCTTAGCTAGTGGTAATAGCTTTGAAGATTTGAAGTTTTTGACGGCAATTGCACCCCAAACAATTGGCGTCATCGTTAATGAAACTTGTGATGCAATAATTAGCGAATTGAAGGATTATATAATGGTAAGTATGTTATATCATGGTGCTGAAATCATGATAATTACACATTTTGTGTTTATAAGTTTTATATGTTTTATATGTTTAGTTTAAATTTGTCCATGGTTAAATTTACGCTCACTTCCGAACGACTCATTAACAAAAACAAATTTGGTGACAAATTATTTCTAGTTCTAGTTTCGGATTGAAATCAAGCTCAATCGGTTCAGTAAGACAAGAGTTATGACTGGAAATGTGGAATAATCTCCGTAAAAATTATTTTGTGTAAAAACCCATAATTTATTATAGTTCCTAAATAAAACCAACTTTGAAAAAAGCACATTAGAACGCTAAATAATTGGACACAATCCTGGTTTGCGGACGCATCTCCAAATAAAAAAAAAGTACATAGTGTGTTAGAAAAATTGAAAAATACGAGTAAGAAGAAAATATAAATTGGTGAAGATTTCATATATATTTGCAATTTTCCACTACATTTCTGAACGTATATTGCCAATATTGGTATCGTTTAATAGCTTTTGGAAATATCTTTCTGGATATACAAAATTTATTTAAAATTTTTTAACTCTAGCTTCCATTACAGTATTTAAAAAACCTTACATCAAAATGTTATGGAAGTGCACTAGGTAAATAGCTATGTAGTTTACTCCAATGAAAGTGTAAAAAATAAAAATTTATTAAATAGCAAACACCGGTTTCGCTAACTAAAGCTGCTCTGGACAGCCGACCTTCGGCTGGGCACAAAGATTTTCTTCCCTGTAGGTATAACAAACACTGCTAACTGAAACTTCTCTCTATAGTAATTATTATGTTTACTAAAAAATAGTATTTTCGCAAACTCATCCCCGCTTCGTAATGAGTAGAGAATTTTTTTAAAATGTACAATACATATATCCAGAAAGATTTATTGCTTGTTTTTTAAAGCTTTTAAATGACATTGGCCGTATAAGTTCAGAAATGTTGTAAAAAATCGCAAATATATATGAAAACTTCAGAGGCACATTAGTCAAAAACGATGCGTTTGCGATACATCTATTAACTAGATTAAAGCCAAAATTGTACTACTGTATTGAAATTTTATACCCTTTATTTATTTTATTTTTTTTATCACAACTTGCTGTTAGTTAAAGGTGGGATTTTGTCCCACGTATAAAAAGTTTTTCATTATTACAACTTTGTTTTAAACTTAAGTGAGGGATATGTTAAAGGCAAGTTCATCCTACCGGGTAGCTTATATTTAAAATTAAATAAATAAAATCATAACTTTGACTAATGGCAAGTTTTAAATAATGGCTCGGTGGAGGGGCTTTTAGTTTTACTTGTTTTTTATAACTAAGAAATTATAAGCTTTTAATTGATTAAAATACTGCAGTTTAAAATTCTATTCAGATTTATTTAAAATAATATTTTACAAAAAAATTGTTAAAATTAATTTGTACTTTTGTATACGTGCAGTTGAAATTCATTTTTAAATTAGTTAATTATTATTTATTAGTTAATTAATATTAGTAGTTGTTAATAATCGTCTTCATCAAAGGTGGAAAAGTAATTTTTAATATTACTTCCTTCATAGTAATTGGTTAAAGAACCATCTTGTTCAATAAAGCTGCCATTCATTTCAGTTTCCGAATTTTCACTTTCGATTAAATATATCACATTTTTCTTCTTTACTTTTGAGTTTGGAACAATATTACTGCTTGTTGAAGCACCGCTGCTTAAAGGAGTTGGGACTTTCAAAGTAACAGCCTCTGATGAGCGACTTAAACTGTTAAAATGCTCTGCTGTGCTTCCCTCATTGAACATGTTATGCATTTTTACGGTATGTCTCAAATGAAGTTTTTTTTAAATAAATAAAGCTTTTTATTAACTACCTTGAAATAAAACATCCGATATGAGTTGTGTAATGTTTGTGCAATTAATTTTTGACTTTCATCTATTTTGTCATATTGTGTAGCCCACGATTTTGCTAAGCAGTCATTTTCTTTTGGTTCACTGTTGCTTCCAGACAGTTTATTTACTGCTAATTTGATTAAATTGTCTTCTGGATTATTTTTTTCCTCTTTGGCTTTGTTTCAAATTCCTATAAGATAAAAGAATTTTGTATGTAATTAGTTTTAAGTCAATATGTGAATAAACATAAATTTATTTGTTCTTTTTTAGCTACCAAAAACTCAAAATGAATGGTTAAAAGAAGCGTCATCTTTTAACAAATTTTGGAATTTCCCAAACTGTCTAGGCGCTATAGATGGTAAACACATCAACATACGTCAACCACCTGGACCGGGATCTTTCTATTTCAATTATAAAAAATCGTTCTCCATAATTCTTTTAGCAGTTGTCAACGCAAATTATGAATTTCTAATGGTTGGTGTTGGCACTAACGGACGATGGTGGTGTTTTTGGCGAAAGTAAATTTTTTTCAAGACTCAAAACAAATGAACTAAACATTCCGAATTCAAAACCTATTCCCGGTTTTCCTAACAAAATGCCTTTTGTATTTGTAGCGGACGATGCATTCCCGCTGCCGGAAAACATTTTAAAGCCTTTTAGTCATAACACCTTAAAAAAAGAAGAAATCATCTTTAACTACAGGCTTTCCCGAGCGCGAAGAATCGTCGAAAATGCTTTCGGTATTTTGGCATCCAGTAGCTCGTTTCTGTATTTCTCGCATTGCAAAATTTCTCACATTAAGTATGAAACAAAAAATTCCATCGTTTCTCGATTTGTGAGAAAAAAAGTGTTTCTGTATTTGAATGCGAGAACAGACAACACAGATTCTGTTTTAACTGGAATACTTCCAGTAATTAAGTGTCAAATGCAAGCGAAACGTCAACGAAAGAAATAGATATAATATAAATAGGGCTGCCAGATTTGACGATTTATCGTAATTTTGACGATTTCTTGTTCAAAAATTGGCAAAGTGCTGATTTTTTCTGGGGACGATATTATTCAGTCTTCGAAATAAAATAATTTTAATTAGTTTAATATGTTTATATATTCGGCACCACAGAAAAACAAGGCAGCTTAAAAAATTTATGGGCAAAATCCAAATTTCGAAGGAAAACTGTTTAATTTTTATTTCCTTAGATTATTTAATACATTTGTTTATGTGATCAAAACATTAAACTATTGTCCCATTTTTAATCTAACAAAATTTGTCAAAATTAATTTTAAATTGTCCGATGTTTAAAAACAAATTAGCCGATTTTTTTTTTATTTTTTCTTAGGAAATTAACGATTTTTTTACAAATTTATCTGGCAGCCCTGCATAAAACGAAAACAATGAATGGCTTAAAACAATTAAAATAACAAAATATAACATTTGTGTTTTAATTATTTTCATCGTTAAAATTCTTTCTCTTCAAATTAAAAAAAATAATACACATTCTTGTGCACATGCATACATAATTTGTGCTCCATTTTTTGTAATTTTATTTTTCTCGCATCAATTTCAAATGTTACTTATTTTGACAGTTCTTGTGAGAAACTTTTAGCAAAATATTGATACAGAAACACTTTTTCTCACATCCTTCCAATAAATGCTGGAAAATTATTGAAATGACAGATAATTCTCCCAAAGTAAAGATACAGAAACACTTATGTGAGGAAAACCATTTTTTGTTTCATATTGCACTGTTTTTGTTATAATTCACTTGTTTCATGCGGGAAATTTAACGATGCGAGAAATACAGAAACGGGCTACAGATTCAGAATTTTATTGCAAACAATTAATATGTCGCCAGAAAAAACCACAACCATCGTGTTGGCTTGTTGTTATTTGCATAATTTTTTGAGAAAGCAAAACGATTGTACTTATTTAGATGGTGGCTTTGACAGTGAGCAACTAGAAACGGGTACTATTGAGTTTGGCGATTGGCGCAATGGCCCAAATCTTGAAAAACTACAAGGTTCAACTTTTAGAAATCCATCCAATAATGCGAAATTAGTGAGAGAACAATTTTCAACATATTTCAACACGGTTGGGTCAGTTCCATGGCAAAATAGGATTTTTAAATAAAATATTAATTTTTATTAAAAAGAATTTAACTATTAATTTTATTTATGTCTTATCAAAATATTTTTAATAAACATTCATACATACAGTATAAGCAAAACAGTTTTTAATTTAACATTGAAGGCATATGAAAAATAATTTTTAAACCATCCGTTTCATTACCAAAAAGTAGACAACCAAAAGTAGACAGCGGGTAGATATAAACAAATAAAGAACCAAAATCTTAATTAATTTTTTTCGCTTTAAATAAAATAATTTGAACTTGTACAATTCGATATTGGTCGTTATTCTTGAGAACGAGTCGAAGGAGTAAACAATTACATGAACACAAAAACAAAATTTACGAAAATGGTTTTTGTTATCTATACACTTCTAAAATTAAATTAACGTGAGTTATTTAACGCGTTTCTGTCTCTATTAAAAACTATAAATTTTGTATGATAAACAAACACAATTTTTGTAATGTTTTGTAAATTTGTTTATGTTTTCATGTTTATATTGGAAACTGTCAAAACTGAGCTACATATATTTGTCAAAAATAATTTCTGTTTACATAAATACATATGTATTTAATTTTATTTTTTTGTAAAACTCATACATAAGAATAAACGATCTAAGGTTTAAAAGTTAGGTTTCCAGAAAAAAAGAAACTTTTAGAACGGTAATAATAGTCGGTTTTGCTAATTGTCGGTTTTTCAAACCCATACTGGTTTAATTTGGTGTCATAAAAATAAGTCGGTTTTGTTATTTTCGAATACAAATAAAACCGATATTCGAAACAGCTGTTTTATGTTTTGGTTCATGTGTTTATAGTTTTTAATGCAATTTTTGTTTGATAATTTTTTAAATTATCATTGTGCTCTAAAATATTGTTAAAACTTGTGTTTGTAATAAAAGGAAAATTATAGAAAAGAAAATAAGAATGGAAACACACTAAACATATGCAATAAATGCCATCGTTGTATTAAATATTTGCATTTGTTGTTTACATTTGTGTAATTTTATTGTTTTGTAGAATTATAAAGCAAATTTATTAAAAATAAAAAATAAATTGTTTCTTGTTAATAAATAAAATAAATAAATGTGTTGCGAACTTTCTGTAAGCAGAAAAAGTGAGAATACTTTTGGAACCTCGCAGCAGCCCGCTGCCGGAGACTACCGGAGACATGCAAAAAATACTAATTTAGCAATTTTTTTTATTTCCATCTATGCAAAATAACTAACTGTTGAAAAAATTAAATAAAAAATTAAACTTTAACCAACTATATTTATTTCCAATATAAAAACAAGAGCTGTAAGCTGCTTGGTTTATTTTCAATAAAAATCCGATAATATTGGTTTCTGTGACACCTAAAACCGACACTAATTTCAGTTCGAACAAAAAACCGATAAAATTGGATTTCATGACACAAATGTATTTTTTTTGTCGGTTTCAAATCCAATACCGATAAGATTGGTTTCTATGACACCCCTGAATATTGAATTTTGTTATGCACATGTTTGTAGTATATTTTAGACAAATTTCTCAATTTACGAAAGGCGGCTTTGTACAGGACCTGTGAAAAATTCTGGACCGATCATAAAAAATTACATGGTTTTGTTTCAAGCCCTACCGAGCGTTTCAAACATTGTTTGAGTTTTTCAAAAGTGAGAGACGGGTATGGCAAAATCGACCTGGAATTACTCAAAGGACCTGGAATATACATCTTCATACTTCATGTGGTCTTATACTCGTGGTCGAACGTATAAAACCGTGTTTTGGTTAAACAAATATTTTTAAGATAATTTATAATAATAAATTTTGTTAAAAAGTTTCAAATTTAAAGTATTCAATTATTCTTATCTTTCCGGACAGAAGTTTGTATTGGGGCCATGTGAAATTATGAACCGATTCTCACCATTTTCAATAGGCGTTGTCCTTATGTGTTGCACACATCATCATATTCTAGTGTGGGTATGAAAAACAGAATATAATCTGCGCTTTTTGAAGATACAAATAAAAGATCCGGAGTAGAATTTGTATGGGAGCAATTGTCAAATATTGACCGATTAAAAAAAAATACGAAAAGTCGACTTACAAATTTCATCAAACTAAGTATCTTCATAATTGCGACCTGTATTTTACGTACAAGGTTTAAATGGTCAGCCAACCTGGCAGCGGGCCAGCCATCCGGACGGACAATTATATCGTGGGAAAGTAGAGCCAATATTTTTTCGAGTTACACACAGCACAAATGCACAATACACTCTCCACTATTGTGGTGTAGGTATAATTAGGTTACAAAGTTTTTATTTCGTGCTTACCTCAATTTCGGTTTCTTCATCCATGGTTGTTCTTCCGCTGACATGCTCTTCCTGGTCACTGAGAAATCCGAGTGAATTGAAGCACCAAAGAGTGGGAACGTATTCTTCGTCTGCGCCGGAACCAGATTTCAGACTCATTCTTTGTTTTTTTAGCTCGCGCCGATATGACGTTCGAAAAATATTTATTTTTTTATCACCATTTTTTTGTTGGCCTCCGAATATTTTTCTTTCAACTTTTCTACTAAGATATTATAGTCTCTGTTTTTTGAAATTCTGTTGCTATAATCTTTAGATTTCACTTTCCACAAAGATGGCAGACTTTTATAAAGCTCAATAAATTCATTTAAAAATATTTTTTCATCGTCCATTTTTTAATGCTTCGTCTTTTACGTCTTCACTCTTCCAAGTTTTCACTGAAATGATTACATTTAGCACTAGACATCACAAAAAGTTTGACAATTATCCAGCATGTCTGCCAAATATTAAAATTTTTTAATATTTCTACAAACATTGCTTTAAATGTTTGTCCAAACAGCAAACACCCCAATTAACAGCACAAAATATTTGTACAAACGTAAAATTTTGACATGTTTGCCAAGCTATTTGTGTCATGATGAAATAAACAGGTGGCATTACTACGCCAGATGACGATTTTTTGCTCTTGCATTGTTTGTCTAGTCTTATGTCAAATTTTTGTTTATGTTTACAAAAGGTCCACGTTTTGTGCTGTGATTATTTTATTGTATTAAAGTTTTTGATTATTTAAATTAAAATTAATTAAGATGGTAACCATAGTGAAATAAAAATTGGCTAAAAATTAATTTATTTCATTGCGTTCGGCGGCAAAATTTGATTTTAGTTTAATATAATTTTGGACGTATACGGAGACTTATTTTTCATTTTTGTTGTAATGTTGTATTTGTTGCCGTAGCGCTGCCACCTACTTATTCCACCATGATTTGTGTGGCTTATTACGCCCTTAAGCCTATGTTTATTTATATATATGGAAATATGTTGTATTGTAATTCTTTTTGTTGAAAGTCCATAGATATACTGGAAAAAAAGTACCAAAAAAAGAGCGAAAATACCCACATTCAATTTAATATGCAAGCAGGCCATCACTGCTTTACAACTGTCACGTAAAGACGGCATGAAATTCTAATTTATACAGATTGAGACGTTCTGTTACGTGACATTTAAATTCGGTAAGCATTTACATTATAAGCAAATTACAAAACAGACCAGACGTTTCGTTAGGGGACGTGGACGTTCGGCTAACTCTACCTTTAGCGTCTGCACATTTATTTTCCATACATTTTGTTGTAACATTAAACCCTCGTTCTTAATTTTAACAACACAATTGCATTTCTGACAAAAATTGCAACGTGAAATTAAAATTAAATTGTGCTTCTTGATTTTGAAAAATTAGTTAGTTCTAGCTTAGACGTAAAAGAAGAATGTTAAAATATAAAAATATATTTTTTTAAATAAAACGGTTCTAAAATTAATTGGGGGCTCAACCGGGATCCTCTCTTAAAAACGTTTATCCTGAAAAACATAAAGTAAGGATATTTTTTCGGGCCGTGATGCCAAAAAGTATCCTTATAAAATAAGAGAAAATTCACTTAAACATATAGTGACATCAAAGTTGCAAAATAATAAAAACTATCCTAATAGAATAGGAGAAAACATTTAGTGACAAAATATAAAGAAAAGTATCATAAAAAATAGGAGAAAAGTTAACTTAAGCATATAGTGACAAAAGAAAAAACAGACAAAGTTTAATTAACATTAAAAATTTGTTTTGTATAAATTATTGAAAATATGCCAAATAAATATTTAACAAAATATCTCAATACCAGAATTTTGAGAAAATTAGAAAAATTTTTTAAATTTAAAACTGACCAGTTGTTGTGTCATAAAACCTTAAATTAAAAAATATAGCAATGAAGTTAATCATCCAAAACGAAAAACAGAAGAAGGTTACTTACATAAAACATTACAAGCTTTGATTAAAGAATACAGTAAATGAATAAAGAACTAAAATTAGTGCAGTCAAAGAAGCTAAATTCGCTTTTAAAACAAATACTGTGACCAAAGTATCAACAGACCAAATACATAAACATCATCAAAATACGTATGCAGGATTTCATGACAAGTGACCCAACTTTTAAAATCGATGTCTTCCGATTTGGATGAAATTTGCACAAAGGTTAGTACTATTGGATAGTAGCGTAGACACAAACAACAAGATCGGCCGAAAAGTTTATGAGTTAGAGGGGGTCCAAATTTGACATTTTGGCCAAACAGGTGTTCTTTTTCACCCATGTTACTTATTATCTATTGGTATTAGCAAAATTTGTCCCAAACAAATTAGATAGCTATTTCTTCAATCTTTCGAAAATAAATTTTTTTTTGTTTTTATTTAAAATTTTTTTAAGTTAAGACATTTTTTTTTTTTTTTTTTTTTTGCTCAAAAGAAAGCTTAGGTCTTTTCCTTTAAGGTAGTTCTGTTCGCTTTTTGGGCCGCGAGTGAATTATGTCTAAAAAAATAATTTCTAAGTCAAAAAAAATGTAATTTGTCAACATCTCTATAGAAAAATAGTGATTTTATTCCTGGGATTAACATTTTGTGGGTATTAAAGTATCGAGGGTATTAATTGCTAGTTAAGTATGTTATATACCGTCGGAAAGGTTAATTTGTATAGTTTCTAAGCATAAGTTTTATTTTTAAGATTTTAGAAACACTTACACACAAATGGGAAAAAAAGTACCCGCTTAAGTGGAAACATCCATAGAGGGATTTTATGGATGGGGACTTAGTTTTGACTTTTTTAGAAATTGATCAAAAGGTCCACATGGCTGACGTAAGAACAGCTTCTGGAATTTTTACCCGGCCAATACTGAAGCTTGTTCTCTTACCCAATGAGGAAACCCACAAATTTGTTTTATTATTTTTTTGTTTTATATTTGTTTTCTCCTATAGCAAAATGTCAAGCGAATCCCGGCGTTTAGAAGTCCACCGCCAGACAGATGAGATTCCGCTGGCTACACCCAAAGCTTCCCGTTTCGAAAGCGTGCGGGATTGTCGGTTGTGCAAGAGCGAAAACGCATTGCGAAAATGCCCCAAATTTCGGAAAATGTCGATGGGGAGCGGTGGGAAACGGTAAAAAGTATCATTACTGCTTCAATTGTCTAGCCCACTTCCATATGATGGATAAGTGCAGTAGTCGTGAGAGGTGTATGGAATGCATGTCGGAGCATCACACCCTCCTTCGCCATCATAAGAACCACCCAAGTAAGAAGAACGACGGTCCTAAGGTTGAAACTTCAATTTCTCACAGCAGGCGTAGGAGAAATAGAAAACGTAGGACTAAGAAGGGTGGCAGAGGTCATCAACAACCACCACCACAACATCAACAACGGCAACAACCCCTAACTAGAGTTTGTTCCCGGGATTTATCGTCCCTGGAATTCCCGGGATTTTCAGTTGTTTTCAATTCCCGATTTCCCGGGAATTTAATGCGGGATTCCTGGGAAATTTTGTAGAAAATCATTTTTTTTAAGCTTTAGTAAATTTATGTTAGACTTGTGTCTTTAGTTGTTTTATCCAACTTAATTTCACCACAATATTTAAATTTTCTACAGTCTAAGGCTTTTAAACTAATTATTGAGGATGGGCTTTATATTATATGAAAGAAGAAAGTAGAAATATATGTGCATTTCGCCACAAATTTATGTTAATTTTTGTTGAGTTTTTATTGATGTAGTTTCACATTTGAGTGCATAACTCTTTTCCTACTGAAGCAGTTCTGCTGGAATTCAATCCCAAAGAGCCTATAAGATCTAGAAACAATTTGACACCCAAATGGTAAAATCGGCTTAGAATTAATAAAGGACTAATAATACAAATACTTTATGGGACCTTAGATGAATATTAAAAAAATATCACATGGAATGACAAACTTAGTATACCTTCCTACACCATGATTAAGGGTTATAAAATTGTAAAAAAATGTAATTAAATAAATGTAGTAAATGAAATTTTTCCTTTCTGCTGAATTTGTTAAACGGTAAAATTGTTTCAGAATTCCTACTTCATAATATTGACCATTTAGTTCCTAATCACCCTTCCAGAATTTTTATTCCCGTAAGACTAATACTTTCATTCTAATTATGCAATTAAGCTCTGAATTTGACAATGTGTATACGTATATTGATTTCTATTATCCTATTGGCATCTACATAACCTCTTAACTGTCTTTAAATAATTCGAATCTTAAGTTTTTTACGTTTTTGTTATATAATAAATTCTAGGTTTAATTATGTTAAGCGTAATAGTCAATAAGAAATATAAGCTCCCGGGCATTTGATTTTTATTTCCCGGGAATCCAAAAAGTGCGGGAATAAAAAAACTCTACCCCTAACCCAAACTCTGGCAACCATTGCCATAAATGTTATGGTACCCACAGACGAAGCAACATTTGTCAAAACACGTGTTACTATTTATGTTTCAGTTTTTACCACCCACAGACGGTTACACTAAAAACGAAACATTAGTATTGCGTGTTTTTTGAATATACAACTACAAAACACAAAAAAAAACTTTATTTATTTTCTATTCAATTATAATTGTTGGCCAACTCTCACAATTTGCAATTGTTGCCATTTTCCGATTTCTTTCTTCATATTTTTTTGTCCGAGAGTTGCAAAAGCACCTCACTCAACAACTGCTCTCAACAGAATGAGAAAGAAAAAACAGTCAACATCGCCACACACGATGAAACATTGTGTTTGGAAACATAAAATATCGAAAATTTTGAATATTTGAGAAACCAAAAAGGTAACAAGAATTTCAACCAGAAAAATCCCCACGCGTAGCAACATTTGTCAAAACATTACCATGTTTCGACAAATGTTGCCTCATGTGTGGGTAACTTTATGTTCGGTCGTATGTTCAAATGGATTTTTATTTATACGAGTGATTTCGTTGTATACGATGACATACTTTGTTTTTTTTAATGAATTGCAAAAATACACCTATATTTACACTATTTTTTATTTTTGTTTGTTTTTCAGACTGCCTGTAGTCGCCCACAGGTCGAAGTTGCAGTATTGCAAGTGGGGCGGCATGTTTGCGCGCAGAACGCGAACTCCCACTTACTATTGTCGCAGTGTATTTCTAAGTTGTCTTACCTTCGTTAAGTTGTTGGCACCTATGACTTTTTCTTTCACTATCTTTTTGTATTGTTATACTTAGTTTTTAGTTACTCTTTTAAACCCAGATTGTATGGTACGTAAGTGCTAATGCAAACCCATAAAGTTTGAAAGCTATTAATAAACCAATTTTATATAACTACCACCCAATTAATACCCGTGTTTTTATTACTTTTATTTTCCAGGAAATATTTCAAGGAATCCACATTGTATGGGTAAATAATTACAACTCTCTCTAATGAACATACCAGGTACTTATTATAATATGGTTCTACATTTCTTATAAAATATGTATATCCATTACCTTTTTTATATACTATTCTTTTTTATCAAATTTTGTGTCCCAACATTAAACAAATTTTATATGTTAGATACTTTCGTAAACAAAAACATGAAACAGATGGCTGAATAATTCTTGCTAGTAAAAATTTTACCATCAGAAATTTTTAAAATTTTGTCTAAAATTGTTATGCTTTTTTTTCACTCTCCCTTTGTAAGTTTTCGTGTACGTGAACACTTACTAGTAAAATTTATTGAAAATAGGCCATAATTTTCTGTTATTGAACAGACCTGATAACAAAGAATATATTGGTTTTATAAATTTGGATATGTGATATTTTGAGCACTTTCTATAATTTTTTTTGTATTGAATACATCAATTTAAAAACATACATATAAAAACGTATATGTAGATATTGTTTGTATTGGAAATATTTTGCCTTCTTATTATTCTTGATTGTTATTTGTCTTAAAATCTAGAACTGGAGAAGAAATTTGTTTTGTCCTATTATTATTTTTATTTTAAATTGTACTTTTCCATTAAGGAATATTTTAAAATAATTTTTAATAAATAATTAAAAAATTTTAAATAAAAGTCCTAAGTGCTTCTTTTCCAAAAATAGGCGTTTTTCATTTTGGTGCTTTTTGAAATTTTGAAGTTGACAACGCTGATCATGTATACATGACACCCTACAAGAAGGCTACCTGTCATTTTACTAGTAAAAAGTAGTTTGACTACTATATGGATAAAGTTTCTATTAGGTTATTAAGAGCAAAATGAAAAAACTAACCGAAACTCTTGTGTACATGTGATTTTGTCTCTCATTCTAACTAATTAATTCCACTCGACTACGGAACATATATCTGTACTGCTTACTACGCTGCTTTATATTAGTTAGTGATCGCGTAAATAATGGTTAACACTAACTAGTTAGTCATAACGTAAATAGAGGTTAGCGTAAAAAATGGCTAGTACTAAGCTTTATAAAATAATGTTTTTCTTTTTAATTTAAAATAAAATTTTTATTAAAAAAATATAATCAAGCAGGATTTATTAAAGTATAGAATAGGTGTGGGTGCGGGACCACGTAACGTCATTTCTGTGGCAGCTCTATAACGTTCCTTTCTCACATGGATCTGGACTTCGTTTTGGGATCTTATTAATAAAAGTTCTTTTGTAATGGAGGTAAACGTAATCATTACCAATTAATTTCTCGTAGATCATATGTATAAAGAAATATTATTTTGTTAACAACTTGTGACTAAAAAGCAGAAAACATACATGTATACATACTTGAAAAGTCTTCAGGATTTTGAATATTTGGTATAATTTGCTCCTTTTTTATCACCACCAAATCTTTAAGGAGTATCCCGGCCAAAGCAACCACCCGATTGACCGCTACCTGTTGGAACACCCCCTTCTTTTAACACGACTGTTTTGTACATGACCTGTTATTTCCAGAAAATTTACCACCAATTTTACTGGAGCCGCCATCAGTACGCCCTCCTTTACTTTAATATGCAACATAGTTGCAAAGGAGATAAGCAAATTAATTTTTTACCTTAACATGGCAAATAACTTTTGTAATATTTTATTTAAACCACGGAACTAACATTTAAACAATTAATTTTTTTACAAGAATCGACAGGCCAAGTTTATTAAAAAATTATATTAAAAAATTGGAATTGGATTGGAACAAGTAACACAACCTTAATAACCTTAATAAATTTTTAAATGCCTATTTCTTAATATGTAAGTATGTGTTACACAAAAACTTTCAGTCGGCGGTTTTTGTTGTGAAAACCAAATCTCGCTAATGTCAAACAAGTATAATGTAAACGAACAAGATTTGGAGGAAGATTTCAAATGAAATCTACTAGATTTCGATGTAATGTTAATGCCCTATAAGCTTTGATATCTTTGCAAACAAGACTTTTTGAGTGTTTGTAGGTAATTCTCATTCCCTCTGTAGTTTTGTTTGCTGATAGCTTTGGCTTTTCTAAAATTATTTAGGAGAACGTTTCCTGATGATCTGGCCTAAGCAACCAGTGAAATGCGCATAGGAACAGCTTATCCTCCAACAATAAATTTCAGTATTTTTTATCAACTATTTAAAAAGGGAATTAAGCACAACAAACAAAATCTTTTAATTTTTATTATTTTCACTAAATGATGTTTTTTATATCGATTTTAATATTTTTCCTAAACTGCAATATACCAGAAGCGAAACAACAAATGAAAAGAAATGTCAAAGATTAATATTCGGCAAAAAACGAATGGCAGAACAAAATTAAGTAACTAGGTACCGGCAACTATTTTCCCTTTTTATTCCCCTCTCCGCATTCTTCTATAAACTCAAGTTTTTTTTTTTTTTTTTTTTTTTTTATTGAAACAAATAATTGAATGTAATTATTACAAATCTTTTTTTGTTTACTTAAACTACAACTAGTTCAAACTAAGAACTATCTAGTAGTATTATTCTATTGATATAAGATTTGATAATGCTGATCTAAGGCAAATTTACCCCAAGCAGATCAATGGGTTTTGTACGAACCAATCTTCGTTCGTTACATGGGTTAAAGAAAAGTCGAGATGCTTCCTCATTGATGTGGCGTTGTAATTTTGTATGATGATTAACTGCATACTTTTTAATAGTGGTATTTATACTATCAACTCCCAAGTCTCGATGAAGGTCTGTATTCCTTATGTACCATGGAGCGTTCACCATTTTACGTAACACTTTATTTTGAAAACGTTGTATTATATTTATGTTGGATTTCTGCGCACAGCCCCACAGTTGGATACCGTAAGTCCAGATGGGAGCTAGTACTTGTTTATAAATTATCAGCTTATTGTGCAAAGATAAATCTGATTTAAAATCAAGAAGATAGCTTAGTTCTCTGTATTTCATCTCAAGTTGAGTGTGTTTTTTTATGTGTTCCTTCCACTTCAGTTTAGCGTCGAGGTTCATGCCAAGATATTTCGCAGTGTTTGCATATGGAACTTCAACATTCAAAATGTTAAGTTTAAGGTGACTAAATTTCTTATTTGAAAAGTCTACGTGTATGGATTTGGTATTGTTCAATTTTATTCGCCACTTTGTTGTCCATGCTGTTATTTGGTTAATGGCATTTTGGGTTCTTTCAGTTGATTCTTGAATGGTGTTACCAGTAGAAAGAATGGCCGTATCATCAGCAAACGTTGCTATTACGGTGTTTTGAGGATGTGGTATATCACTTGTGTATATTAGATACAATATGGGACCAAGTATGCTTCCTTGGGGTACTCCTGCTTGTATAGGTTGAAGTTTTGAGTAGGATCCATCGTATTTTATTCGAAAATATCTCTGAGATAAATATGATTCTATAAGTCGGCTTAGTTCGATTGAGAAACATTTTCTTATTTTGTAAAGTAAGCCTTGATGCCAGACTTTATCAAACGCCTGTGAGACATCCAAGAATACTGCAGTACATATTTTTTTTTTCCAATGCATCTTCGATAGTATCGCAAATTCTATGAACTTGCTCAATAGTAGAGTGTTCGGACCGAAAACCAAATTGGTGGGTTGGAATGATGTTATATTCGATCATTACATTTTGGATCCTTTTGAGTATTATTTTTTCGAAAAGTTTTGACAACAGTGGTAGCAGTGAAATTGGCCGGTATGATGTGGTTTCATTTTGAGGTTTACCTGGCTTGTGAATCATTATGACTTCTGCTGTTTTCCAATAAATTGGGAAATAGTTTAGTCTAAGTGAAGTATTTATTATACAGCTAAGTTTCGCAATGGCCTTAGTAGTTTTTTATTTTTATCGTTTTTTGTATTCCTGATAGAGTTACTTATATTTTTACAAAGTTTATTAAGTTTGGATTTCAATGATGGGTCACGAGTTTGTTGCCAGTTTTTTCGTAGTTTTCTCTTTACTAAAACCATTTCACGTATTTTTGGGGAGTATCCATGCTGTTGAACCATAGGTTTTAATATGGGTGTGCTTTGCCATGCTGCTTGTTGGACTTGTTTGGTAAAGGTTAAGACGTCTTGGTCTAGTTCATCTACTGTATGAATAGAAACGCCGTGATCGATTTCGTTTTCTAACAAAAACCGGAAGTAGTTCCAGTCTGTAAACTTGTTGTAAAGGTAAGCATTTTGTTGTTTTTTGCGAATTGTTTCATGAAGTGTGAGGTAAATTGGTGAGTGATCTGAGCAAACTTCAAAACCCTCCTCAATCCCCATAAAATTTTTTGATATTTTTCGGATTACAAAAAAGTCTATAAGATCAGGGATTTTAGTTCTATCCGTTGGCCAATATGTCGGCTTAGAAGTAGATAAGTATTCACATCATGTTTCTTGTATTGCTTGGTAAAGTTCACGACCTTTAGTCGTCGTAAGCCGCGACCCCCATTGCACGTGCTTTGAGTTAAAGTCGCCTCCCATGATGAACTTGTTTTGGTGTTTATTTATAAGGTTTTTATATTGTTCCTTAGATATCTTGTGTCTTGGCGGACTATAAACAGACGTAAAAGTTAGTTTTTGGTGTATTTTTGTATATAAAGTTATGCTCGTAGCCTGAAATTCTTCGCTTTGAATTTTATCATCTTCGTAATGGAGTATACTTTTTTTAACTATTACCGCACTACCGCCCCTCGCGCAGTTCTTTGGATGAATGGTATGATAAATCTGCTAATTTTTTAAGGTAATATAAGATTCATTGGTAAAATGTGTTTCGGAAATAAGGCAAATGTCTATATTTTTCGTATCTAGGATTACTTGTAAATTGTCGATGTGATTTCGTAACCCGTTTGCATTCCATAACATAATTTTAAGTGAATTAGCCATTGTTATTTCTGAAGGAAGTACTTTGTTCTAGGAGATCTAGACGACGCTCTAGAGATTTGTTGAAATTATCCTGTTTTTTTAACATTTCTAATATTTGCTGCAGTTTTGTTTGACTGTCACTACAGTTATTGATGTTTGAGTTGTTGGGCTTCAAAACATTTGCATAAGAGGGTTGCCTTTTTTGATCATTTAGATTGTTTTGAGTTTTTGTTTTCGGTGGATTCTCGATTGGTTTATGTTGATGTTGTATTATTCGATGCTGTTGATTATTGCTATGATACAATTGGTACCAATGATTTTGTTGCTGATGAAAGTCGCTACCATGATGCTGATGTTCACTATACTGTTGTTGGCCGCTACTATAAAATTGGTAACGCTGATTTAGTTGCTGAGAAACATCACTAGAATGATCCCGTTGTTGTTGTTCTTGTTGGTTAAGATGTAGTTGCTGAGTATTAATGGCTTGTTTTTGAATTTGCTCTCTTTTTTGACGATTAGCTGTGTTTCTTATTTTTTTGTAGCTCTTTTGCCACTATACATCCTCTATAGCTGGCTGGATGATGATCTCCACAGTTTACACATTTAGGGGGTTGATTTGCTGGTTTTTCACACGAAGTTGTAGGGTGCTTGCCTGCGCACTTTGCGCATCTAGCTGGCTTAGAGCAGTAGTTTTTTGTGTGTTCGTAACCCTGACAGTTTTTACATTGAGGAATCTTATTTGAATTTGCAATTGATTAAATTTTCACTATTGAAGCAAGAATTGTTTTTATGCCGTATATTTTATTAATATCTACTGATGAATCAAAAAATAAATAGAACATATCTAAGGGCTCCTTGGTTTGCCATTTGAGTTTAGGTAGGGCTTTGGTTACTTTAAAACCTTGATCTAATAGATCTTCCACAATTAGTTTTGGATCGCAAGAGTGATGAAGATTTTTTACCAATACCCTGATTGGGCGTGTTTGTTTGTCTTCAAAAGTAAACCATGCAATATTATCTTTATTTAGACTTCCTGTTATGGCTCTATAATCAGTGCTATCTTTTGTGTTAATTTTATAAGTGCCGTTTCTTACCAGTTTAATCGTAAACGTTTCTTTAGCTATGTCTTTTATATCAGAATATAGCTTGTTGTAATCAGTTATTCCTGACAACATTATTGGAGGTGGATTATAATTTTCTTTGTGTTTTGGAACACTTGATTTTTCAACAGGATTTTCGTTTACTGCAGTTTCCATCACTTCAGGAGAAGATTCTGCTTTTCTTTTTTTGTTGTTCTTTCGTCGGTTTTTTTGAAGTATCCAGCCTGTCTCCCGAGTTAGTTCTTCCTCATCGGTACAATATTCTTGTGCTGTTGCAACTGGGCTCTTTATGCTGACATCAAGAATTGTTTGTTGATTTTCATCAGTATACATACATTTTTCATATTTTTCTCTGAGAAATGCATTTTCATTTTTTAGCTGAGTACATAGATTTTCAAGTTCTCTTAGTTTTATATTTAAAAATACATTGGCTTTTTCTAGCTCTTTTAATTTAGTGACTCTAAAGGTTGATAAACTGTTTCGATGACTATCTATTCTTGGTGTGAATTGATCACTCATTTTATCATCATTTTGTTTGTTGGGTGGTGTTGTCATAATTTACAATAGATGGCGCTGTGTAGGCGACCTAGCTAATTCACAGACCTACTAAGTTAATTCACCGACCACTTGTTGTAAAAAAGTGTATTGATGAATAATTGAAAACAGATGATTACACTGCTGAATAATATGGTAATAAAATTTACTGTATTATTTTTTTTTTTTTTTTTCAAGAGTTGCGCAACAATAATCGCTCTGTCTGACCTAGCACTTACGAAAAGGTGAAAGTATTGGATTTATGCTGAAAATGCGGTGTTGAAGCTGCTTGAAAAATTATGCCAACCAAAAACCATTCTCCTCGCCTCTCTTGCCAACAAACTGTCATTTTGTGCCAG
Organism: Pollenia amentaria; assembly: GCA_943735925.1. Taxonomy (NCBI): domain Eukaryota; kingdom Metazoa; phylum Arthropoda; class Insecta; order Diptera; family Polleniidae; genus Pollenia; species Pollenia amentaria. Next base: position 66,571,728 of record OX031009.1, read on the forward strand.
CACAATTATGCCCGTATATGGTAGGCGAATGCATATTACTGCTAACAAAATATTAATTAAATACAAATACCACATTATAAATTGAAATTGTTAACACTGAAATACCTTTTCGGTTTTTTTTTTAACAACTTTTCTTATATATTTTTTTTTTTTATCTATTTTAAATTTTATCTTAAACCCCAATACAACAAGAAGCGAAAAAACAAATGAAAAGAAAGGCCATTAATCTTCGGTTTACCTTGGTCAGCTGCGGTGGCAGTTATAACTGGTATCAAAAAAGTTCTTTAATAACAGTTATTTCAGGGATCGTAACAGTTATAAAACAAGCGACAAAATAATCTTCGAAAAAATGTCTGTCTATGTAACGTTGTACGTAAAGTTCAGGTCGCAGTTTTGAAGATAAATTGCTGAAATTTGGTACAAAGGTTCTAATTGTCCTAAGGAACAAACATATATAGTCAATGGTGAGAATTTTGACATGAATCTTAACTTCATAAAATAATGGCGTGGTCCATGGGTCCCTAAGCTACACTCTTGAAAAGTTATCTCTAAATATTGTGGTGTGGAGTATCGTAGGGTCGGGCATGCAGACTATACTTTCTTATTTGTTTGTAATAGATAATTGCAACCAAAAAAATAAATTATTTGTTTATAATGGAAAAATAAATGCTTTTTACAATATATATTTTTAACCGAAAAATTTTTTGGTTGAAATAATGGTTATCAATAACAAAAAAAAATTGTTACTTTAATTGGCTACTATAACTCAAATAAAATATATGTAGGAATTTTTCTCAAAGCCTTTCAAAAAAATAATAATTGTAGGTTATATTTGGTTCGGCTTGAGGTCATTTATTATAAATTAAAAAACAATTTTGAATTTAATTTTTAATATTTTTATTTTTGTACCCAATATTTCGAGGCAACTCCGTTGCTCATCTTCAGGGGATCTAATCAAAAATATATACACAAATTTATTGTTTATAAATTATTAGAAACATCAAACAATAAATAGCAAATAACAATAAAAACATACTTATTTAAATAAAAAACAAATTAAAAAATTAAAAAATTCTTGTTGTCACTGTGCGCTGTAAGCTTTGGATTGCTAGTGTTATTTTGTGTGCCATTTATATCTATATTTGTTTATGGTGTGTTTAAAAATCTGAGCTACGTTCTCAGTGTCTCTTTTGTAGTTTAATTTTTTCTCTTCTGGTAGGTTTGTAATGTGCAGCATTTCAAGCGTATATCTTCTATTGTAGTTATTCTCTTGTACCAATACTTTTACATTCTCAAAATCTGGTTGATGTCCACTCAATGCACAGTGGGCTGCCAGTGCAGTTTTTTGTTCCAATGGCCTGTTTACCGCCTTTATGTCTGATTTGTGAGATGAAATTCTAGTTTTTAATTTGGATTTTGTTGTGCCGACATATGCCTTTTGGCATACATTAGACTTGTCACCTTTACATGTTATTTTGTAAACCAAGTTGGATTTGTCCTCTTTTGCTAATCTAGATTTAGTATTGCTAAATAATTTGTAAATTGTGTCATTTGTTCGCAGAGCTAGTTCATAGTTGTCTTTGTCATAAATGTCTGAATGTTTTAATCTTTCCGAAAAACCAGGGACATATGTAATGGATTTGTACATTTTTTGTGGTTTATCTTGTGGTTCTAAAATGCTTTTAGTTTTTACGTATTTGGTCAAATTCTTAATCGTTTTTCTCGGAAAGTCATTCATACCTAATATATTATTAATTTTTATAACGTTTTGTTTGTGGAAAACTTTGTCGCTGACTTCGAAAACTCTGTTAATAAAATTTATAGCTGTATTCATTATTATTCTCCGTGGGTGCTTAGAGTGAAAGTTAAGTAACCTTCCTGAGGCCATTGGCTTTTGGTACCAATCTACCTTGACGACATTTCCTATTCTATGTACCATATTAATTAAAAACTAGAATTTCATCTCACAAATCAGACATAAAGGCGGTAAACAGGCCATTGGAACAAAAAACTGCACTGGCAGCCCACTGTGCATTGAGTGGACATCAACCAGATTTTGAGAATGTAAAAGTATTGGTACAAGAGAATAACTACAATAGAAGATATACGCTTGAAATGCTGCACATTACAAACCTACCAGAAGAGAAAAAATTTAACTACAAAAGAGACACTGAGAATGTAGCTCAGATTTTTAAACACACCATAAACAAATATAGATATAAATGCCACACAAAATAACACTAGCAATCCAAAGCTTACAGCGCACAGTGACAACAAGAATTTTTTAATTTTTTAATTTATTTTTTATTTAAATAAGTATGTTTTTATTGTTATTTGCTATTTATTGTTTGATGTTTCTAATAATTTATAAACAATAAATTTGTGTATATATTTTTGATTAGATCCCCTGAAGATGAGCAACGGAGTTGCCTCGAAATATTGGGTACAAAAATAAAAATATTAAAAATTAAATTCAAAATTGTTTTTTAATTTATAATAAATGACCTCAAGCCGAACCAAATATAACCTACAACAACAAAAAGGTCAACAATACATACCGTTAACAAAAATAATAATTATTATTATTTTCAGTCCCGGAGCTATTTTGTGAATTAAAAACAAAATAGTCCATTTTAAACAGTTATCTCTTTAACGTAAATATAAAAGGTCAAATTAAACTCTTAAAAAGGGAGTTCGATTTAGCCGTCATAAATTAAAACTCAGTTGAGGAATAAAAGATCGACACTCAAAGCTTGCCGCTGGTCAGATCACAATAATTTCTATTGCATTAAACACATTCGAGACAGCAGGCAACACGAAGGCACGACTACAAATGCTGCAGGTTGCAATTGTAGTCGTCTAATCAGCTACTGAATTATTTTGAAGACGACAGCTACAATTGAAAAAATATAAACAGCTGTGTTTTTTATTATGTATTTACATTTCAGTGGTGCCACTATCATTTTTAATTTTTATAAATTTAGCAACATACATAAATGCAGACTCGTACACAAACTTAATTTAAGCCTACAAATATATAAATACTTATTTATGATAAATTTTTTAACGTAAAAATAAATGAATTTATTAAAAAACATTTACAATATTTTAATTTTATTGTTTTTGGCACTCATGAAGAATATCATCCTCATGGCAGGTTGAATAAAAAAATCCTAATATACAGTATAATCGCGAAAAAGTAAACTGAAATGTCCTAAGGGTTGTTAACTTTTTCGTCTTATTTATTAACTTTTCTAAATTGTAAAAAAATGCAATAATAAACATATGTACCTATATTTTTTTCAATGAATTAGTTTTCATCTGTACAAAAAAGAAACTTAGATCTAATTTGTACCGGCTACAATTTATAATTAGTAATTATACAATCAGTCTTGTATTATGTGTTAGGTGCTACATATGACGTTTGTCAGAAAATTAGTTCTTCAAAAATTTTCAGATAGCGAATTCTGAGTATTTTCTAAACATTTGCCAGCCATCCATTACTGACATTATTGTCTTTTCAGGTTGCAGTTACACGAACTCACGCTTAGCTATTGATATTGAAATTAGAAAACATTTGTACAAACTTGCTTTAAGATCGGCATATATTGGTCTATGTAATGTTTTCCTGTATGCTTTTTCCTATGTATTCTTCAAAGCCTCGAAAATTTTGTGACGTTTCGTTTTTATTTTTGAGATGGAACTTCAGATATACAATAATACAACGCCGATAGTTTTTCTTTAATGTACTTCTCAATTTTGTTTAAACTCTCAACTTTCAGCTTAAAATTTAATCTAATTTGTTATCGTTTGTACAAATCAGTACTTTTAATAATACGATCTGAAAAGTTAACTTAGAGTTAACGTTTAGAGCGGCACAGAAGCGCTACAATTTGGTTAACTTGACCGCAAGATTACTGTATCGCGATTCTACTGTAATTTTTTGGTTCAACGCGCTAAGTTTATGAATTATAGGTCGAAAAGGTTTCAGAGCACTTTATCAATAGTATAGGAAGAAAAATATAATCTGAATCTTTAAAGTATTGGTATCATAATAGAGTCTTTCGAAACACATTTCATATGATGTATTAAATATACCGATTTATTAACCCCTTAAGAGGATTTATCTTAAAATTTTGTCGATATGTATAATAATATTTCCTCAAATATAATATGTTATAGAGAACACCCCAAGTTTTTGTATGCTATATTTTTAGAAACTCCGTCATATAAAATTTTAAAGTTATTAGGGTTAAAAAAATTTTATTTTGGAAAACTTCAAAATTTATTTATAAGTTTGAGTTAAAATATATAGTGGTAATAGTTTATGCAGTTGTTACATATTGAAATATAGTAATATGTAAATATTTGAAAAGTGTTCCGGAAGGCTGAAAACCCGCAATACAGAAAAACTTTATTAATCGAAGTCCTAATAACTTTGGTAACATGTGTATATTATTGTTAAATAATTATTATTATATCGACATAATTAAAAGATAAAGCAAATTTAGTAAAAAAGTCAGTCAAGAAGTATGAGCATTTGAAATTGGCTCTTAATGGGTTAATTAATCGGTGTGCTTTAAACACCATGTGAAAAGCACTTTCAATTTTTCAATCTGTCGGTCGTGCTCGATGAGAAAAGACGAGTTTCTTTTAACTCCGCATACGGTTCTTTTTTTTTTTTAACATAAATTAGTTAATAATATCAGTTTAACAAGCGAATTTGGACGCTCAATATAAAAGTGAACAAAAGAATAACTATAAAAAAATTAAGAAAAAAAAAAATACAAGTAAAAAAAAATATACCTACATATGTATGTATGTACGCACATACATACTTGCAAATAATCTGTGCAAAAAAATATTTATTCTTTTTTTCTTTTATTATCTCGGTGTAACAACATTATACATAATAAAAAGAGCACAGTCAACAAAAAAAATAAAAACAAAAAATAAAAAAACGGTGAAAAAAACAAAAACAACTCTATATGAGTAATAACAATGAAACAACAACAAAAGTAAATGATATTCATGCTAGTGAAAGCAATGTGGAAATAAACACAACAACAGAGAACAATACAAGCGTTACCACTGTTACCATAATCCCAAACATAGACGCAATGTTAAACAAACAAGAAAAAAGTTGTCAAAAACCACAAGTGCAAGTTGGTATGGATAGGTATATAACAGTGCTTAAACGTGGTCGCAGCCCTGAATCTTCAGCTGTTGCCTCTGCCTCGAAAGTTCCATCTTTTGATAGAAAAAACTCGCAAAATCGTTTTGCAATTCTGGAGGATGAATCTTCTGAAACACCCAACGTCATAAAATCGTCGAAGCCACCCCCGATATATCTTAGAGAGCAAAACTCAAGTGAGCTAATAAAAAGTTTAATATCGGTGATAGGTGAAAATTCGTTTTACGTAGCTGCAATCAAGCGTGTTAATATTAACGAAACAAAAATACAGATTAATAATGAGAATGATTTTCGTAAATTAATTAATAAGTTTGAAGCACTTAAAAAAAGCTTCTATACTTACCAGCTGAAAAGCAGCAAAGGTCTGCAGGTTGTGATAAAGGGCATTGACTCATGCGTGGACCCAGACGAAATAAAAACATTTTTAGAAGATAAGGGTTTCAAAATTAAAAATGTTACAAATATTAAAAATAGGGAAAAAAATCCCCAACCACTATTTCGAGTGGAGTTAGAGCCCGGCGACGTTAAGCTAAAAAAAAAATGAAACGCATCCCATTTACAGTTTAAAATACATCCTGTACAGGAAAATAACGATAGAAGAGCCGCACAAAAGAAATGGGCCCGTTCAGTGTTTAAACTGCCAAGAATTTGGTCATACTAGGGCATACTGCTATTTACCCCCTGTTTGTGTCGTATGTGGAGAACTACATGGTACCGTTCAGTGTGATAAGTCAAAAAATGACCCTAATGTAAAAAAATGTAGCAACTGTGGTGGTAATCACACTGCCAACTATAGAGGATGTCCGGTATATTCTATTGTCAAGCGTTCTGTTGGACAGAAACTTAATCCCCCTCAAACGCAGGCAACTTATCAAGAAAACACTAACGGCGTTCAAATACCGCAGCCAAATAATAACAGAACCTCGTACGCTAATGTCTTAAAATCTAATCATATGCCATTGCAAGGTGATTTACCAAATAATGACGAAATTCCCACTTCTAATTTAACTCGGCTAGAAAAAACCATGGAAACATTAGTGCAAACCGTTAACAATTTTACCAACACAATGGGTAACATGATGCAAGAAATGTTAAGAATGCAATCGATGTTATTGCAAGCTGTACTAAATAAGCCATGAACTGTCTAAAAATTTGCTTTTGGAACGCAAACGGCATCCGCCAACATAAAAATGAACTAGAATACTTCCTTAAAAATAAACAAATCGATGTTATGATGGTTTCTGAAACTCATCTGACCTCGAGAAATACGTTTAAAATCAATGGTTATATATTATATGATACCAAGGACCCTCGAGGTAGTGCTTGTGGAGGTTCTGCCATTTTGATAAAAAACCGAGTAAAACACTACTTAATGTGTGATCATCGTGAAGATTATCTCCAAGCAACGACCATTTGCGTTGAGGAATTAAATCGAAACCTAGTTATTTCATCAATATATTCACCACCTAGATTTTCAATATCAGAAAGCCAATATAATAAATACTTCAAAGCATTAGGACCCTGCTTCCTGGCTGCTGGCGATTATAACGCTAAACATACTTTCTGGGGGACACGACTTATTACGCCTAAGGGTCGTGTTTTGTTTAACACAATTCGTAAAATGGATCTAAATGTGGTCGCGAGCGGTGAACCAACATATTGGCCTACTGATCAGCAAAAAGTTCCAGATGTCATAGATTTTGGAGTGGTTAAAAACATCCCCGCAGAAACGATTTATGTTGAGGCTTCCTTAGAATTATCTTCCGACCACACACCTACAATTGTTACTATAATGATTCCAAATAGAATCGTATCGCCGTCTGGGTACTTATCCAAATCACCCTCACAAATAAATTGGTTAAAATATAAAAAATATCTTAGTGCCCATTGCACAGAAAATATTCCGCTTAGCACACCGGAGAGCGTGGATCTCGCTATTGTTAATTTTGACAGTTATCTCAAACTAGCTGTTCAACATTCCAGCACAACCCTCAAAAAACCAAAAACAATATCATATATTCTGTAGATGTCGAGCGTCTATTGACTGAAAAAAGGAGAGTTCGAAGAGAGTGGCAATTGCACAGATCCCCCCAACTTAAGACTTTATTAAAAGAGTGCACAAAAAGGCTAAGAAAGTTACTGCAGTCCCAAAAAACTGCATCCTTTGAAAAATATCTTAAGGAAGTTGATGCAACTCCACAATCAGACTACTCATTATGGCGCGCAGCTAGAAATCTTAAAAGACCAGTTATCACTAAACCACCATTAAGAAACTTAAACGGAAGTTGGGCAAGAAATGATATAGAAAAAGGAAATCTTTTTGTTAATCATTTGAAAACCGTATTTACCGCTCACACATCTCTCGATATGGCGGTCGAGTTACCACCTGTTGCTGTTAGAGCAGCTGTTCCACTAAGATTTGAGATAAGAGAAATCGAAAAGGCTATTCATGATTGAAACCCGAAGAAAGCCCCTGGTTTTGATAAGATCAGTAACAAAATGCTTTTGGAGCTACCCAGCATAGCAAAGAAAATTATTCTCTTTATTTTTAATGCTATTTTACGCCTTGAATACTACCCTCAGGAATGGAAAGTATCATTAGTTACCATGATACCTAAATCAGGAAAGGATCCTACAAAAGTTGAGTCATATAGACCTATAAGCTTATTGTCTAATATATCAAAGCTGTTTGAGAAGCTGTTAGTGTCAAAATTAACCCCAATTTTAAATGTAAATAGATGTATTCCAAACCATCAATTCAGCTTTAGAAGAGAACATAGCACAATTGAACAAACCCATCGTATAGTAAACGCCATAAGAAAAACCTTTGAAGAAAAAAAATATTGTTCCGCCCTCTTCATCGATGTTTCTCAAGCTTTTGATAAAGTCTGGCATGAAGGCTTATTACATAAATTGAAGCTAAATTTACCAGTAAACACACACAAGCTGTTAGAAAGCTACTTAGTCAGTCGAAAGTTTATTATTAAAGAAGGTGCTTTTATAAGTTCTCCTCAGCCAATTGACGCTGGAGTCCCTCAGGGAAGCATCATGGGCCCACTGTTATACCTAATATATACCTCAGACATGCCAACAAACAACCACACCCTAACTTCAACATTTGCTGATGATACAGCTTTTTTAAGCGTGCACGAAAACTGTAATGAAGCTTCTCGCTACTTGCAGGATCATATATTTGAACTGGAAAAGTGGTTAAAACAATGGAGGATAAAGGTTAATGAGCAAAAATGCGTACATATAACATTCACCTTGCGTCGGGAGTCATGTTCCCCTATTAAAATCAATAATCAATTGGTGCCCCAACAATCGCATGTAAAATATCTCGGAATTCATCTAGATCGGCGTTTAACATGGAAATGCCATATAGAAGCAAAACTAACACAAATGAAACTAAAAGCAATTCAACTTAATTGGCTTATTGGAAGAAACTCTGTTCTTAGTCTCGACTGTAAACTTCTACTTTACAACTCTATCTTAAAACCAATTTGGTGCTACGGTATTCAGTTATGGGGCACTGCCTCGGCTTCTAATATCGAAAAAATTCAAAGGCGACAAAATAAACTTCTTCGAATAATCACAGCCGCTCCCTGGTATGTTAAAAACTCAAATATTCACAAGGATCTCAATGTGCCGTTAGTAAAAACTATTATTACGAACTATGCAGTAAAATATTTAAAAAGACTTAAGTCGCACCCAAATCCACTAGCTCGAAATATTTTAAATTACAGCGGCCACTCTAGATTAAGGAGAAGAGATACAGCAGGACTCATCAGACAAGAAGAGCGCTAAACATCTACATATGTGAACAGAAACCGTGAAGAGAAAAATTTTCGTCTAGCATTGGCAGGACAAAAATAAAGTATTAGTATAAGATTTGATTAATTATTGTTAGTTCATATTTAATATATGAAGATTCAATAAATAAATAATGAAAAAAAAAAAAAAAATTTTTCAATGATACCCATACTGCTTAAACTAAGAGCGTTGGCGTGACAAACATCTTCCTATATAACTTCTTTTAAGGATACTAAAAAGTAATAATAATATAAATTTGGTGGTAAGCCGAGCTTATTTATATTCTTGTTTCAATCCGGTTCTTTGCTGTTTAACAAAAAAAATATTTTTTTAGCACTAACTCTTCTAATTTTGGATTATATTAGCAACACTTTTTCTGTTTTGTAGCGGACAAAAATAGAAATTAGTTTAATTTGACTACAACGACAAAATTAGCATAGACAACAACCTGCAGCCATTTATCCGTGTCGTCGTTAAAATAATCATTTCCATATACACACATGTATTCAATTGTTGACATATTGAAGTCGGTAGTCTGCTGTCTCGAATGTGTTTAAAGCATATAGCAGTATTATCTAATAAGCTTCTACTGGAATTACATTTTTATTAAAAAAAAGAAGAAAAACAAAATGAATGTTATTATCAGTGTTGCCAGTGAAATTTCGAGAAAGATACGTTTTAGTTTCCAAAGAGATACACTTTGTTTCATTTGTTAATGTATCATTTTGGAAAAAATTTGAAAAAAAAATTTTAACGTTTAACATTTATTAACATAACATTTTTATTACATAGTTAATGAATACTATAAAGAAAATGATATCATATTAATTAATTTGTATATTTATTTAAGTCATATATATTAGGTATGTAAATTTAAAAATACAGTAAGCAAACATTAAAATTTATTATATTTAACTATCTTTGGATGTTATCAAAACAAATTCATTTCTGTAAAAATTAATATACGAGTTAAGGCGTTTATACTAAGGCGGTTATATCAAAAAGTTCATATAAATTTGTCTTCTAAAATTTCATCTTAACACACATACACAAGAATAAGCAAGCGACAGAAGAACTTAGAAAACCTAACAACAAAAAAAAATGTTATATTTGTATTTAGGTGTCACTGCTTTTTTTAGTATTCATAACGAAATGATAACTTTAATAAACTTTGTCAGAGTAGAAAAGTTTAAAATTTGATTTCTGTACATTTTGCGCACGGATTCAAAAGATACGAAAAATGTATCTTTCGTATCCTAATGGCATCATTGGTTATTAAAGACGTAAAAATATAAATCCTCAAATGAGTTTTATTTGTTGACAGCCAAGTGAGTTTTATTTTAGGCTGAAAACTCCTCAAGTTTTATATTATTTTTTTAGAGAGAAAACTCTACTTTTATTGTTGAATCCGAGCTTTTATATTTTCGTTGAAAAATTTGTCTTAACTGTGGAGTTGAGATCATTTTTTCTAGATCACCATAGATTCTGAAAGAGCACTTTAATACGAATATATTGTTATATGACAGTATGTCTCCCTTGGCTATAATATGGAAAATTCATATAAATTTTTAATTAACTAATATTTACTTATAAAACGTTTATTGGTATTGATTTTTATGTTAAAAGCATTACGTAATGGTAAATTGTTGCTTTGTTATTTTTTGTCTTTAAAATATGTTTTATTGTGTTTAATTTTTTTAAATTAAATTGCCGATTTGTTTTTGATGATATGCAGATTTCTTACCAAAACCATATGGCACCCCTGGTTGAGATCGTATATAAATTTTTATAAGCTCTGTTATTTTTTTATTCAGATATTGCTAAAATACCATGGTGACAACAGATATTTGTGAGCAAAAAAAAAAAAAGGTTATGATATACTCAATCCAATAACATAAGCAACTGCTTTTGTTTTTAAGATATGGTGAGTGGACAAAAGCCAAACCATATAATATCAGTTACACTTATTCTCTCATTAATATCAATAGTAACAGATACATATCTGGTGTATCTGTTTTGACAATACTTTATGATACACTCGTGCAGGTCTTTAGTTCAAAGAAGAAAAAGGAAGAATCATGTCAATAAGACATGATCTGTATGACCACAGTAACACGGTTTTTACATTTGCCAGTACTGGCAAGACAGTTGCAATACATGCAAACTTTTTCACTAATACATGTACACATTTCCAACTGTCTTGTCTACTGTCTTGCAAATTTTGCAGACAGTAAAATGGACAGTGATTTGACATTTGCTGACAGTAATTTGAATTTTTGTTTGCAAAAATAAAAAAAAATCAACAATTAAAAGAAAATTAATAAATTATGCTTTGGTTTTGTATGTCTTACTTAAGGGTTATCTATCTTCACAAAAAATAGTTGTTAAATGCTATTTTTAATTTGTTAAGTTCATATAAAACATTTTTAGCTAGAACTTGCACTGCGACATTCACGTTAGACATTTTTTTAAAATGAACTCTCTTAACTACTGTCTGGACCCCTACGTCACGAAGACAGCAAGTAGTGTTTTTTGCAACTAATATGTATTTTCTTTCTGTCTTGCCAGTACAGTCAAATGTAAACGCTATGTAAACGTACTGTAAGTGGTCTGCACACGCAGCGTTACCGTTGTGATACTAAAGTATCAATTTGACTCTTTTCGACGGTCTTGATACCATTTATGACCTATTTTTTAAATTACCCCTTTGTTTTATTACAAACAATTACGTTCCATTTTAAGAAATAGCACAGCCATCGTAAAGGCTAGTTTACTCGATCACACAAGTCTTATTTTTAATTATCGTTTGAATATTTGTATTTGTATTTGTATTTGTATTTGTATTTGTATTTGTATTTGTATTTGTATTTGTATTTGTATTTGTATTTGTATTTGTATTTGTATTTGTATTTGTATTTGTATTTGTATTTGTATTTGTATTTGTATTTGTATTTGTATTTGTATTTGTATTTGTATTTGTATTTGTATTTGTATTTGTATTTGTATTTGTATTTGTATTTGTATTTGTATTTGTATTTGTATTTGTATTTGTATTTGTATTTGTATTTGTATTTGTATTTGTATTTGTATTTGTATTTGTATTTGTATTTGTATTTGTATTTGTATTTGTATTTGTATTTGTATTTGTATTTGTATTTGTATTTGTATTTGTATTTGTATTTGTATTTGTATTTGTATTTGTATTTGTATTTGTATTTGTATTTGTATTTGTATTTGTATTTGTATTTGTATTTGTATTTGTATTTGTATTTGTATTTGTATTTGTATTTGTATTTGTATTTGTATTTGTATTTGTATTTGTATTTGTATTTGTATTTGTATTTGTATTTGTATTTGTATTTGTATTTGTATTTGTATTTGTATTTGTATTTGTATTTGTATTTGTATTTGTATTTGTATTTGTATTTGTATTTGTATTTGTATTTGTATTTGTATTTGTATTTGTATTTGTATTTGTATTTGTATTTGTATTTGTATTTGTATTTGTATTTGTATTTGTATTTGTATTTGTATTTGTATTTGTATTTGTATTTGTATTTGTATTTGTATTTGTATTTGTATTTGTATTTGTATTTGTATTTGTATTTGTATTTGTATTTGTATTTGTATTTGTATTTGTGTTTGTATTTGTGTTTGTATTTGTATTTGTATTTGTATTTGTATTTGTATTTGTATTTGTATTTGTATTTGTATTTGTATTTGTATTTGTATTTGTATTTGTATTTGTATTTGTATTTGTATTTGTATTTGTATTTGTATTTGTATTTGTATTTGTATTTGTATTTGTATTTGTATTTGTATTTGTATTTGTATTTGTATTTGTATTTGTATTTGTATTTGTATTTGTATTTGTATTTGTATTTGTATTTGTATTTGTATTTGTATTTGTATTTGTATTTGTATTTGTATTTGTATTTGTATTTGTATTTGTATTTGTATTTGTATTTGTATTTGTATTTGTATTTGTATTTGTATTTGTATTTGTATTTGTATTTGTATTTGTATTTGTATTTGTATTTGTATTTGTATTTGTATTTGTATTTGTATTTGTATTTGTATTTGTATTTGTATTTGTATTTGTATTTGTATTTGTATTTGTATTTGTATTTGTATTTGTATTTGTATTTGTATTTGTATTTGTATTTGTATTTGTATTTGTATTTGTATTTGTATTTGTATTTGTATTTGTATTTGTATTTGTATTTGTATTTGTATTTGTATTTGTATTTGTATTTGTATTTGTATTTGTATTTGTATTTGTATTTGTATTTGTATTTGTATTTGTATTTGTATTTGTATTTGTATTTGTATTTGTATTTGTATTTGTATTTGTATTTGTATTTGTATTTGTATTTGTATTTGTATTTGTATTTGTATTTGTATTTGTATTTGTATTTGTATTTGTATTTGTATTTGTATTTGTATTTGTATTTGTATTTGTATTTGTATTTGTATTTGTATTTGTATTTGTATTTGTATTTGTATTTGTATTTGTATTTGTATTTGTATTTGTATTTGTATTTGTATTTGTATTTGTATTTGTATTTGTATTTGTATTTGTATTTGTATTTGTATTTGTATTTGTATTTGTATTTGTATTTGTATTTGTATTTGTATTTGTATTTGTATTTGTATTTGTATTTGTATTTGTATTTGTATTTGTATTTGTATTTGTATTTGTATTTGTATTTGTATTTGTATTTGTATTTGTATTTGTATTTGTATTTGTATTTGTATTTGTATTTGTATTTGTATTTGTATTTGTATTTGTATTTGTATTTGTATTTGTATTTGTATTTGTATTTGTATTTGTATTTGTATTTGTATTTGTATTTGTATTTGTATTTGTATTTGTATTTGTATTTGTATTTGTATTTGTATTTGTATTTGTATTTGTATTTGTATTTGTATTTGTATTTGTATTTGTATTTGTATTTGTATTTGTATTTGTATTTGTATTTGTATTTGTATTTGTATTTGTATTTGTATTTGTATTTGTATTTGTATTTGTATTTGTATTTGTATTTGTATTTGTATTTGTATTTGTATTTGTATTTGTATTTGTATTTGTATTTGTATTTGTATTTGTATTTGTATTTGTATTTGTATTTGTATTTGTATTTGTATTTGTATTTGTATTTGTATTTGTATTTGTATTTGTATTTGTATTTGTATTTGTATTTGTATTTGTATTTGTATTTGTATTTGTATTTGTATTTGTATTTGTATTTGTATTTGTATTTGTATTTGTATTTGTATTTGTATTTGTATTTGTATTTGTATTTGTATTTGTATTTGTATTTGTATTTGTATTTGTATTTGTATTTGTATTTGTATTTGTATTTGTATTTGTATTTGTATTTGTATTTGTATTTGTATTTGTATTTGTATTTGTATTTGTATTTGTATTTGTATTTGTATTTGTATTTGTATTTGTATTTGTATTTGTATTTGTATTTGTATTTGTATTTGTATTTGTATTTGTATTTGTATTTGTATTTGTATTTGTATTTGTATTTGTATTTGTATTTGTATTTGTATTTGTATTTGTATTTGTATTTGTATTTGTATTTGTATTTGTATTTGTATTTGTATTTGTATTTGTATTTGTATTTGTATTTGTATTTGTATTTGTATTTGTATTTGTATTTGTATTTGTATTTGTATTTGTATTTGTATTTGTATTTGTATTTGTATTTGTATTTGTATTTGTATTTGTATTTGTATTTGTATTTGTATTTGTATTTGTATTTGTATTTGTATTTGTATTTGTATTTGTATTTGTATTTGTATTTGTATTTGTATTTGTATTTGTATTTGTATTTGTATTTGTATTTGTATTTGTATTTGTATTTGTATTTGTATTTGTATTTGTATTTGTATTTGTATTTGTATTTGTATTTGTATTTGTATTTGTATTTGTATTTGTATTTGTATTTGTATTTGTATTTGTATTTGTATTTGTATTTGTATTTGTATTTGTATTTGTATTTGTATTTGTATTTGTATTTGTATTTGTATTTGTATTTGTATTTGTATTTGTATTTGTATTTGTATTTGTATTTGTATTTGTATTTGTATTTGTATTTGTATTTTTCCCAATCAACGTTATCAAGATCTCGCTGCAAATTTATTGGACTTATACTGTTGAAATCTCTGAAACTGTACATTTGAATTCCCTTTTCCGTTCTAAATTTATAGCATATTAAAATCAAATCGTGTTTTGAAAAGGTGGATGCAGCTAACTGATCGTAGAGTAATAATTTCCGCCAGTTACTTACAAAAACCAGGTCAAGTAATGTGCTGTTTGTGGTTGTGTAAGCCTGGAAGTGTTTACAGCAGATAAATTTAATGAATACATAATGTTGGTCAGAGTTTCATTTTCAAGCAAATTGCAATTAAAATCACCAGTTATAATAACTTCCGAGTACGCTACAGAAAAATGTTCCAATTTGTCGATAAGTGTGTCCAATTTCATATACCTATCCGGTCTATAAACACAGCCAAGCAGCATTTTTTCACCATGAAAATTTACGTCAATAAAAATTATGTAAACAGATAAGTTTACATCAGATATTATTCCTAATGTAAATAGCTACACCTCCACTACTACTTTGCCTATCCGATCGGAAGATTCGATAACCATCTACTTTATATATACTGTCGTTTATTTCCATTCTGTCTGTCGCGCTCGTTGAAGATAGACGTGTTTTCTAAGCTCGCCAAACGGTTTATTTTTTGACGTGAACAAATAAAGTATTAAAAAAAGTAAATACAAGAAAAAGATAAAGAAAAAAATACATGTATGTGCATACATACATACATAAACACACATTTTTTTTAATCTCGGAGTTTATAAACAATAACAAATAAGAAGAGCACAACTGTTAACAGTAAAAAAAAACTCTTATGAGTTCAAACAGTAGAAATGCATATATTACAGTGAGTGTTAACGAAACAAATGCAGAAATAAAAAAAAGAATCGATGATAGCAAATACCTAACGGCTAAACCTATTACTCGCGCGCGATCCCTCTCACCTTTAGTATTTAATAATACGGTAGATACACTAACAAATATAAAACCTTTAACCGTTGCCTCAACGGCAAAAACAATTTTAATAAGTGATAAAAATATTAACCCTCAATCAGGCATAATAGAAAACTCAGTATCACCTTCGGTGTCTAATAATACGGTTGATTCTAATACAATAAAAAATATAGAACCTGCAAGCGGTGCCTCAGCGGCAAAAACGATTTCAATAAGTGATGAAAATATTACCCCCAAATCAGGCATGATTGAAAACTCAGCTCCACAAGTAAAAAGAGGTCAAAAGCCCCCAGTACAAGTAGGTATTGATAGGTACATAACAGTGCTTAAACGGGGTCGTAGCCCAACCTCTTCAGCAGTTGCTTCGGTCTCAAAAGTCTTAAAAGAAGGTACAGCTGATAGAACAAGTTCACAAAATCGATTTGCAATTCTGGATGAGGAATCCCCGGAAGCACAAAACGTTATCAAAACTTCTAAGCCACCGCCGATATATCTTAGAGAGCAAAACTCAAATGAATTAATAAAGAATTTGATCTCGGTAATAGGTGAAAATTCTTTTTATGTAGCTGCAATAAAAAGGGGTAGTAATAATGAGACAAAAATACAAGTTAATCTTGAAGATGATTTTCGTAAGGTAATAACAAAATTTGAAGCACTTAATAAGTATTTTTATACATATCAACTGAAGAGCAGTAAAGGTCTTCAGGTTGTGATTAAGGGCATTGACTCATGCGTGGACCCAGGTGATATAAAAACCTTTTTAGAAGAGAAGGGCTTCAAAATAAAAAATGTAATAAATATTAAAAATAGAGAAAAAAATCCCCAGCCACTATTTAGAGTGGAGTTAGAACCCGGCGACATTAAGCTTAAAAAGAACGAAACGCACCCCATTTACAATCTAAAATATATCCTGTATAGAAAAATAACAATAGAGGAGCCGCACAAAAGGAATGGTCCCGTTCAATGTTTAAACTGCCAAGAATTAGGTCACACTAAGGCATACTGTCATCTAACCCCTGTTTGCGTCGTATGTGGAGAATTACATGGTACAGCTCTCTGCGATAAGTCTAAAAACGACCCCAATGTAAAAAAATGTAGCAACTGTGGTGGTAATCACACTGCCAACTATAGAGGATGCCCTGTATACTCTATCGTTAAGCGCTCGGTTGGACCGAAACCTAATCCCCCTCAAATGCAGGCAACAAATCAAGTTTACATTAATGACGTTCAGGTACCGCAGCGTAGTAATAACAGAACATCCCACGCTAACGTCTTAAAATCAAATCATATGCCAATGCAAGGTGAGTTGCCAAATAATGATGAAACTCCAGTTTCTAATTTAAGTCGTCTAGAGAAAACCATGGAAACATTAGTCCAAACAGTAAATAACTTTACAAACATAATGGGTAATATGATGCAGGAAATGTTAAGAATGCAATCGATGTTATTGCAAGCTGTACTAAACAAGCCATGAACTGCTTAAAAATTTGCTTTTGGAACGCAAACGGCATCCGCCAACATAAATATGAAATAGAATACTTCCTTAAACATAAACAAATTGATGTTATGATGGTTTCTGAAACTCATCTGACCTCAAGAAACACGTTTAAAGTCAATGGTTATATATTATATGATACCAAGGACCCTCGAGGTAGAGCTTGTGGAGGTTCTGCTATTTTGATAAAAAACCGAGTAAAACACTACTTAATGTGTGATCATCGTGAAGATTATCTCCAAGCAACGAGAATTTGCGTTGAGGAATTATCTCGAAACCTAGTAATTTCATCTTAATACTCCCCACCTAGATTTTCAATATCAGAAAGCCAATATAATAAAAACTTCAAATCATTAGGACCCTGCTTCCTGGCTGCTGGCGATTATAACGCTAAACATTCTTTCTGGGGGTCACGACTAATTACACCTAAGGTCGTGTTTTGTTTAACACAATTTGTAAAATGGACCTAAATGTGGTCGCGAGCGGCAACCAACATATTGGCCTACTGATCAGCAAAAAGTTCCAGATGTCATAGATTTTGGCGTTGTTAATAACATCCCCATATACACGATTCATGTGGAAGCGTCCCTAGAATTATCTTCCGATCAAACACCTACAATTGTTACTATGTATAATGAATCCAAATAGAATCGTATCTCCGTCTGGTTACTTATCGACATCAGCCTCACAAATAAATTGGTTAAAATATAATAAATATCTTAGTGCCCATTGCACAGAAAATATTCCGCTTAGCCCACCGGAGAACGTGGATCTCGCTATTGTTAATTTTGACAGTTATCTCAAACTAGCTGTTCAACATTCCAGCATAACCCTCAAAAAAACCAAAAACAAAATCATATATTCTACAGATGTCGAGCGTCTATTGACTGAAAAAAGAAGAGTTCGAAGAGAGTGGTAATTGCACAGATCCCCCAACTTAAGACTTTATTAAAAGAGTGCACAAAAAGGCTGAGAAAGTTACTGCAGTCTCAGAAAACGGCTTCCCTGGAAAAATATCTTAAGGGACTTGATGCAACTCTACAATCAGACTACTCATTATGGCGTGCAACTAAAAGCCTCAATAGACCAGTTATCACTAAGCCACCATTGAGAAACTTGAATGGAAGCTGGGCAAGAAATGATATTGAAAAAGGAAATCTGTTTGCTAATCATCTGAAAAATATATTTACCCATAATATATTTCACGATATAGCAGTCGAGTTACCGCCTGTAAATGTTAGAGCAGCTATTCCCCTAAGATTCGAGTTTAAAGAAATCGAAAGGGCTATTCGGGATTTAAACACCAAGAAGGCACCCGGTATTGATAAGATCAGTAATAAAATGCTTTTGGAGCTACCAAGTATAGCAAAGAAAATTATTCTTTTTATTTTTAATGCTATTTTACGCCTTCAATACTACCCTCAGGAATGGAAGGTTTCCTTAGTAACCATGATACCAAAACCAGGAAAGGATCACACAAAAGTTGAGTCATACAGGCCTATTAGCTTATTATCTAATATTTCAAAGCTATTTGAGAAACTAATAGTGTTAAAATTAACGCCGATTTTAAATGAAAATAGATGTATTCCTAATCATCAATTCGGGTTTAGAAGAAAGCACAGCACAATTGAACAAACTCATCGAATAGTAAATGTAATAAGAAAAGCCTTTGAAGAAAAAAAATATTGCTCAGCACTCTTCATCGATGTGTCTCAAGCTTTTGATAAAGTCTGGCATGAAGGTTTACTACTAAAATTGCAGCAAAACTTACCAACAAACATACACAAGCTGTTAGAAAGCTACTTAGTCGGTCGTCAATTTATTATAAAAGAAGGCGATTTTTTAAGTTCTCCTCAGCCAGTTAACGCTGGAGTCCCACAAGGCATCATCCTGGGCCCTCTATTATACTTAATTTATACTTCGGACATGCCAACAAACAGCTACACACAAACCTCAACATTTGCGGATGACACAGCTTTCCTAAGCGTACATGAAAACTGTCAAGAAGCATCTCGTTACTTACAGGATCACATATTTGAACTGGAAAGGTGGTTAAAACAATGGAAGATAAAGATCAATGAGCAAAAATGCGCACATATAACATTCACATTGCGTCGGGAAACATGCCCCGATATTAAAATCAATAATCAAATAATACCCCAACACTCGCATGTAAAATATCTCGGCGTTTAACGTGGAAAGGCACATAGAAGTAAAATTAACTCAAATGAAACTAAAAGCAATTCAAATTAATTGGCTCATTGAAAGAAATTCTGTTCTAAGTCTCGATTGCAAACTTCTACTTTACAGCTCTATCTTAAAGCCAATTTGGTGCTACGGTATTCAGTTATGGGGCACTGCCTCTGCTTCTAATATCGAAAAAATTCAAAGGCGCCAAAATAAACTTCTTCGAATAATCACAGCCGCTCCCTGGTATGTCAAAAACTCAAATATCCACAAGGATCTCAATGTGCCATTGGTAAAAACTATGATGACGAAATATGCAGTAAAATATTTAAATAGGCTGGAACTGCACCCACATCCATTAGCTCGAAATATTTTAAATTATGGCGGCCACACTCGCTTAAGAAGAAGAGACACTGCAGCACTCACCCAATCAGAAGAGCGATAAACACCTACATATGTAAACAGAAACCGTGATGACTAAATCTTTTGTGTCTGGCACTGGCAGGACATAAAGTAAATATTAGGATAAGATTTGATTAATTATTGTTAGTTCATATTTAATATATGAAGATTCAAT
Organism: Pollenia amentaria; assembly: GCA_943735925.1. Lineage (NCBI taxonomy): Eukaryota > Metazoa > Arthropoda > Insecta > Diptera > Polleniidae > Pollenia > Pollenia amentaria. The sequence goes on from OX031009.1 coordinate 66,592,064, forward strand.
AAATAAATATTGATAAAAAAAAAAAAAAAAAAAAAAAAATCCGGTATAACCCATGTTTTAGAAACATCAATACCTGAACTCTCAAATAGGAAACGAAATTCATCAAGTTTCGGCAAAAGGCTTTGGGCATTTGTGTGACATATGTTAATGTTATGATATATGATATGTTATGATGCTGATTAGCCAAGATACGAATCATGTTATAATTACTGTCTCTAGAACCAACTTGATTAAAAGACAAATTTGTCATATTTACTGAGTGCAACGCAATAAAAATCATAAGTATATGAAAGAAAAAGTATGTTAAATATTATAATGGAATTTTGAAAGCAAAAATAAAATGAGGGATAATATTTTAATTGAAAAATTAATTGATTATCATTAAATTGTAATAAATGATTTAATTGAAAATAACAAAAAAATACTAAACAGTTAACTAATTTAAAATAATAAGTTTCCAGTTAAGAAAATTTTGTAAAAGAGATGTCAAATGTCCAAGCATTATTCAAGAAAAAGCCGTTTTAGATCCTCAGAAAAATCAATTAAGACAGGGTCATATGCATCGAACTTTTTCACGTAAACAAGTCCACGCAAGGAAAATGTTGATTTAATTTTCTTATTCTTTTTTAGTAATAATGCTTCTTTGAATATTTTATGATTATGAGGTGTTAAATTCTCACTAATGTAGATGGGTACATAATTTTGCAACTATTACTTCATCCGTAGGATTATAAGGTTTCTATAGATTATTTTTAGTCTATATATATTTTCTATCTGTGGCATATTTATTTTTAAACTGTTACATATGTTTTGAACAATGCCATGAAGATTTTCATTATCATTATAAGGTACACCAGAGATTCGGATACTACCAGCCACTACAGTGTTTTCCTGTTTTAACATTTTCCTCTTTATTTCTGTAATTTCTTTTTTCAGAAGTTCAACTTTAGTGTTCTTTAATTCTAAGCTTTTTACCCTCTCAGTTATAGTACTCAGATCACTTTTTATATTTTCAATTTTGTTTTCAATAACAGAGAGTATTTTTTTCCTCACTTTCTTTTATTAGATTTTTCATCAAAGTGTTTTTCTTCACTTTCTCTTATTGAATTTTTTATAACTTCACCCATTATATATTCACTCTCTCTTATTAAATCTCTTAAAAAATGTTTGTCATGGTGTGATAAACGCGGCGTTTTTGCATAGTTTTCAACCGAAGAGACTTGTTGATCTTTGGCTCTCTTAGCTGACGATTCGCTTCTTGTTTCCATATTTCTTGTTGAAACTTTTTTTGTTGTTAGTAAAGTAATTATTTTGGTTTTTTAATTTCTATTTTTGTATTTGTTCGTTAATTTTCCTCAAAATACGTAGGACTTTACAAGTTTTACCCATTTTTTAAGGACCTTGGCGCTTTTATGACTCTTTTATGAAGTACGCTTTTGTATGATTATAAAGCAATTCACTATTGGAATATTTTTTATTTTTATGCCAAGAAATTGTATCAAGAATTAATAGAAAAGAGACGAGAATGAATGTTTTTTAAGATTTTTAAAACCCGTATTATTATCTTGAAATTGTTTCCGAATTCGCGACATAATTTTTAAAGCAGAGGCCCAACAAAGAGAGGGTCAACAAATTTAAATTATAAGAAAGTAAATTTAAATTTAAGTAAATAACAGAACGTATGAAGCCAAATGCGAAAAAGTTTAAAAGTTTGTGGTTGTAAATTTAAAAAACCAGATGTATCAAAAATATTGACCGTGAAAGCAAACACTGGTTCATAGAGCTTGAACAGAATAATTTTTTTTTAATTCCACAACAAACTCTATTTAAAAAAATTTAAAAAAAAACAACAAAACATAAAATAATTAAAAAAAATCAAAGGGATTAGTAGATTCATTTCGAATCGTTAATCCCCCAAAAACAATATTAGTGCAGTTTTGCACAAAAAAACAACAAAAAAAAAACTCTTTTGGTTGTTTAACAACAACTAATATTCGCTACCAGTATGGTTACTGAAGAAGTAAACTTGAGTGATGAAAGTGACAGTGATTCAAACTGGCCAAAAATACCAACAAAACGTAATTTAAACGACTCGCCAAAACTTTACCAGCATAAACGTATTAACAACAACAGCAATGAAGCTAGCACTTCATCCAACAATAAATATGCTGCCCTTGAAGTTGATGATTTAGAACGTGAAGAAGATGCAACAACACCAAAACCTCCGCCAATTTACATACCCAATGTAGACAATATAAGTACAATGATTAAAAAAATAAGTGCAGAAATATATATAAACGATTTTAATTATAAAGTTTAAGGCAAGGTTAAGTCCGATTAATGATTAAAAATGTAGATTCTTCTAAGTTTCCATACTTTTCAATTAAAACAAGAGAAGTCATTTAGATTCGTTATTAAAGGCCTTCATCATTCAACTAAAATAGAAGATATCAAAACTGAGTTATTAATTTTAGGGCACCAAGTACGATTTGTTATTAATGTTAAAAGTCGCAGTACAAAAGAGCCTCTGGCAATGTTTTTTGTGGAAATAGACCCAAATGCGGACAACAAAAAGGTATACGATATAAAATGTATACAAAATGCTCTTGTGAAAGTAGAGCCTCCCATTAGAACTAACGATTTTGTACAATGTCATCGTTGCCAGTTATTTGGCCATACTAAATCATATTGCAAAAGACATTTTCGATGTGTTAAGTGTGGAATGGATCATGCTACTTCTGCGTGCACAAAATCAAATGATACACCTCCTCGTTGTAAACACTGCTTAAGTAATCACACTGCTAGTTATAAAGGCTGCAGAGTATATCAAGAGCTCGTTTCAAAAAGACCTAGCAAGCAAATATTGCCAAACAGCCAACGAAGAACAGATTTTGTAATGAATTTTAGAGAATATCCTCAATTAAGTAGTACACAAAATAATGATATAAACCAAAACCAATTTAATGTATCTTACTCGCATACATTAAAAAACCATAGAAAACCTGATGGAAAATCTGATGAACATGATGACAATGTTAATGACCAAATTATGCAAGTGAATTTAAGAATACAATATGGAATGCACACGGTCTTTATAACCATAAAAACGAAGTTGGAGTTTTTCTCAAAAATAATTATATTGATATATTTTTAATCTCCGAATCTCATTTTACTAACAGAACCTATTTTAAAATAAAAGATTACGACACAATCACAGCAAATCACCCAGATAACAGATCGCACGCTGGATTAGCTATTTTAGTAAAATCGAAAATCAAACATGAAGTCCTCAACCCCATTCAAAAGCCGTTTTTACAAGCTGCAGGCATTAAAGTTAATCGCGACAATTGTAGCGTTAACATGTTCTCCATTTATTTTCCACCGAGACATAGTATAACTTATGAACAGTACGAAAACTTCTTTAAACAACTTGGATCTCGATTTATTGTCGGAGGAGATTTCAATGCTAAGCACCCTTGTTGGGGCTCTCGGCTAGCGCACCCAAAAGGAAAAGAGCTCTACAAATGCATGACCAAAAACCACTATTTGCCACTTTCAACTGGCAGTCCGAGTTACTGGCCAACTGGCCCCACCAAAACTCCAGATCTACTGGATTTTGTTGTCTATAATGGCATACCTAGGCCCTTTTTGGATATTTTGGACTCATGCGATTTAAGCTCCGACCATAGCGCCTTAATCGTTACCTTATCTACAGCTTTACAAACGTCAACTTATCATTCCAATATTATTAATGGCAAAACTGATACGCATTACTTCAGGTGCTATATTGAAAACAATCTAAATTTAAATATGTCAATACAAAACGAAGAAGAGCTAGAAGATGCTGTTGAAACATTTACAAACATACTACATAATGCGGCTTATTTATCTACTCCTCAACAAACTGAGCGTGTGGGTAACAATGTTACAATGTCTTCTAAAATAAGACAACTCATTAGAAACAAACGGGTTTTAAGGAGAATTTATCAAAACACAAAAAGCCAAATCGATAAATCTAATTGGAACAGAGCATCAAACTATCTTAAACGACGTTTAAAAGATTTCAAAAATAATTCTGTGGCGGATTACTTGAGGAACTTGGATGTGACAAGAAACGATGATTATAGTCTTTGGAAGGCAACTAAGTATTTGAAGCGTCCGGTAAAAAGAAATGTCCCAATAAAAAATACTAATGGGGAATGGTGTAGATCTAATATTAGTAAGGCAAATACATTTAAAGGTCATTTAGAAAATACTTTTACTCCTTTTACACTCATTAATCCATTTCAACTAGAAGATATACTGAAATTTCTCGACGTTCCTTGTCAAATGGATTTTCCTTTTTCTTGTTGCCAGTGTTTTCTAAAATATTTGAAAGGCTTTTACTTATAAGATTACTTCCCATACTAGAACACAAAAACATAATACCGGATCACCAATTCGGACTCAGACATCGACATGGTATGCCTGAACAATGTCATCGTTTTGTTATGGAAATAACAAAAGCTCTGGAAAGTAAGTTATATTGTTTAGCTGTATTTTTGGATATACAGCAGGCATTTGACTGAGTGTGGCATGATGGACTTCTTTACAAACTAAAACAACTTCTTCCTACACCGTTTTACTTGTTAATAAAATCTTATGTTCAAAATAGGTCCTTCCAGGTAAACGTTGATGATGAAGATTCAAATTTTGGATGTAATAAATCTGGAGTTCCACAGGGAAGTGTTTTGGGTCCAGTTCTGTATACGATTTTCACTTCAGATATGCCCAATATCGATGGTTTGACCACGGCAACGTATGCTGATGATACTGCCATACTGTTTTCTAATAAATCCCCAAATGAAGCATCAGCTATGGTACAAAGACAGCTTGATATGATAGGAAATTGGTTACAGAAATGGAATATAAAAGTTAATGCAGAAAAATCAGTTCATGTAACTTTTACATTAAGAAAAAATAGTTGCCAGGAAGTAAAGTTAAACAAAACTGTTATACCGAAATCCAATAGTGTGAAGTACTTACGCCTTTATTTAGACAGAAGACTCACATGGAACGATCATGTGAAAGCGGAAAGAAAACTTTTGGATATTAAAACAAAGAAAATGTATTGGCTCTTAGGCCCTAAGTCGGAATTGAGCTTGGAGAACAAAGTCACTATGTACAAAAAAAAATTCTAAAACCAGTATGGACTTACGGGGTTCAACTTAGGGGAACTACTAGTAATTCGAACATTGAAATATTACAAAAGTACCAGTCAAAAACATGGCGATCAACCTATTAAATGACAGTAATGAGATTCGAAGTCTAAAAAGGCACCATGTGCTTCACTTACCTTTTAGGAAATAGTGTTGGCACTAATGCAAAATTGTATTATTTTTCTATTTATTGAGTTCAGTCGAACTCGATATAACAAGTTATATTTAATTATTAATAATTTTGCATAATATTTCTTGTAAAATAGATTGCAAATAAAACTACATGAAAAAAAAAAATTTAGTAAATTCGTTTTCAAAATTAGCAAATTTTGAACAGACTCAAAGCAGAAATTTGCGATCCCATGCTTTCGCCTCTTAATGTATTCGAAATCAAGCTAAGAGATTAGACCCCAAGTTAAGATTTAATAACAAAATATAAAACGAACATGATAAAAAGTAGTTAGTATTTGAAAATATATTTACTAGCACGTATTTTTGCGACTTCTAAATGAATTTTACGATAGTAAAGTAAAAATAAAAACAACAAATAACGGTACAACCTAACTCATATATGTAAGTACATATTTGCTATTATTTTATTTATTGAATAAAGTAAGTTATTAAATAAATAAAGATAATTTTTTTGATCAGTAGCTGCCTGAAATAAATCTGTTTTGTTTATTTATAAAAAACTCGGTCTTATTTCTTTAAAATTCACTTTTTTCGACCCCTTTATTGGCAAATACTGTTTATAAAAACTTGACCCTTTTTTTCTTTGAAAAGGCCTTTTTGTGGCCCCTTTTTTGGAAAATCTTTTGTGAAAATTTCCAACGGTAGCCCTGTGTACACGGTAAAAAGCAGGGCTGCCAGATACAATTGTGAAAAAATAATTAATTTCCTGAGAAAAAATAAAAAAATTCGCCTCTTTCTGTTTAAAAATTCGTCAAAAAATCGGACGATTTTAATTTAGATTTTAAACATAGTTTGTTCGATTTTTACTTAAAAACAAGCAAACGAAAACATATTATATACAAACATATACCCCCGTATGTTTATGAAATTGTTTGTTAAATTTAACAACCGTTTGTTAAGGACAATTTTCATAAAAAATTTGTTTTGTAAACCTTTAATTACTATATTATAATAATTTTAGTTTTTTTTTTTTAAAGTCTTAACAATAAAAGATACTTTCACTTGGGCCATTTTCTAAAAAATTTCAAATTTGTGTACCATTCAGCTCAGAGGATATATATGTATAAAAAATCGTTTTTATATACGTTTGTCATTCCTTTTGGAATTGCTATAATATTAATGTAGGGCCCTATAAAGTATATACATATGTATGTATATTATGAGTCTTTATGAATAGCAAAGTTGGTTTAACGATGTCAATCTAACCATATGTTTGTTGAAATGGGATTTCCGAAGACTCGTATACAAACATTTGTTAACTATATGCTATTTATCTAATAGTGCATTTACACCTACACCATAAACAGGTTATAAGTTGTTTATGATGATAAACTAGTTTAAGAAACTTGTTTATCCATACAAATTATAAACACGTTTGTAACTAGCTTTTGAGATAAACTAGTTGCAAACAACCAGTTTTTGTTAATGCAACTCTGTTCTTTTCAAATTTTGCTCTGGCAACGCTAGTGATATTTGACATTTCATAAAAAAAAAAAAATTAAGTTAAAAAAGTTTGCGTTAAAAAAAGGAACACATCAAGAAAAAGTTTAAAAAAATTAATTGAAAATTGTTTTATAAAATATGGATAACGAAAATAAAAGGTATGTTTATCGTATGTATAAATGTACGTGCACTAACGTTTTTAAGTTTTTTTACTGAAGTCAGCTGTTTTGTGACACGGCTGTTAAACTGTTAACTGTCAAAAATGCTGATGTAAACGATATAGTTTATCAAAGTAGTTTACGATCATAAAATAGTTTGAAAATTGCAAGTGTAAATGCACTATAAGTGTAAAAGCTTATGATTCATATGGCCACATTAATATTGTATTCTCTTATACTATGTTGCCACTATGAGCAAAACAACTGGTTTTTAGCACAACTTGTCAAAGTGTTTCCATTATGTTAAAGTCGTTTTAGTTTTCGAATTTTCGAAATTAATGTGACATTTATGTTGTATACAAACATGAAAGCCAAACAAAATATGTGTTGAACAAAAAAATTTTTTTTAGCATAGAAATTCCTTGTTTGTTTTAATACACACATATACATATGTACGAAATTGTACGTACATTGTACGTATATAAAAGCACATCATTTACTACCTCTTTATTATATTATTTCATTATTTGTCGTTGCAATATAAAAAATCAGCTGGAAATTTGCATTAACCTTTTTAAAAAGTCTGGTTATTTTGGTAAATATGTCACTTTTTCGAATTTGTCAATCATCAATAATGGATAACTCAGAGTTGAATTCATGATTTTCAAAAATTTTCGATATATTTTGGAGTAAAACTAGCTTTTGTTTGGGTTTTTCGAACATGAAAAATGTATGGGAAAACAAGCAGCAAAACACTTGTTTTACAGCAAAACTGGTTTTGTGGCCTAAAACATGCAAGTGGGAACGTACTATTAGAACATTCTAGTAGCATTTATTTTCTTTTTTATATAAACCCATACCTGTACACAATACATATTTTCAGTTATTTAATATAACATACAGCCGGCAAAAAGAAACGGGTTTTGAATTATAAAGAATCAATTGAAAAAATACCATAGAAGAATAAAGACTAAAAAGATATTAAAGCTAAAGTTGAGTTATTAATTTAATTGCGTTCAAATGTCCAAATTAAAACAGAAGCTAACAATCAGAAGTGGGATAATATTATTCACGAGCAAAGGGACGATAAGTATTCCTGTGACCTGATATAATCTTGGCTACTGATTTGCTGTATTGCCGTAAGTGTGTGGAAATATTGTTTTCTTACCAGACGTGTTCAAAGTGGAAACTAGGTGGTTGCTATTGTGGTTGCAACAAGTGGCTTGGGTTATTCAATAGTGGAAGCAAAATTAATTTTTTTTTATCAAAAAAAATCTTCGCGGGCATTAAAATGAGTAAGTCGGAAAATCAACAAGTGCCGTATAATATGTTGGCACAGTTGCTGAAACAAAATGCCGAGCAGATAAGAACGCTCACAACAAATGTGGCAGGTGGTTCCACATTTCTATAACACAGATCGATAAAAAAAAGCTTAGTGGCAAGGAGAATGAAGGTGTTGCTGCTTCCTGCTTCGAGCCAATAAAGGGCCATGAGTGAATTGCACGGTTGGTCCGACTCTTTTCGTTTAGAGTTAGTACGTTCAAATTTGATAGACGGCGCGTCTAACTGGTTTTATTTACTAAGAATTAAAACGTGGCAGGAATTTGAAACAGAATTTGAGAACACGTTTATGGGTCGAGAAAGTGTTGCTGAACAGTGGTAAACTCTGTTAAACTATTAACAAGATAAGCACGAAGATGTTTTTGATTATTATTTTGCCAATACAAGACTTTTTGATAACCTTAAGTTATCATTCACGGCAACGAAATCTCAAATAATGCAGGGCTTATACGACCGAGAACTTAAAACATTTTTGTTATGTAAAACCCATTTGGATTCAAATTCTTTGTTAGTTGACATTCGTAAATTTAATCGTTCGATGGGAACTCAAACGAAAGATCGCGCAGCAGTCCCAAATAGGCAAATTAAACAAGAATATACCTTGATGGAACCAACACCAAAAGTTAAAGACTCGGGAGATATAACTTGTTTTCGCTGCAATATGAAGGGACACAAAGAAAAATTGTACATTACCGATAGTTTGCCAAAAATTTAACAAGCCTGGACATTTTATGAAGAATTGCATTGGATTTCTACAAGTGACAGTGGTATTAAGAAAAAGGAACAAACAAACGCACAACATAGAAACTGTGCTATAGCAAAAAGTAATGATGAACCAGTCTTGATGAATGAAAATTATTTTTTTGACGCCGAAATAAATGGAAATGTAGTAAAATCTTATGTTGATTTTGGCAGTCAGTGCGTAATGATGAAAAAGTCTACGGCAAACGATTAGAGCCTTGAGCTTTATGCAGCTCCTTCTGAAAGTTTAATGGTAAGAGGTGTAGGTGGCGGTATGGCACGTATGTGTGTTTAATGCTACTTTGAAAGTTGATCAAGCAACCGCAGCCTCACGTTATGTATTACAAGAAAGGCGATTTCTTGCGGATTTTTGAACAGTTGCATCTGCCTGAAAATAATTAAGATCAAATAGAAATGCCTAATCTGCCAAAATTAAAAACGAGTTTGTGGGCTAAATAAGCTACTGTTTTTTGTTGCTGTCTCAACTGGTGAATGAATTTCAAGACATGTTTATAAGTTCAAACACTAATCGAAATGGATGTATCATCCCCGCTTGTGTTATAAATAATAATGCTGATGGCTTACCAGTGCCTATTCTAAATTGTTCGTCAAAATATATAATTTTTAATGAAGGTGAACGCGTGACAAAAGGTGAATTGTGCATTTTGGATGAGTCCGAAGTCACAACTGAGATGGTTAACGAAAATGAGGGAGGCTCGTTCAAATTAATTGATGTCAACCCTGAAATATCGGATGGGTACAAAACAAAATTATTGGATTTGCTACATCAATGAAGAGATTGTTTTGCGTTAAATATTAATGAGCTTGGGTGTGGAGTGAACACCGAATTTTAAATAGAATTAATAAATAGAACTCCTACTACGTACAAGCCTTATAGATTGAGTGAATCGGAGCGAGCATTTGTTCGGGAAGAGATGACACAATTAAAGAATGCTGGTATTATTGTTGATTCGGAATCTGAGTACGTTAGCCCTATTTTAATTGTTCGTAAAAAGAATGGCGAGCTTTAAATCGTGTTACGAAAAAAATTAAATACCCCTTACCGATTATCGCCGATCAAATCAACGGTCTGCATGGGATGAAATATTTTAACGTACTCGATATGCGTAGCGGATATTACCAGGTGAAAGTGGCTGAGAATTCACGTCACGTAACAGCATTTGTAACGCCAGATGGAAACTATGAGTTCCTGCCAATGCCGTTTGGTGTCGCTAATGGCCCGGCCGTGTTCCAGAAGCTTATTAATTCTGCGTAAAGCCCCTTACGCTTTTCAATAGCCATGAGCTATTTTGATGACATACTAATTCCAGCAACAAACGTAGATGAATGCATAGAAAACTTGAAAACGGTTTTGGATGCTTTAAGAAGAGCAGATTTAAAGGTGAACATTGGAAAATGTAAGTTCTTAATGACCACAATTGAATATTTGGGATATGAGATTCATCGAAAATTATGCGATCCTTGCAAGGCCATTTACACATTTGGCTAGGAAGGAAGTTGTTTGGAAGTGGGATGGAATCGAAGAGAATGCCTACGAAATTTGAAAGTGAAAATTGACCGGGAAACTTGTATTATCAATATATTGTAAAGATGCTCAAACGGAGGTTCATACGGATGCCTGTAAAGATGGCTTGACAGGTGTTCTATTGCAAAAACAGATTGACGGAAAATTTCATCCGATTGCTTATGCCAGTCGTCAAACTACAAAAGAAGAATACCGTTGTCACTCCACAGAGTTAGAAGCATTAGAAGTTGTGTAGGTACTGGAACGTTTTCGTGTCTGCCTAGTAGGAATTGAGTTCGTTATTAAGACCGATTGTAATGGCGTGAGAAGTGCAATGACAAAGAAAGATATCATACCCAAAATTGGAAGATGGTGGTTGAAACTGCCCCAATTAATTTCGAAATACAACAACCCCGGGTGCTGAAAACAGGCATGCTGATGCATTGAGTCGAAACCCAACTGGTTCACCAGAAAACCTCGACTCTGTTACAGATATCTGCGTTCTTCATTCTAGTTTCGAAACATCAGACTGGGCGAAAATATTACAAGAGACTGATCCAAAGGTTACTTATGTATATAAAAGAAGTCTTACAAAGCAAATCCGAGTTGTCTAAGGATGATGTAACGATCCAAACTAAGTTCGCAATTCAAAGTGGTCGTGTCTATAAAATGTAAGAAAACAAAAGACTTGTATATTCCAAATGGAGCTAGATATAAAGTTGTACAGTCTTGTAATAGTGGCCTTGGTCATATTGGTGTTGACAAAGTTGTGTCTAAAATTAAGGAAAAGTATTGGTTCCCGAGGCTTAGAAACTACGTCAAAAGGTTTGTGGGAGCATGTTTCGAGTGTCTCTATCATAAACAGCCCGCTGGAAAGAAACAGGGATTTCTACACCCAATCGGCAAAATTGGAATTCCATTCCATACGCTTCACGTTGACCACTTAGGCCCATTTGTTAAGAGTAAACATGGAAATATGAACATTTTAGTTCTCATTGATGGCTTCACAAAGTTTTGCATTCTGAAACCTGTATGTAGTGTTAAAAGTGAGACTACAGTTCGTGCGATTATCGAATTTGTTTCGATATTTGGAACCCCAACCGGATCATTTCAGACAGAGGTACTGCATTTACAGGTAGCCCATTTCGTAATTTTTGTAGTGATAAGAATATAATTCACGTGTTTAATGCCACTGCAACCCCAAGAGCCAACGGCCAGTGTGAAAGGCTAAATCGTACTATAACCCCCATGCTAGCAACATTATGTAAGAAACCAAATGGCAGTTATTGGGATCAACACGTCGCACAGTGCTGTGTCCCATAGACTTAAATAAAAAAAAAACAAGTCTTATATTGTACATAAAAATGTACAGATCGATAGATAACAAAATAATTCAAATGAATTTTAACGAATTTTTTCGATTTAACTCTTTTTGGCGGCGCTAGAGGGCGCCAAAGTTAGGGAATTTGAAGTAAAAATGGCTAAACAACTACTTGCTTCAGGAAAACTGTTGTAAAACTGTTGGTTTTTAGAGTACGAGTTTAAAATTTATATGAATTCTTTTCTTATAAGTATTTTTTTATTACTTTGAAAAATGGTTATTATTCATTTAAACTCTAAAAATTTCTTAACTTTGATGGAATATTAAAAAAGAAAGAAAAATACCGTATACGGGTTTTTTCTGTTTTCGAAAATTTATACTGTTTTCTAATAACGAAAAAAAAGAAACATTTAAAAAAATTTTACCACAACATAAAAAAAATAAAATTTAAAAAATGCCTATTTTCGTGATTTTTACTCAGGAGTTTAAAAGACAATAAATTACAAATACTGTGAAATATAAATTCAAATTAATACTGTTCAATAAAAAACAACAAAAATCAAATATGTATAAAAAAAATTTTGTGTTTTTCTGTAAAATCACAAATGAGCTTGGTTTTTTATTGTTTCAAGAAAATAATTGTACAAAATTAATTTTTTGGATTAGGAGATTTACATTTTTTTGTGTGATAGCTAACTATATTTTAAACCAACTGTAAAAAAAATTTTGGGTTTTTTTTTTGTTTTCGTAAATATGAACTGTTTTCTAATAAATAAAAAAAAAACCAAAAAAATACTACCACAACTTGAAAAAAATTGCTATTTTCGTGATTTTTGCTGAAATGTCCATATCTTAATTTAGTTTAAAAGAAAATAAACTAGGAATATAATAAGAAATAAATCCAAATAAATACTATTGAATTAGATAAACTAACAAGGTAAATTTAAAAAATAAGTATAAAAATTATGCCTGTCTCTTTTTGGCGCTACTAGATGGCGTTAAGTTCACAGATGACGTTGGTATATGTGGATTAATAAAACACCATCGTCTACGTTGTACTGTAGGCCCATTAAATTTATTTTAGAAAAGAAGAATCCAACTCTAATCCGTAAAGTTTTCGATGAAATAGGTGCGAAAATTAAAAATTTGAAATGCGATATCATCGAAACGACCAGTGTAGTGTTTCAAGTGTCATACGAAATGCATTGTACAATGTTAGATGGATCAGTTGCAAATATCTTAAGTGATACAAATTCAACAAACTGGTGTTTTATTTGCAAAGCAGCTCCAACAGAGATGAATAACATAAATCCTACGATAGACCCAAATATCGATAATTACAAATATGGCCTTTCAACACTTCACTGCTGGATAAAATGTTTTGAGTGTTTGTTGCATATTGCCTACCGTATTCCTCTTAAAATTTGGCGAGTAGGCAAAGAAAATAAAGACAAGTTTATTGAAAACAAAACAAGAATTCAAAAAGAGAACTGGTCCAACAATAGACCAAGTTAAGTGTGGATTTGGCACTACTAATGACGGTGTAGTATGTTTGACTAGTCGTTGTTGCCATACCTTCTGTATGTAACACGAGCTTCACACTTTGTTGAAGCTAAAAAGTCCATATTAGCCAATCCCATCGCTGAGAATATGTGAGTCAGCATATTCTCAGCGATCACTTAAAATTTAATGCTTATGCTATGTTCATACGACGATAAAAACCACTCGTTTCGCTCTCTGAAACTCGATTGCCAAACACGCTGTTCATACGATTCATTCTTGTTTCATGTTGACATTTTTTTTGTGTTGTTAGTGTGATTTTATTTAAAATAGATTAAAATGTAAGTAAAAATTCAAAATATATTATTTAAAACTTTTATTAATATTATTATTTAATTATTTTCCCTTTATTTTATTTAACATGAATTTTTATTTTGTTTTTTTCTTTGTTTTGATTTTTTTTTTGAGAGCTAGTTCAGATAAACTAACGATAATTGTTATCAAAATTGGAGATGATAGTATATTTGTCCTGTTTCGCAACACGTTTCAAAATGAAACGACCTGTTTCGCTCTCAAAATTTTGTATGGCAAAACATGTTGTTTCAATCATGTTTGGGGCGCGAAACAGGAATGGGAGAGCGAAACACGAATATTGCTGTCCGTGTGAACATGGTATTAAGTTGCATTTTGTATGCATTAGTATTAGTGTATTCTTAAGTGCATAGTCTTAAGAATTAATATGTAAAAATTAATATAAAATATCTTGGCAAACAGAACGGTCGCACAAGCGACTGTTCACAAAATAAAATAAAAGTAAAGAATAAATGTAAAATAAATTCGTAATTGTGTGCTTCTTTTAATGATGTATATAAAGTTTATTTCATGGCGATCCTGCCAAGCTTAGTGTTTAACTTACCGAAAATATTATTTGGCTAAAATAAAACTACAAACAGTGAAAAAACAAAAGGAAAAAACTACATGGTACGACAAACAACTATATAAATTTCATATCATTGAAGGAAGATATAACTTTGAAGGAAGATGGTCGGCCAAGGACCAAACACCTTTACTTTTAAATAAAACTCCACACCTTTACTTCTAAATAAAAACTTGATGAATACTGCATCAGCATGCTACCGCAACATCCTAACAACACTTGACGTCCAACATCAATGCTTAGTGGCCCATCAACATCCACATCAAGAAAACAAAGGTATAAATGTTGAATCCAAATATTTGGTGAAAGAAAAAAAAAATCTTTATTTAATGAAAAGAAAAAATACAATATTTCATTTTGGAAAACATAAAAAAAAAATAAACCATAATGTTTTTTATAATAATTCTTTGATATTATTTAATTAGGCTCGAGTTCATCAAATTTAATTTTCATTAAATTATTTTTACTGAGGAAGGAATTTTACAACTTGGAATTTTTATTAAAATTTATTGATAATTTTTCTTGGCTGACGTGGGATTCGAACCCGGGTTGATCTTTACATGTTTCAAGAATCACCACATTCTATCGTCAGAAGATCTTTGAGTTCTACCCACTGCACCACTGCGGTGCCCGTTAACCATCAGTCAAATATCAATCCTTTAACCAGTAGTACTGGTGGTTCGAAATTTGCTGTTATTATCACTTAAATTTCATGTTGCCTCCTTTCCTCTGTTTTTTATAATAGTTATTTAAATTCCTTAATAAAACCTATTTCAAATCAATTTGCAAAAAAAAAAAACCTATCCAATTAGGCACAAAATTTTTTATAATGTGCATTTCATTATATTTTTATTTTTAAAACAAAGAAAAAAAATCTAATACTATAAAATATTGAAATAAAATTAATTAATAGCAATAATATCAACAAACAAAAAAGTTACCATTTTAATTATGAATATTTTAAAATTTTTTAATAACAACTAACCCTAACGTGAAAAATAAATGATAATTAATAAATAACCACCGTCAAAAAGTGGTATAATAAAAATAAATTCACATAAATAAATAATAAATTTTACTAAAAACTAAATCACCGCTGTATACATACGTGTCCCTGCAGTGGTATAACATAAAAGGATTGAACCGTTTCGATCATCAATTGGTGATGACCGGCGTATGCCATTACCACTATTCACCCTGAAACAATGGTATAAAGGATTGTCATATAAAGGATTGTCAATTAAATTGTGTTACGTATTTTTAGTAGTCTTTGCTAGATTTTTTGAATGCTGCTTCTAGCTGCAGCACGTTTTAATTCTTCTAAGCACCTTTTGAGTGCTCGGGTAGAATATTGAGAAACACTAGTTAATTTGTTTAAACTAAATAGTATTCTAATTTTTATTTCCAAATCTTACAACTATTTATACCAAATTTAAATTATTTACAGTTCTTAATTCTATGTTATGTTCTATTCTTTCTAACCTACGGTGTGGCTTATTGAGTCAAAACACTAGATTTTGATTGGTCAATGTTTTAACTCAATTCTTGCTCAATCTTTTGCTTTCATTTTCATTCAATCTTTTTTTACTTTAATGTTTACCCAAAACATTACTCAACTATCAAAGTGCATTGCCTTTTTCCTAAATGCTTGCATTTGTGTTTTGAAATATTATCCATCGTAATATCCCAAATGCAATGCATTTAGTTAATTTGCTTGCATTGACAAATTTCTCAAGTGCAATGCCTTTTGCTTGTACACATAAACATTGTCATATGTGTGGTCTCACTTAAGAGTGTGCCAAGCGGTTTCATGTTGCAGTAAAATTAAATAAAGAATTTTGTATTGTTGTTGTTGGGTGGTTGTGTTATAGCAAACACACTACACATTGTTTTTAGGTAGTTGTGATGCGTTTTGACAAACACACTACAATGGTGACGGTCGTAATGACATAAGTTCCCTTAAATATAAGTATTAACGAAATTGACGAAAAGGACATACTAGCAAGTCGCTTACTTAATTTAAGTAAAGGCTAATGTAAACTTGCCTTTTGTGAATGTAAACGGTCAAGCGACTAACGAACGTAACAGTTCTAAAAAAAAAGGCTTATTCCAATCCTTCAAAATTTTTTTATAACTTTTATTCACTACAAGTGAACCGATGAATTTTGGTTTGGGGATTAGTATGCTCAGTATGAAGCATAATTTAGTTTAAAAAAAAAAAAAAATTAAATTTTCTTTTAAATTTATTTTAGTTTTCTTTGACCGCTTTCTTTTGCCTAACTAAAACAAGAAACGGCCAAAAATATTTTACCACGTATGTTTTGGACATACAAATAATTCTTCAGCAGTTAATCCTCTGCTCGATTTGGAGCATAATCACTAGGCTAAGATCTTTAGTTTATAGTATCTTCTTTAAACATATATTAAATTAGAATTCTTTAGTTTAATTCACCATCATTATCATCGGTTAGATTTAAAGGTATAAATAACTTTGTTATTACTTTAAACTTAAGACCACCTATCTTGGGTAATTTACCTAAACTTAATCTTAATTATAAGCTTCGTCACTTTCACTAGTTTCTTCGAACTCCTCCTCTGGATATAAGTAATATTAATTCTTTAGTGATATTAAAACATACCATCACTTTATTCTCATTAATTTTTTATTAAATTATAAAAAATCTAGATCTTAGAACATAATACCCTAAGAGACTTATCTAATTTTACAAACCTTGTAAAACAATTTCAAAAATATTCAACTACTAAGAATTTTTACCTTCATTTTTATTTAATTCTTTATTTTTAACAATACAACATAATTTTGGAAATGACCATGATTTCAACATCTCCTTAAATTATTGTTAGCAAAATCCCCTATAGTACTAACTCTGTTACAACGTGCTGGTAGACGTTTTCTATAGTACTATAGTTGCTAAACTAATTTATATAAACCACCAAAATCGTTTTCTTAAAAATACGTGTTTAATATTTTATGAAATATTAAATAAAATTACTACAAGCAAGTCTTTTAAATTATTTTATATATAAAATATCCCATAAAATTATATGAATGATCTAATGATGTTAAATATGATGATATGAAATATAATAATTTATATTTAAAACACAAAATCTTTATTTCTAGTTATTTCATTTTTATTATGAAAAGTTAAAAATATTTTATAAAACCACTTTTAATATTAATAGACACTTGAAATATAAATTCAAACTCAACAGTCCAAATTTAAGTGTCCAATTATAATTATTCTTGTTCAAAATGGGCGGTACGGATTCAAAGGTTGAAAAACCTAACGCTAATGTCGTAAATGACATTGTAGTCAAAGTTGAATTCCCAGCCGTTTATTTTATAATAATTATCTGCCTTATAGCTATGCAACTCTTAGTTACTCTATACCAATTACACAAAAGATCTTTGAGAAAGTCTTACACTAGAGCAGCATCCTTAGCTACTAATTTAGACAAAGTCTAACTATTATATTTCTTTCCGTCATCCTAGTCGCGTTACCATTTATATAATTGCTTGTTGTTGTATTGATGTTAACGTTCCAGTCGTGTTACCCTCTTATGCAATTATCTTAACATTTTCCTAATTCATGGAATGGGAAACAATTGTATTTAAAGCTAAAGCAATAAGAGAAGAATTTCTTAAATCCCATAAATGCTTAAATGTTGACAGGGATACAAAACCCGAAACTGTCAATAATCATATAAACATTCTCCAACATCAGTTAGAAAAACTTAGAGTACTACTAAATACCAATTATAGTAGGTTAACAAAAGCACATCAAACATCTGCTGAAAACTTTTATTCTGACCTACGTGAAAAATTAATTTCTGTAAGTTATAGAAAAAATATTAAAGTTTTTGTTCCACATTCTCTTCATGAACCAATAGTGTTCAATCGTTTACCCGAAATAGAACAAAAACAAAAATCCACCATGCCACAGACACTCATAGAATTTTTAAATACTGCCTCAAGGTTAATCCCAGATTTCGATGGAAATTCTGAAAACCTACAGAGCTTTATCGATGCTATCAACATCGTAGATACGATAAAGGAAACTCACGAGTCAGTAGCTGTAAACCTTATTAAAACAAAACTAAAAGGAACAGCAAGAAATTTAATTTCTTCAGAATTAACTTTAGCTGATATAATTTACAAACTTAAAACAACAGTTAAAGGAGAATCCGTAGATGTTATTAACGCAAAACTTATGAGCGTTAGACAAAGCGGAAAGAATGTCAACTCCTATGCAAAAGAAATGGAAGACTTGACGA
Organism: Pollenia amentaria; assembly: GCA_943735925.1. Classification (NCBI taxonomy): domain Eukaryota; kingdom Metazoa; phylum Arthropoda; class Insecta; order Diptera; family Polleniidae; genus Pollenia; species Pollenia amentaria. Next base: position 66,610,719 of record OX031009.1, read on the forward strand.
AAAAACTTGAAACAGCGTATATCAGAGATGGATTACCTCATGAGGTAGCCAATAAATACGCCACCCGCTCAGCCGTAACGGCCATAACTAAAAACGCTTCTAATGATAGAGTCAAGCTGATCATGGAATCAGGAACATTTAATAATATGAATGAAGTTTTAACTAAATTTATAAGCAGTTGCACTGAAATATATGGTCAGGAAAATTCTATTCTGTCTTATGGTTTCAAACGCCAAGGCTACAATAACAATAATAGTAACCAAGGTAATCGTAGAAACCCAAATATCAACCAGCCTAGAAATGCCCCAACAAATAGAAGCTATTTCAACCAAAATAGGAACAGTAATGGATCCTATAATAATAACAATAGCAACCGTAACTATAACAATAATTCTGGTTCATATCGTAATAATAACGATAACAGAAACCGTAATTCCAATCGCAACAATTTACCAAATAGAAATATAATTCTAACAGCAACAGACAACTCGGGAAACGGGGAAACTCCCCTAAATACTCAGTAGGGTCTAAAACCTACAATATTAATTTAAATTTATGTAGCTACCTGCGCTGTAGAACTACGCTAAATGATACCACTTCAACCTTTTTAATAGATACTGGCGCTGATATCTCAATTATCAAACACAATCAGGTCTTAAATGAATCTGTAAATGTTTACAATAGAAAAAATCTACATGGCATTGGCCAAGGTATAATCACAACACTAGGTAGTGTAAAATCAGAACTAAAAGTAGACCCATACTTAATTAAACATGTTTTCAGGTAGTAAAAGATGATTTTCAAATACAGGTAGATGGAATTATTGGAATGGATTTCATACGAAAGTATAATTGCATCCTACAATATGATAAAGACTTACTTATCCTTCGATCAAACGAAATTGATCATGATATTGGAATACCACTTAGCAATGGTCCAACTATAAATTCTATATCAATCCCTGCCAGATCTGAAGTAATAAGAACCGTACCAATAGAATCTTTTTTTTTCGTTATTTATTTATTGAATCTTCATATATTTAATATGAACTAACAATAATTTATCAAATCTTAACCTAATACTTTATTTATGTCCTGCCAGTGCCAGACAAAAATTTTCTTCATCACGGGTTCTGTTCACTTATGTAGGTGTTTATCTCTCATCTAGTTGAGTAAGTGCTGCAGTGTCTCTTCTCCTTAAGCGAGTGTGGCCGCCATGATTTAAAATATTTCGAGCTAAAGGATTTGGGTGTTGTTCAAGTCTTTTTAAATATTTTACTGCATATTTTGTAATCATAGTTTTTACTAATGGCACGTTGAGATCCTTATGAATGTTTGAGTTTTTAACATACCAGGGGGCGGCTGTGATTATACGAAGAAGTTTATTTTGGCGCCTTTGAATTTTTTCGATATTAGAGGCCGAGGCAGTGCCCCATAGTTGAATACCGTAGCACCAGATAGGCTTTAAGATAGAGTTGTAAAGTAGAAGCTTGCAATCGAGTCTAAGAACAGAATTTCTTCCAATAAGCCAATGAATTTGGATGGCTTTTAGTTTCATTTGAGTTAATTTTGCCTCTATATGGCATTTCCACGTTAATCGCGTTAATCATCAGAACAAAATGTTTTAATTCCTTATCAAACCATTCAAAATGGCGTTTATGTCGCAAATACCATAACTTCTACTTCAAATCCTTTAGTAAAAATAATTAATACAACTGAACAAGATTTAATTATTACTGATATTAAACTTGTTACTGAAAATCTTAAAGATTACAAGATAGCCAAACAAAATTTTATGCCCGCCAACTCCAAAGAAAAATTGGAAAGACTTTCAAGAAACTTTCCATCATTCGTTGAAACTGATTTGAAATCCCTATGTAAAGAATTCATAGATATTTTTGCATTAGAATCTGAAAACATAACAGTCAATAATTTTTACAAACAAAAGCTTAAAGTAAATAACACACAACCTGTATATATCAAAAACTATAGAATACCTCATTCCCAAAAAGAGGAAGTCAATAATCAGGTTGATAAGCTTATTAAAGACGATATTGTTGAACCATCGATTTCAGATCACAATAGCCCCATACTCTTAGTACCAAAGAAACCTTTACTCGGTACCACACAAAAGAGATGGAGATTAGTGGTAGACTACAGAGCAGTAAACAAAAAACTAGTAGCCGACAAATTCCCTTTACCTCGAATAGACGATATTCTTGATCAATTAGGTAGAGCTAAATTCTTCTCTTGTCTTGACCTGATGTCAGGTTTTCATCAAATAGAACTTGAAGAAGAATCTAGAGATATTACATCCTTTTCCACTGATAAAGGATCCTTCAGATTTAGAAGATTGCCGTATGGTATTAAAATAGCTCCTAATTCTTTCCAACGTATGATGTCATTAGCGTTCTCAGGTCTATCTCCAGCACAAGCATTCGTGTATATGGATGACCTAGTAGTAATTGGTTGTTCCAAAGAACATATGCTACGTAATCTAAAAAACGTATTTGAGTTATGCAGGAAATATAATCTGAAGTTACACCCAGATAAATGTTCATTTTTCTGTACACAAGTAACATTTTTTAGGCCACAAATGTACCGATCAAGGTATTCTGCCTGATGATAGCAAGTTTTCTATAGTACAAAACTATCCTACACCAAAAAATGGTGATGAAGCTAAACGCTTCGTAGCCTTTTGTAATTATTACCGAAGGTTCATACCAAATTTTGCAGAATCATCCCGACATATCACCAGATTGTCAAGAAAAAATGTCCCTTTTGAATGGAACAAAGATTGCGAAAAATCTTTCCAGTACCTCAAAGCCCAATTACTAAGCCCGAAAATTTTACAATACCCTGATTTTTCTAAAGAATTTTTTATTACTACAGACGCAAGCAAACATGCTTGTGGTGCTGTCCTTAGGCAAGAAAAACAAAGTATGCCAATTTCATACGCTTCTAGATCTTTCACTAAGGGTGAAAGCAACAAATCTACCATAGAGCAGGAACTAACTGCAATACATTGGGCTATAAAATATTTTAGACCATACATTTACGGCAAAAAGTTTGTAATCCAAAGTGATCACCAGAGAAGACAAATTTGCTTTTTTTGCTGTTTTGCTTCTTTCTTGCTGTTTATGCCCATTTTTACTTTTTTTGCTGTTTTTGTTATTATGGTGCTTATTTTGCTTTTTTCCTATGTTTTTGCTGTAAAATAGCTTTTTTACCATAATTTTTACGTAAAAAATATTTTTTTGAGAAAACATGAGAAAAAAAATAATTGACAACTTTTTTCTGGGTTAAAACAAAAATATACGGCATGTAAAAAGCCACATGCGCATGTGGTTCTGACGAAATTTTGACGTCATCACACAACACGCAATGCTTATTGTGGCTTTGCATTGATGTCAAAATTACGTCAGAACCACATGCGCATGTGGCTTTTTACATTCCGTGTACTAGAGGCTTTAGTTGTGGACTCAACGTTTTTGGGCCAAATTCAATACGCTTTATTACAACTAAAATTAATAAACTTACCATCCCAAAAAAAACAGCCATGTAACTTATTTGAGTTTAAAAAAAAAAAATAAATAAACCAGCCGTTGTGAACGATAAAATAATAAAAAATAAATGCCGAAAGAAAAGTCAAATATGTTATTTATGCTAAAAATGGTAAAATTGTATCCTGAAGTTTTTAAAGTTGAAAAAGATTGGCTTTTTTATAATGTGTGTTCGAGTAAAATTAATAGCGAAAAGAAGTGCAATGTGGAGCAACATTTTAGTACAAAAAACACAAATTAGTTGCTTGCCAAGAAAATCGTCCACAAAAACTTATAACGGAATTTCCTGTTTATACCAGTAAAAAAAGTAAGCCATCCCAGTTTCAAAAACATCTTTCAAAAGAACGCCAATTTGTCAGTTCCAAGCGAAAGTTATATTCGAGGTAAATACATACCTAAAATGTATACGGAAGCTTTGGGAAAAATACGTGAAAAGGCTAAAGGTAAATATGTATGGATTTCTGTTGATGAAACAACAGACAGTGAACAAAGATATGTGGCCAACTTTATATTTGGTATTTTAAATGACGATGTTGGAAATAAACCTTTATTTATTGAACATGGGTGTTCTCAAAAATGCAAATGGGGCTTCTATTGCAACTTTCTTCAACGATTCATTACAAATTTTATGGCCTGATGGTAAGTGAATATTTGATTAATAATTTTTTTTATATATTTTTTTAATTTAATCTAGGCATTCAATACGACAAAATATTGCTAATGGCAACTAATGCAGCGGCATACATCTTAAGTGGAATTTTGTCCCTTAGGATAATGTATCCTAAAATGATACATTTGACATGTTTTGCTCATGGACTTCATCGTGTTGCTGATTTCATCGCTTAGACTTTCAGCATGTAAATAAATTAATATCTTGTACCAAATCCGTTTTTGTTAAGTTAATTTTTCAATAACTCGTATTTACACACATACAAACTAAAATTTTAATTTCCATAGGCTCCGCGTAGAAAGCAGTTATTTTTACAAATGAATCCCAATTTGGCTCTTCCACCGTTCCCATGCCCTACACGTTGGGGTACTTAGATAGAAGCCACAATGCATTATGCAGAATACCTTGATAAAGTAAAGGCTGTTATTTCTTAACTGAAAAGTGAAGACTCAGATTCGATCGCGCACGCCAAGGAAATATATAACTTGCCCGGATTAAGTTTCCAACTTGCGTTTATCAAAAACAATTTTTCAATTATTGTGTCTTCTATAAAAAAAGCTACAAACAGTTGGGTTACTATTCACGAAAGTGTAAATATTGTGTCAAATGTACGAGAAGCTCTTGAGAATCTACATGAAAAAATATATATGAAGAAATTTAATGCAGTATGTATTTCAAAGAAATCCGGGGTTCAAACAAATTTTACCAATAAACAACATTCTTCAAACTGGTGCTAAACCTGATGACGAAATTAAATTTTGAAATATAAATTTGTTCCAACAACATCCGTCGACGTGGAAAGTTTTTCCTTACACAATTCACTTTTAACAGAAAGACGAAGAAAAATGACGTTTACAAATATAAAAGCCCACATGATTGGTTATTGTAACTGTTTTCACGAGTCTGAAGAACTAGAATAATTGTAATTTTTTATATTTAAATGTATATATTAAAAAAATAAAAATGCTTTTTTGCTGCTTTTTTTTCTAAAATTTTGTGCTTTTTTTATATATTTTTTTTGCTGTAAACACTTTGTTTTTTGATTTTTTTTGTCTTCTCTGGTGATCACAGACCACTTACCTACCTATTTTCACTAAAGAATCCCTCTTCAAAGCTCACCCGTATGAGACTCGACCTCGAGGAATACGACTTTGTAGTCGAGTATATTAGGGGTCAAGAAAATACAGTGGCAGACGCACTGTCACGCATAGAGTTTCAGGATATAAAGAACATTGAAGTCAATACAGTACTGAAGGTTACAACCAGACTTCAGGCAAAAACAAGCGGAGCAAGTGCTAGTAAAACTGCTCCATCGCTTACAAAATCACCCAAGTTAAACATATATGAGGCTATAAATGCTTGTATTTTACTAAGGATAATGCGATTATCCATAAGGGAAAGCAAGTTCATTCCGAATTTAAGTTGAAAGACCTCATTATTAATAGAAAAGTCGGCCTAGGTCACCTCTTTCTAAAGCTTGAAAAAATAGCTAATAATATTGGGCTTACAACATTGCTACTCTCACTAGATGACAGTATGCTTACTTACCTAGGAATTGATATTAATACCTTCAAAAGTAAAGGTAATGAAATCTTGCAAGATTCTAATTTAACAATAGTGCTCGTACCGAAACTTATTAAAGTTTCAGCTGATTCTGAAAAACTGCGAATTATGCAAAAATATCATGATGATCCAATTACTGGTGGACATCCAGGCATAACTCGTATGATTAAGAAAATAAGACTTCAATATCATTGCAAAGGCATGACTAGAGACATCTCTAGATACGTCAAAAAATGCCTTGAATGCCAAACCAACAAAACCACGGTTAAAGGCAAGGAGTCCCTCGTTTTAACACCTACTCCTCTAAATGCTTTTCAAAGAGTAATAATCGACACAATAGGACCTCTCCCACGGTCTGATTCACAGAACGAATACGCTGTGACCATTATGTGCGATTTAACCAAATATCTAGTGGCAATCCCAGTAATAAATAAATCAGCCAGAAATGTTGCGAAAGCCATTATGGAAGATTTTATCTTAATATACGGTCCAATGAATACCATTGTAACGGACCAGGGTACTGAATATATGAATCAAGTACTCACGGAACTATGCAAACTGATGAAGATAGAGAAACTACATTCTACTGCCTATCATCATGAGACACTCGGTACTGTTGAGAGATCTCACAGAACATTTAACGAGTATTTAAGATCTTATGTTTCATCAGACAAATCTGATTGGGATAATTGGTTAAAATTTTTTGTATATTGTTACAATACATGCTTACGAAAAGGAAGTTAAATTTAGACTCCAAGTAGCCCAACGTAGAGCCGCAAGTCTGATTGAAAATGCTAAACTTCTTAGACAGAAGATATCCAATGATAATGCCAACCCTATCACACTCTATATAAATGATTCTGTTCTAGTCCGCAACGAAGCAGGACACAAACTAGATGCGGTCTACAAAGGACCCTTCATAGTAAAAGAAATTTATATTTTTAACAATGTCACATTAATGGACACCCAGGGTAAACTTTTCACTGTCCATAAGAACAGAGTCAAAAGACTTCCCAATTAATAACTGAGAGAAAAAGTCGCTTTGCTGTAACAAATATTGTATTAAATCAATGACATTATTGTATGGCAAAAGAGCCAAATAAGTTTCTTTGTATATTTATTTCTTCATTTTTCATATAATTATACTTTTATGATATCCAAATTTTATGTTTAATATACGAGTTTCCTTATTGCGATTCACAATAATGGATAGAGCGGCACTTGTAACCGACTATCGTAATTTGAATAATGTTGTGAAAATATAAACAAAGCAGCACATAAACTGATTGTTTTATAATCTTGAATAATTGAATACACCAAGTTATGTTAAGTGATTGATCACCAAACGTATATATGTAACAAATGGAAATACTTTTAAAATTACTCAATAATTTTTATTCTTTCTACCAAAAAGAATACATTTTTTACTTTTGCCTCTATTTTTATTAATTCAGGAAATTATTTTCTGTTGTTTTTTTTTTTTAAAAACATTTTTTTTTTTACTTTTGCCTCTATTTTATTAATTCAGGAAATTATTTTCCGTTATTTTTTAGAAAGACACTTTGGTTCACTAATGTACCTAAACAAATTTCTTCAAATTTCTTTCTTTTAAAAAGGGAAGGGAATAGGTCAAAATTAGAACTAGACCATATTTCTAAGAAAAAAAAATTTTTGTATATATTTCATCGTTATATTATATAAAAGAATAATCAACCTAGTATTGATTATTCTTTTCCGAAAAAGGGAGGTGTAGTATGTTTGACTAGTCGTTGTTGCCATACCTTCTGTATGCAACACGAGCTTCACACTTTGTTGAAGCTAAAAAGTCCATATTAGCCAATCCCATCGCTGAGAATATGTGAGTCAGCATTATCTCAGCGATCACTTAAAATTTAATGCTTAAGTTGCATTTTGTATGCATTAGTATTAGTTTATTCTTAAGTGCATAGTCTTAAGATTTAATATGTAAAAATTAATATAAAATATCTTGGCAAACAGAACGGTCGCACAAGCGACTGTTCACAAAATAAAATAAAAGTAAAGAATAAATGTAAAATAAATTTGTAATTGTGTGCTTCTTTTAATGATGTATATAAAGTTTATTTCAACGGCAATAGTGTTGTAGCGGCCGAAATAACAGGTACTAATAAATTTCTTATTGATAATTTTGCAATTATACATACTAAGTTTGTTATCTTGTGGAAGGTCAATTGATATAAAAGCTTTTAAAGAAATTTTGACAATAACGAGGAGCATGTACTTAATTCACTATGGGTGGTACTATATACCTAGCACTGTTCACAAAATTTTAGTCCATGGAGCTGATGTTATTGAGTTTTTCAATTTGCCAATAGGTATCAATGTGGCTTTATGTAATTCTAATGGAACGTAACTAATAATTAAAATAAATTTCAGGGTGCTTGAAATTCAGCTAGACTGTACCATACGAGAAAAATGTCACGAAGAGACACTCATAAAGATTTAATGACTTTAATACTATCTTCAGATCCGTTGTTGTCTTCAAAAAGGAAACCAAAGACTAAAAAAAATATATTTTACGCAGAAATTGAGAAATATATACTGAGAGAAAATGTTTCGTTGAGCGGCAATATTTCTTGGGGAGAATCCAGTACTGAAGATGATTTATTGCAATTAAAAAAGAATTGGGGGATTCACAAGGTGTCATAAAGTCATATGTCTTAAAATAATAACATGAAAAAATACGACTGTTGTGAGCAACCCCTTATAATTTAATGTGCTATTAATTACGACAGCACAATAAACATAGCAAGCAACGTTCTATTTATTTAAGACACTTTTTGTTTACAAACCAACAACAATATTTTTAAACCATTGTAACATTTTAGAACATTATGACAATAAACCATGATAGCACACCTTGTGAATACCCCAAATGTGTGTATGTTTGTAATTAATTAAAAAAACCTAAAAATTATTATTAAAAAACCTCCTTATACATACTTCAAATTTAATTTCAATTTACAAAAGTTGTATTTTTTACTTTCATGCTGTTGTCAACAAAATCTTCTAAATTATTTTTAACAAATTTTTTTTCCATTTTTATAAATTTTAATTTCATTTGCCAAACATTTGTTTAATATGACAAATACCATACCAAATTTAATGAGAATCGGATAACTTTTGTAAAAGTTATAGCGTTTTTACGAAAAAGGATATATGGCAGGGCATTGAGGCCTTGGTCCGATTTAAATGAACATTTACACACACGTTCTTAGTTGTATGTGTATCAGTATGCCCACTTTTTGTAATTTTGTAAGCATTATTGAAGCTAAAATTACATTTTTAAATTTCAGGACACATGGGAGGTAGGCGTGTCCTTGGTCCGATTTTTTTTAAACTTTAATTTTTCTTGACTAAGGTAAATGTAACTACTGTACAAAATTTCAGAAGTCTTTGCAAACTCCTTCTATTTGTGTCCCATCGTTATATGGGATCACAGCACTGTGCGTCGGTCTCATTCAGTGGAGTGTTAATAATACCATACACCAAGTATTGAAGACAACCCCAATTGTTATTTAGTTATGAACCAAGAGGATTGACACCTAATAGGCTCGATGACGCAGTTAGTAGTATTCGTGAAGATGACATCTTGGCTTTGCGTCATAAAGCAATTGAACAAATCAAAAGAAACCAAGAACAACAATTCACCAAGGAAAGATGTGCTGCACAAAATTGCATCCCAGGCGACTCCGTAATGGTTCGCCGCGATCGTTCCAGCACCGGAGAATCTTTAAACTTAAGGCCATTGTATAAGGACCCATATGTGGTCACTGAGGTGTTACCCAACAACCGGTATCGTATTGCAGATTTCCCAGATGTTCAACGAAACCAACGATTTTATGAGGGTGTATTGGCTGCAGAGGACATGAAACGAGTGTCCACTCAACCAGATGACCTAGGCAGTGATTCAACGGCAGAATGTGATTACCCTCAACCCAAGAGGTCAACTCTGGTAAAGACTACCCATGGTTATTTGAATGACTATTTACTTTAACCGATCGAGGTCGATCTTCAGTTTAGGATGGCCGAATGTTAACTATATGCTATTTCTCTAAGTGTAAAAGTTTATGATTAATATGGCATCATTAACCCTAGAAATTCATCCTTATTTTTATTACATTACCGTCATCCTTCGTCATTTTGACAACGACATAATTAAAGCGACTATAAAAAACGTCATAAGCAAAATTGCGTACCAAAATAAGTTTTTTATTTAAATTTATTTATTTTTTAATTAATACATAAAGAAATTCATTTATTATTTTTTTAATTTTTAACAGAAAATAAATATTTCACAGCCTTCCTTCAATTGGCATGGTGTTTTTAACAGTTAATAATAAAAAATTTTAAAGTAATACATATTGCAATTTTTTTCAATTCAGTCTTTCAGTTTCTTTTAATATAAATATTAAACTAAAAAAGGAACATTCTTTTCGAAATAAATTATTTCATATAAAGCACGAGGCACAAACTTCAATTTTGTGCTCGCCACACAGCTTTTTTCGACATTTTACACAGACAACATTTGTCAATCTTCGCTTCGAAGAGGGACAAACTCCACATATCTTCCTTTTATTATTTTGACTTTGTGAAGATAAATTCTCGGAATTTGTGAGGTTATTGACTTGCAGCTCATTTTAAATATCATTTCTTACATTGGTGGTTATTGTTGGCATATCAAGCCTGTCATTCAAGTGATTTTTTATAAGTCCTGAAAAAAGATTTTTCATGAAATTAACACGATTAAGAGGCTGTTGGCCAGCTTGAAGCAGGTTATGCGAGTAAATAATGTATGAGTTAATAAAGGTTATGTTCAAAATTCCGAAAAATTGGCATAACGGCCACCTGTTCGTTTTCCTAGAACAGCTCATAACACTGCACATCTGATCGAATGTGTCAACTCCTCCTTTGGTACTATTATAAAACTCCACCATGCTGGGTTTATTTGTTTTGGGGTTTACAGTGCCATGTTCGTTACATGATGACAAAAGGTAAACCATTTTGTTTGGCTTTGGCTTATAAGACAAAAGGGTTAAGTTATTGTCGAAGCAAAACATAGCCGTACCGCACTTACGACCTTTACTTTGTTTTAGTTCAATTGGAATTTCCCTTTTGTTTGAGCGAAGAGTGCCAACGATTGTCAAATTGTACGGACTTTGTCCTAACGATTTCGCTAGGGGTATCGACGTGAACCAGTTGTCCATAGTAACATTCCGGTTTGAGCCATGTATAGTTTTAGTTATCTCTTTTACGTAGAACTCTCCAAGAGGCATTGTGGTGGTGTTTGAATTTTTTCCCAAATATGGAATTGCATCAACCATATATTTGGTTCCACTATCACACAACTTTACCATTTTAATACCGTATTTGGCTGGCTTATTTGGGATATACATCTTGAAACTACACTTTCCTCTGAAGGCCAAAAGCTGCTCATCAACTGTAAGGTATGGACCAGGACTGTAGTTTTCCCTGCACTTCTGCACAAACATTTCCCATACTTTTCTGATGGGAGTGAATTTATCACCCACTATTTGGAGGCGAAGAGATTTGTCGTCAAATCGTAAGCAGGACATAAGAAATTTAAACCTGGCTTTGGTGAGTACGCTTATGTATTTAGATCCACAATAAGACCTGTCAAATAACTCCTCCACGGATAAATGCTAATCTTTTTTGACAGCAGTCAACACTAATATACCCAAAACTGCATATATTTCATTTGTATTAGTGATTCGTCGTTGTGTCTGATCCGTGTTTACAAGTAAGACGGATTGGCATTGAGTTATCTCGACATTTGTCCACTTTACAAATTCAGCAACGATATCTCCTGTTATAAACTGCTTAAAACAATCAAGAGGATCAATTAAATTTTTACATTGACGTGTTGGTCCTCGGCTTTTATGGACAATGTTAAGTCCATAATGATGTGTCGTACCTTTGATAGATGACCATTTATGACCGTTTTTTCCCCGAAGTATAATTTTATCACATTTTATAATGTTGGATTTTGCTCTCAAAATATTAAGCGGAATGTCATCTTCATCCGCGTCACTTGCTTCGTCTGATGAGGTGGTACTTGCAACGGACTCATCTTGATCGACTTCTGTGTCAGTACCTATTTCACTAATATCGCTTTCCAAGTCATCGTTGTTGTCAGTCCACGACAGAAACTGTTCAATTTGTTCATCTGTTAGAGATCGCTGATTAGACATCTTAGAAAAACATGAAAATTTTGCTTGCAAGAAATATACACCATAAAACCTAAAAGTTACACAAACTTCATCTTTCGCCATTTTGACTACGGCAAAAAAATAAAAGCGAAAAAAAAAACACTTACAATGAACGCAGTTCGCTGCACGGCTTTATCCAACAACAGCTTGCAAGCGACTAGCGCTATAAGAAAAATTATAACAAAAGAAAAAGAAACAACAGGCTTAAACTTAAAAAAAAAAATCTCGCGTCGTCATTTTGACGAAGGATAATGGTGCAGGGTTAATATTGTATTCTCTTAGACCATTCTAGTAGCATTTATTTTCTTTTTTATATAAGCCCATGCCTGTACACTGTCGTGTGCACCCTGTTAGCGCATTAGAGGTTGGCAACGCCGAAAGGGGATTTTTTTGTTGACAGCGGGAAAGAACGTGATAGGCGTAAACAAAAACAAAGACTAGAGAAAAAAATTTACACTTATGATGAAAAGGCTGAATCCCGAACGGTGACCAGGGAGCCATATTGGCGTCCCGAGGTTTCGTGGCCGGGGAAAGCCAAAATGTCAGCCTCTTTTGCGATTTTGAGGTTATGGTGAAAGGTGGAGTTTGTGGCCGCAGTGGTAGGAAAATTAATTTTTTTTACATCAAAAAAAATCTTCGCGGTCATTAAAATGAGTAAGTCGGAAAATCAACAAGTGCCGTATTATATGTTGGCACAGTTGCTGAAACAAAATGCCGAGCTGATAAGAATGCTCACAACAAATGTGGCAGGTGGAGTTAGCAATTCTTGCACAAATTTCAAAGTGGTTCCACAGATATATAACACAGATCGATAATAAAGTTTATTGGCAAGGAGAATGAAGGTGTAAATAATGTGACATTTATGTTGTACACAAACATGAAAGCCAAACAAAATATGTGTTGAACAAAAAAATTTTTGTTTGTTTTAATACACACATATACATATGTACGAAATTGTACGTACATTGTACGTATATAAAAGCACATCATTTACTACCTTTTTATTATATTATTTCATTATTTGACGTTGCAATATAAAAAAACAGCTGGAAATTTGCATTAACCTTTTTAAAAAGTCTGGTTATTTTGGTAAATATGTCACTTTTTCGAATTTGTCAATCATCAATAATGGATAACTCAGAGTTGTATTCATGATTTTCCAAAATTTTCGATATATTTTGGAGTAAAACTAGTTTTTGTTTGGGTTTTTCGAACATGAAAAATGTATGGGAAAACAAGTAGCAAAACACTTGTTTTACAGCAAAACTGGTTTTGTGGCCTAAAACATCCAGTGGAAACGTACTATTAGAACATTCTAGTAGCATTTATTTTCTTTTTTATATAAACCCATACCTGTACACAATACATATTTTCAGTTATTTAATATAACATAGAGCCGGCAAAAAGAAACGGGTTTTGAATTATAAAGAATCAATTGAAAAAATACCATAGAAGAATAAAGACTAAAAAGATATTAAAGCTAAAGTTGAGTTATTAATTTAATTGCGTTCAAATGTCCAAATTAAAACAGAAGCTAACAATCAGAAGTGGGATAATATTATTCACGAGCAAAGGGACGATAAGTATTCCTGTGACCTGATATAATCTTGGCTACTGATTTGCTGTATTGCCGTAAGTGTGTGGAAATATTGTTTTCTTACCAGACGTGTTCAAAGTGGAAATTAGGTGGTTGCTATTGTGGTTGCAACAAGTGGCTTGTGTTATTGAATAGTGGTAGAAAAATTAATTTTTTTTTTTATCAAAAAAAATCTTCGCGGGCATTAAAATGAGTAAGTCGGAAAATCAACAAGTGCCGTATAATATGTTGGCACAGTTGCTGAAACAAAATGCCGAGCTGATAAGAACGCTCACAACAAATGTGGCAGGTGGTTCCACATTTCTATAACACAGATCGATAAAAAAAGCTTAGTGGCAAGGAGAATGAAGGTGTTGCTGCTTCCTGCTTCGAGCCAATAAAGGGCCATGAGTGAATTGCACGGTTGGTCCGACTCTTTTCGTTTAGAGTTAGTACGTTCAAATTTGATATACGGCGCGTCTAACTGGTTTTATTTACTAAGAATTAAAACGTGGCAGGAATTTGAAACAGAATTTGAGAACACGTTTATGGGTCGAGAAAGTGTTGCTGAACAGTGGTAAACTCTGTTAAACTATTAACAAGATAAGCACGAAGATGTTTTTGATTATTATTTTGCCAATACAAGACTTTTTGATAACCTTAAGTTATCATTCACGGCAACGAAATCTCAAATAATGCAGGGCTTATACGACCGAGAACTTAAAACATTTTTGTAATGTAAAACCCATTTGGATTCAAATTCTTTGTTAGTTGACATTCGTGAATTTAATCGTTCGATGGGAACTCAAACGAAAGATCGCGCAGCAGTCCCAAATAGGCAAATTAAACAAGAATATACCTTGATGGAACCAACACCAAAAGTTAAAGACTCGGGAGATATAACTTGTTTTCGCTGCAATACGAAGGGACACAAAGAAAAATTGTACATTACCGATAGTTTGCCAAAAATTTAACAAGCCTGGACATTTTATGAAGAATTGCATTGGATTTCTACAAGTGACAGTGGTATTAAGAAAAAGGAACAAACAAACGCACAACATAGAAACTGTGCTATAGCAAAAAGTAATGATGAACCAGTCTTGATGAATGAAAACTATTTTTTTGACGCCGAAATAAATGGAATGTAGTAAAATCTTATGTTGATTTTGGCAGTCAGTGTGTAATGATGAAAAAGTCTACGGCAAACGATTAGAGCCTTGAGCTTTATGCAGCTCCTTCTGAAAGTTTAATGGTAAGAGGTGTAGGTGGCGGTATGGCACGTATGTGTGTTTAATGCTACTTTGAAAGTTGATCAAGCAACCGCAGCCTCACGTTATGTATTACAAGAAAGGCGATTTCTTGCGGATTTTGTAACAGTTGCATCTGCCTGAAAATAATTAAGATCAAATAGAAATGCCTAATCTGCCAAAATTAAAAACGAGTTTGTGTGCTAAATAAGCTACTGTTTTTTGTTGCTGTCTCAACTGGTGAAGTTTTAAATAAATTTCAAGACATGTTTATTAGTTCAAACACTAATCGAAATGGATGTATCATCCCCGCTTGTTTTATAAATAATAATGCTGATGGCTTACCAGTGCCTATTCTAAATTGTTCGTCAAAATATATAATTTTTAATGAAGGTGAACGCGTGACAAAAGGTGAATTGTGCATTTTGGATGAGTCCGAAGTCACAACTGAGATGGTTAACGAAAATGAGGGAGGCTCGTTCAAATTAATTGATGTCAACCCTGAAATATCGGATGGGTACAAAACAAAATTATTGGATTTGCTACATCAATGAAGAGATTGTTTTGCGTTAAATATTAATGAGCTTGGGTGTGGAGTGAACACCGAATTTTAAATAGAATTAATAAATAGAACTCCTACTACGTACAAGCCTTATAGATTGAGTGAATCGGAGCGAGCATTTGTTCGGGAAGAGATGACACAATTAAAGAATGCTGGTATTATTGTTGATTCGGAATCTGAGTACGCTAGCCCTATTTTAATTGTTCGTAAAAAGAATGGCGGAAAAAGGATATGTATTGACTACCCAGCTTTAAATCGTGTTACGAAAAAAATTAAATATCCCTTACCGATTATTGCCGATCAAATCAACAATGGGATGAAATATTTTAACGTACTCGATATGCGTAGCGGATATTACCAGGTGAAAGTGGCTGAGAATTCACGTCACGTAACAGCATTTGTAACGCCAGATGGAAACAATGAGTTCCTGCCAATGCCGTTTGGTGTCGCTAATGGCCCGGCCATGTTCCAGAAGCTTATTAATTCTGCGTAAAGCCCCTTACGCTTTACAATACCCATGAGCTATTTTGATGACATACTAATTCCACCAACAAACGTAGATGAATGCATAGAAAACTTGAAAACGGTTTTGGATGCTTTAAGAAGAGCAGATTTAAAGGTGAACATTGGAAAATGTAAGTTCTTAATGACCACAATTGAATATTTGGGATATGAGATTCATCGAAAATTATGCGATCCTTGCAAGGCCATTTACACATTTGACTAGGAAGGAAGTTGTTTGGAAGAGGGATGGAATCGAAGAGAATGCCTACGAAATTTGAAAGAGAAAATTGACCGAGAAACCTGTATTATCAATATATTGTAAAGATGCTCAAACGGAGGTGCATACGGATGCCTGTAAAGATGGCTTGACAGGTGTTCTATTGCAAAAACAGATTGACGGAAAATTTCATCCGATTGCTTATGCCAGTCGTTAAACTACAAAAGAAGAATACCGTTGTCACTCCACAGAGTTAGAAGCATTAGAAGTTGTGTGGGTACTGGAACGTTTTCGTGTCTACCTAGTAGGAATTGAGTTCGTTATTAAGACCGATTGTAATGCCGTGAGAAGTGCAATGACAAAGAAAGATATCATACCCAAAATTGGAAGATGGTGATTGAAACTGTCCCAATTTAATTTCGAAAAACAACAACCCCGGGTGCTGAAAACAGGCATGCTGATGCATTGAGTCGAAACCCAACTGGTTCACCAGAAAACCTCGACTCTGTTACAGATATCTGCGTTCTTCATTCTAGTTTCGAAACATCAGACTGGGCGAAAATATTACAAGAGACTGATCCAAAGGTTGCTTATATAAAAGAAGTCTTACAAAAGAAATCCGAGTTGTCTAAGGATGATGTAACGATCCAAACTAAGTTCGCAATTCAAAGTGGTCGTGTCTATATAATGTATGAAAACAAAAGACTTGTATATTCCAAATGGAGCTAGATATAAAGTTGTACAGTCTTGTCATAGTGGCCTTGGTCATATTGGTGTTGACAAAGTTGTGTCTAAAATTAAGGAAAAGTATTGGTTCCCGAGGCTTAGAAACTACGTCAAAAGGTTTGTGGGAGCATGTTTCGAGTGTCTCTATCATAAACAGCCCGCTGGAAAGAAACAGGGATTTATACACCCAATCGGCAAAATTGGAATTCCATTCCATACGATTCACGTTGACCACTTAGGCCCATTTGTTAAGAGTAAACATGGAAATATGAACATTTTAGTTCTCATTGATGGCTTCACAAAGTTTTGCATTCTGAAACCTGTATGTAGTGTTAAAAGTGAGACTACAGTTCGTGCGATTATCGAATTTGTTTCGATATTTGGAACCCCAACCGGATCATTTCAGACAGAGGTACTGCATTTACAGGTAGCCCATTTCGTAATTTTTGTAGTGATAAGAATATAATTCACGTGTTTAATGCCACTGCAACCCCAAGAGCCAACGGCCAGTGTGAAAGGCTAAATCGTACTATAACCCCCATGCTAGCAACATTATGTAAGAAACCAAATGGCAGTTATTGGGATCAACACGTCGCACAGTGCTGTGTCCCATAGACTTAAATTAAAAAAAAAACAAGTCTTATATTGTACATAAAAATGTACAGATCGATAGATAACAAAATAATTCAAATGAATTTTAACGAATTTTTTCGATTTAACTCTTTTTGGCGACGCTAGAGGGCGCCAAAGTTAGGGAATTTGAAGTAAAAATGGCTAAACAACTACTTGCTTCAGGAAAACTGTTGTAAAACTGTTGGTTTTTAGAGTACGAGTTTAAAATTTATATGAATTCTTTTCTTATAAGTATTTTTTTATTACTTTGAAAAATGGTTATTATTCATTTAAACTCTAAAAATTTCTTAACTTTGATGGAATATTAAAAAAGAAAGAAAAATACCGTATACGGGTTTTTTCTGTTTTCGAAAATTTATACTGTTTTCTAATAACGAAAAAAAAAGAAACATTTAAAAAAATTTTACCACAACATAAAAAAAATAAAATTTAAAAAATGCCTATTTTCGTGATTTTTACTCAGGAGTTTAAAAGACAATAAATTACAAATACTGTGAAATATAAATTCAAAATAATACTGTTCAATAAAAAACAACAAAAATCAAATATGTATAAAAAAAATTTTGTGTTTTTCTGTAAAATCACAAATGAGCTTGGTTTTTTATTGTTTCAAGAAAATAATTGTACAAAATTAATTTTTTGGATTAGGAGATTTACATTTTTTTGTGTGATAGCTAACTATATTTTAAACCAACTGTAAAAAAAATTTTGGGTTTTTTATTTGTTTTCGTAAATATGAACTGTTTTCTAATAAATAAAAAAAAAACCAAAAAAATACTACCACAACTTGAAAAAAATTGCTATTTTCGTGATTTTTGCTGAAATGTCCATATCTTAATTTAGTTTAAAAGAAAATAAACTAGGAATATAATAAGAAATAAATCCAAATAAATACTATTGAATTAGATAAACTAACAAGGTAAATTTAAAAAATAAGTATAAAAATTATGCCTGTCTCTTTTTGGCGCTACTAGATGGCGTTAAATTCACAGATGACGTTGGTATATGTGGATTAATAAAACACCATCGTCTACGTTGTACTGTAGGCCCATTAAATTTATTTTAGAAAAGAAGAATCCAACTCTAATCCGTAAAGTTTTCGATGAAATAGGTGCGAAAATTAAAAATTTGAAATGCGATATCATCGAAACGACCAGTGTAGTGTTTCAAGTGTCATACGAAATGCATTGTACAATGTTAGATGGATCAGTTGCAAATATCTTAAGTGATACAAATTCAACAAACTGGTGTTTTATTTGCAAAGCAGCTCCAACAGAGATGAATAACATAAATCCTACGAAAGACCCAAATATCGATAATTACAAATATGGCCTTTCAACACTTCACTGCTGGATAAAATGTTTTGAGTGTTTGTTGCATATTGCCTACCGTATTCCTCTTAAAATTTGGCGAGTAGACAAAGAAAATAAAGACAAGCTTATTGAAAACAAAACAAGAATTCAAAAAGAGTTCAAAAAGAGAACTGGTCCAATAATAGACCAAGTTAAGTGTGGATTTGGCACTACTAATGACGGCAATACTGCCCGCCGATTTTTTTCGAATAGTGTTGTAGCGGCCGAAATAACAGGTACTAATAAATTTATTATTAATAATTTTGCAATTATACTAAGTTTGTTATCTTGTGGAAGGTCAATTGATATAAAAGCTTTTAAAGAAATTTTGACAATAACGAGGAGCATGTATTTAATTCACTATGGGTGGTACTATATACCTAGCACTGTTCACAAAATTTTAGTCCATGGAGCTGATGTTATTGAGTTTTTCAATTTGCTAATAGGTATCAATGTGGCTTTATGTAATTCTAATGGAACGTAACTAATAATTAAAATAAATTTGAGGGTGCTTGAAATTCAGCTAGACTGTACCATACGAGAAAAATGTCACGAAGAGACACTCATAAATATTTAATGACTTTAATACTATCTTCAGATCCGTTGTTGTCTTCAAAAAGGAAACCAAAGACTAAAAAAATATATTTTACGCAGAAATTGAGAAATATATACTGAGAGAAAATGTTTCGTTGAGCGGCAATATTTCTTGGGGAGAATCCAGTACTGAAGATGATTTATTGCAATTAAAAAAGAATGTGTGTATGTTTGTAATTAATTAAAAAAACCTAAAAATTATTATTAAAAAACCTCCTTATACATACTTCAAATTTAATTTCAATTTACAAAAGTTGTAATTTTTACTTTCATGCTGTTGTCAACAAAATCTTCTAAATTATTTTTAGCAAATTTTTTTTCCATTTTTATAAATTTTAATTTTATTTGCCAAACATTTGTTTAATATGACAAATACCATACCAAATTTAATGAGAATCGGATAATTTTTGTAAAAGTTATAGCGTTTTTACGAACAAGGATATATGGCAGGGCCTTGAGTCCTTGGTCCGATTTAAATGAACATTTACACACACGTTGTTAGTTGTATGTGTATCAGTATGCCCACTTTTTGTAATTTTGTAAGCATTATTGAAGCTAAAATTACATTTTTAAATTTCAGGACACATGGGAGGTAGGCGTGTCCTTGGTCCGATTTTTTTTAAACTTAAATTTTTCTTGACTAAGGTAAATGTAACTACTGTACAAAATTTCAGAAGTCTTTGCAAACTCCTTCAATTTTTGTCCCATCGTTATATGGGATCACAGCACTGTGCGTCGGTCTCGTTCAGTGGAGTGTTAATAATACCATACACCAAGTATTGAAGACAACCCCAATTGTTATTTAGTTATGAACCAAGAGGATTGACACCTAATAGGCTCGATGACGCAGTTAGTAGTATTCGTGAAGATGACATCTTGGCTTTGCGTCAGAAAGCAATTGAACATATCAAAAGAAACCAAGAACAACAATTCACCAAGGAAAGATGTGCTGCACAAAATTACATCACAGGCGACTACGTAATGGTTCGCCGCGATCCTTCCAGCACCGGAGAATCTTTAAACCTAAGGCCATTGTATAAGGACCCATATGTGGTCACTGAGGTGTTACCCAACAACCGGTATCGTATTGCAGATTTCCCAGATGTTCAACGAAACCAACGATTTTATGAGGGTGCAGAGGACATGAAACGAGTGTCCACTCAACCAGATGACATAGGCAGTGATTCAACGGCAGAATGTGATTACCCTCAACCCAAGAGGTCAACTCGGGTAAAGACTACCCATGGTTATTTGAATGACTATTTACTTTAACCGATCGAGGTCGATCTTCAGTTTAGGATGGCCGAATGTTAACTATATGCTATTTCTCTAAGTGTAAAAGTTTATTATTAATATGGCATCATTAATATTGTATTCTCTTAGACCATTCTAGTAGCATTTATTTTCTTTTCTATATAAACCCAAACCTGTACACTGTCGTGTGCACCCTGTTAGCGCATTAGAGGTTGGCAACGCCGAAAGGGGATTTTTTGTTGACAGCGGGAAAGAACGTGATAGGCGTAAACAAAAACAAAGGCTAGAGAAAAAATTCACACTTAAGATGAAAAGTCTGAATCCCGAACGATGACCAGGGAGCCATATTGGCGTCCCGAGGTTTCGTGGCAGGGGAAAGCCAAAATGTCAGCCTCTTTTGCGATTTTGAGGTTCTGGTGAAAGGTGGAGTTTGTGGTCGCAGTGGTAGGAAAATTAATTTTTTTTTACATCAAAAAAAAATCTTCGCGGTCATTAAAATGGGTAAGTCGGAAAATCAACAAGTGCCGTATAATATGTTGGCCCAGTTGCTGAAACAAAATGCCGAGCTGATAAGAACGCTCACAACAAATGTGGAAGGTGGAGTTAGCAATTCTTGCACAAATTTCAAAGTGGTTCCACAGATCTATAACACAGATCGATAATAAAGTTTAGTGGCAAGGAGAATGAAGGTGTTGCTGCTTCCTGGTTCGAGCCAATAAAAAGCATGAGTGAATTGCACGGTTGGTCCGACTCTTTTCGTTTAGAGTTAACTGGTCTAACTGGTTTTATTTACTAAGAATTTAAACGTGGCAGGAATTTGAAACAGAATTTGAGAACACGTGGGTCGAGAAAGTGTTGCTGAACAGTGGTAAACTCTGTTAAACTATAAACAAGATAAGCACGAAGATGTTTTTGATTATTATTTTGCCAATACAAGACTTTTTGATAACCTTAAGTTATCATTCACGGCAACGAAATCTCAAATAATGCAGGGCTTATACGACCGAGAACTTAAAACATTTTTGTTATGTAAACCCCATTTGGATTCAAATTCTTTGTTAGTTGACATTCGTAAATTTAATCGTACGATGGGAACTCAAACGAAAGATCGCGCAGCAGTCCCAAATAGGCCAATTAAACAAGAATATACCTTGATGGAACCAACACCAAAAGTTAAAGACTCGGGAGTTATAACTTGTTTTCGCTGCAATATGAAGGGACACATAAAGAAAAATTGTACATTACCGATAGTTTGCCAAAAATTTAACAAGCCTGGACATTTTATGAAGAATTACTTTATAAGTGACAGTGGTATTAAGAAAAAGGAACAAACAAACGCACAACATAGAAACTGTGCTATAGCAAAAAGTAATGATGAACCAGTCTTGATAAATGAAAATTATTTTTTTGACGCCGAAATAAATGGAAATGTAGTAAAATCTTATGTTGATTTTGGCAGTCAGTGCGTAATGATGAAAAAGTCTACGGCAAACGATTAGAGCCTTGAGCTTTATGCAGCTCCTTCTGAAAGTTTAATGGTAAGAGGTGTAGGTGGCGGTATGACACGTATGTGTGTTTAATGCTACTTTGAAAGTTGATCAAGCAACCGCAGCCTCACGTTATGTATTACAAGAAAGGCGATTTCTTGCGGATTTTGGAACAGTTGCATCTGCCTAAAAATAATTAAGATCAAATAGAAATGCCTAATCTGCCAAAATTAAAAACGAGTTTGTGGGCTAAATAAGCTACTGTTTTTTGTTGCTGTCTCAACTGGTGAAGTTTTAAATGAATTTCAAGACATGTTTATTAGTTCAAACACTAATCGAAATGGATGTATCATCCCCGCTTGTGTTATAAATAATAATGCTGATGGCTTACCAGTGCCTATTCTAAATTGTTCGTCAAAATATATAATTTTTAATGAAGGTGAACGCGTGACAAAAGCTGAATGTGCATTTTGGATGAGTCCGAAGTCACAACTGAGATGGTTAACGAAAATGAGGGAGGCTCGTTCAAATTAATTGATGTCAACCCTGAAATATCGGATGGGTACAAAACAAAATTATGGGATTTGCTACATCAATGTAGAGATTGTTTTGCGTTAAATATTAATGAGCTTGGGTGTGGAGATGACACAATTAAAGAATGCTGGTATTATTGTTGATTCGGAATCTGAGTACGCTAGCCCTATTTTAATTGTTCGTAAAAAGAATGGCGAAAAAAGGATATGTATTGACTACCGAGCTTTAAATCGTGTTACGAAAAAAATTAAATACCCCTTACCGATTATTGCCGATCAAATCAACGGTCTGCATGGGATGAAATATTTTAACGTACTCGATATGCGTAGCGGATATTACCAGGTGAAAGTGGCTGAGAATTCACGTCACGCAACAGCATTTGTAACGCCAGATGGAAACTATGAGTTCCTGCCAATGCCGTTTGGTGTCGCTAATGGCCCGGCCGTGTTCCAGAAGCTTATTAATTCTGCGTTAGGCCCCTTACGCTTTACAATAGTCATGGGCTATTTTGATGACATACTAACTCCAGCAACAAACGAAGATGAATGCATAGAAAACTTGAAAACGGTTTTGGATGCTTTAAGAAGAGCAGATTTAAAGGTGAACATTGGAAAATGTAAGTTCTTAATGACCACAATTGAATATTTGGGATATGAGATTAGCGATGGTGCCACATTTCCAAGTCAACTTAAAACAAATGCTGTTGTTAATTTTAAACGTCCAACCAACGCACACGAAGTTCGACAGTTTTTTGGATTAACTAGTTATTTTCGCAATTTCATCGAAAATGATGCGATCCTTGCAAGGCCACTTGCACATTTGACTAGGAAGGAAGTTGTTTGGAAGTGGGATGGAATCGAAGAGAATGCCTACGAAATTTTAAAGAGAAAATTGACCGAGAAACCTGTATTATCAATATATTGTTAAAAGATTCAATCGGAGGTTAATACGGATGCCTGTAAAGATGGCTTGACAGGTGTTCTATTGCAAAAACAGATTGACGGAAAATTTAATCCGATTGCTTATGCCAGTCGTCAAACTACAAAGGAAGAATACCGTTGTCACTCCACAGAGTTAGAAGCATTAGAAGTTGTATGGGTACTGGAACGTTTTCGTGTCTACCTAGTAGGAATTGAGTTCGTTATTAAGACCGATTGTAATGCCGTGAGAAGTGCAATGACAAAGAAAGATATCATACCCAAAATTGGAAGATGGTGGTTGAAACTGTCCCAATTTAATTTCGAAATACAACAACCCCGGGTGCTGAAAACAGGCATGCTGATGCATTGAGTCGAAGCCCAACTGGTTCACCAGAAAACCTAGACTCTGTTACAGATATCTGCGTTCTTCATTCTAGTTTCGAAACATCAGACTGGGCGAAAATATTGCAAGAGACTGATCCAAAGGTTACTTATGTATATAAAAGAAGTCTTACAAAGCAAATCCGAGTTGTCTAAGGATGATGTAACGATCCAAACTAAGTTCGCAATTCAAAGTGGTCGTGTCTATAAAATGTAAGAAAACAAAAGACTTGTATATTCCAAATGGAGCTAGATATAAAGTTGTACAGTCTTGTCATAGTGGCCTTGGCCATATTGGTGTTGACAAAGTTGTGTCTAAAATTAAGGAAAAGTATTGGTTCCCGAGGCTTAGAAACTACGTCAAAAGGTTTATGGGAGCATGTTTCGAGTGTCTCTATCATAAACAGCCCGCTGGAAAGAAACAGGGATTTCTACACCCAATCGGCAAAATTGGAATTCCATTCCATACGATTCACGTTGACCACTTAGGCCCATTTGTTAAGAGTAAACATGGAAATATGAACATTTTAGTTCTCATTGATGGCTTCACAAAGTTTTGCATTCTGAAACCTGTATGTAGTGTTAAAAGTGAGACTACAGTTCGTGCGATTATCGAATTTGTTTCGATATTTGGAACCCCAACCCGGATCATTTCAGACAGAGATACTGCATTTACAGGTAGCTCATTTCGTAATTTTTGTAGTGATAAGAATATAATTCACGTGTTAGATGCCACTGCAACCCCAAGAGCCAACGGCCAGTGTGGAAGGCTAAATCTTACTATAACCCCCATGCTAGCAACATTATGTAAGAAACCAAATGGCAGTGATTGGGATCAACACGTCGGTCTCATTTGGTGGAGTGTTAATAATACCATACACCAAGTATTAAAGACAACCCCAATTGGTTTTTAGTTATGAAGCAAGAGGATTGACACCTAACAGGCTCGATGACGCAATTGGTAGTATTCGTGAAGATGATATCTTGTCTTTGCGTCAGAAAGCAATTGAACATATCAAAAGAAACCCAGAACAACAATTCATCAAGGAAATACGTGCTGCACAAAATTACATCCCAGGCGACTCCGTAATGGTTCGCCGCGATCCTTCCAGAAGAATCTTTAAAGCTAATGCCATTGTATAAGGGCCCATATTTGGTCACTGAGGTGTTACCCAACAACCGCTATCGTATTGCAGAGGACATGAAACGAGTGTCCACTCAACCAGATGACATAGGCAGTGATTCATCGGCAGAATGTGATAACCCTCAACCCAAGAGGTCAACTCGGGTAAAGACTACCCCTGGTTATTTGAATGACTATTTACTTTAACCGATCGAGGTCGATTTTCAGTTTAGGATGGCCGAATGTTAACTATATGATATTTCTCTAAGGGCCATTATTACAACCTAATGATAAAGTTGCTGATAGTTAAGGTGAACAATAGCTATCTTGAACGATAAAGTGACCAATAAGTTTTTTCTATTATTACAACTGTCCGATAAAATAAAAAATGTAATTTATATACTGTGGCAACATTGCAGTATATGCCGACTACTTTTGGTTGTTTAAAATACGTAGTGGCAACGACTTAGTTTTGTTTAATTTTTTAATTGAAAACAAAAGTTTATATCTTGTGCTTTATTTCGGTTTTTATTTAAAATGGTTTTGTTTTTTGTGTTTTATTGTGTTAAAACAAATGTCGAAAATAAATAATGAAAGTGAATCTGCCAGAAAAAGGGCAAAAAACTATACTTTGGAAGAGGAGATACTGTTGGTGGATATGGTGGAAAGCAACAAAAGTATATTGGAGAACAAAAAATCAGATGCAGTGGTATGGAAACAAAAAGAAGAGGTATGGAGAAAGATTGCAGAAGAATTTGGAGCAACAATGGGAGTACACCGTCATTGGAAGGCATTGCGTGACAAGTACGTAATGCTTAGAAAGAAAACCCGATCGGAAATGGCAGAACAGAAATCCGAAACATACCGTACAGGAGGAGGAGTATCGACAGCAAAAGTCAGTGATGTATCTGCCAAAATAGCCTCGATGCTAGGCGATTCAGCCACTGGACTGGAAAACTGCTTTGACAGTGATTATTGTAAGTTTTGTACTATATTTAACATTATTTAAAATTTTTGTATATAAACTAATTTTTTCCCAAGTATTTGACAATGAAAATTGCAAAAATAATCAAGAAAAACTTGAGAACGTTGACCAGGGTACTACGAGTAACAAAGAGGTAAGTTTGTGTAAAAACTAAGTGCTAAAATTTTTCTTATAATACAGCGTTTGTTCGTTTGCATTGTTTTTTCAGCGCGAAGAAAATGATTCTCCAGAGGAAACTGCGGATTGGTCCAGCTTCTTTAAAACAACAAAAATCAAAGAAGCTAGTTTGTGGTACAAAAAGAAAGAAAAATATTGATGATGAAAAAATGGAGCTAGTGCTGTTACAGCAAACGTTTTATAGAGAAGAAAACATTCGAGCTAAGGAGAAGCATGAGTTGCTTTCCCTTAAGTTAAAGAATGAAATTCTGAGTTTGGAACTGGCAGAAAAGAAAAACAAAAATTAATATTAAAAATGTTTTATGTTACTGTAGTTTAGACATATTTTTAATGAATTATTTTTTTACTTTTACTTTGTATTACTTTTTTTATTATTATTTACATATTTTAACTTTTATTTAAGTTTTTGTTGAAGTCCAATTAATTAATCTAGCTTGAGATATCTTAAAAGAATTATTAAGAAATGTTCTCTTTCATCGGCTTAGTTCTAAAAATCGAAGTAAAAAGTGTTTATTTAAGAATCTTATCTTTTATAATTAAAAAACTTTTATTTAACAATAAAAGCAATATTTTGACAACCTTATTTTTAATCGCTACATCGATGTAATTTTTATGAAATACTGAAAATAAAAAAGTTTATGTTTATAAAAGTTTGCAATAAAGAAAATTATTAATAAAAACTGACCTTGCAAAATAATTTTCTATTAAAATAGTTCTTGCCGCTGAGTTTGCATTGTTGAAAATATTATTTTGTTCCACAGGCTTGTCGGAGACGTTTTCTTCAACGGGTTCTGGTGGCAACGATTCATCTGGTGGTGGAAGTGGATCGTTGGCAATAATTGCAATATTGTGTAGGACGGCACATGCCACAATAACAGGCATTTTGGTTTCTGTAGCTTGTCTCAAACCCATTGACAATATTGGCAGACGTCTCTTCCAAACTCCAAAACATTTTTCAATTGTGTTTCGAGTACGGATTTGCGATTCATTGTAAAGGTTTTGTGGTCTAGTTCGTGGATTTAATAACGGTGTCATCATATAACTACATTGCTTGTATCCCGAATCACCTAAAATAACGTAATTATTGAAATGTCCATTTTCCAAACGGAATTTTATACGGCTGTTTTTAAATATGTTGCTGTCATGAGCCGAGCCAGGCCATCTCACAACCAAATCCTGAAACAGAAGTTTTGCACTGCACACAGCTTGAACGTTAAAAGAGAAATATCCTTTTCTATTACGAATTATTTCTGCGGTATTTCCACCTGGTAATTGGATGCGTACGTGAGTGCAATCTATAGCTCCAATAACTTTGAAAAATTTGGCGGTTGTACAAAACTCAGCCACCACTTCCTGCATTCCTATTGCATCTGATGGAAACTTTATAAAATCTTTCGATAAAGCAGCCAAAGCATAAGAAGTTTCTTTTACTACTCGGCTTGCTGTAGAAACACTTACACCGCAAAAGTCACCAACAGTTATTAGAAAATTTCCACTTGCATAAAATCTAAGCGTTAGTAGCAATTTTGTCTTAGGTGATACAGAATAATATCTGGAAGAATATTTTTTTTAATTTTAGCTAGTAACTATTTGCGTGTGGATACAAACCTCTGACTGTTTGATTCTAAGCATTTGCCAATTTTTTCTAAAATGAATTTGCATGTATTTTTTCTCAATAGGAATCTTTGCACAAACTCCATTTCATTATAGTACACAAAATAATCTATTTGTTCTCGAAATGTTTTTGGTCTTCTATTTTGAGTCTGAAAGCTTTCAAAAATATTTTCTATCTCATTTAAATAAAATAAACGCTGTCTGTTGTCCACCTATTTTAATTTTAAAAGTTTAAATAATTTAATATGACATAAAACTGTCATTGAAGTTACCATATCTTCAGCAGAAAATATGGCATCTTCAAGTTCTTAAAGTTCACTTGTAAAGTTACCATGAGGACAAACCTGATGTTAGCTTATCAGTCACTTTTTAGGTAAATGTTAACTTGTAATAACCAAAAACTATTTATCTGTCAGATAGCATCCAAAAATAACTATTTGTAAGTTGTAATAATGGCCCTAAGTGTAAAAGTTTATGATTAATATGGCATCATTAATATTGTATTTTCTTAGAGCATTCTAGTAGCATTTATTTTCTTTTTTATATAAACCCATACCTGTACAATGTCGTATGCACCCTGTTAGCGCATTAGAGGTTGGCCACGCCGAAAGGAAATTTTTTTTTGTTGACAGCGGGAAAGAACGTGATAGGCGTAAACAAAAACAAAGGGTAGAGAAAAAAATTTACACTTATGATGAAAAGGCTGAATCCCGAACGGTGACCAGGGAGCCATATTGGCGTCCCGAGGTTTCGTGGCCGGGGAAAGCCAAAATGTCGGCCTCTTTTGTGATTTTAAGGTTCTGGTGAAAGGTGGAGTTTGTGGTCGGCGGAAAAACCAAAAAAAAAGTCTGCAGAAATAAAAGTTTACGATTTTTATTTTGATATTTTGCAAGTAAAATGCAATGAAGTAAATTGCTTAACAAAATTAAACATTTTGAAATAAATCAAGAAATAATTATATCACACCGCCGAGTCACACCATCGCCAACTTCATCCATCGAGGGAGAAGCAGAGCAGCACCACCACTTCTGGGGTGCAGTGGTATAAAAGTGTTTTCCGACCTTGAAAGTAAACTAAAAGCCCGAACCGCGAGTGACGGACAGACAATTCCTTCTTTTTTATTTTGTGAGAAGGAAAAAATATAAATTAAGTAGTAAATAAATCAGGAAAAGAAAGTATATATAACGAGTTAGGAGGAACTTACGTTTGTGTCGTTTCCATCCCGCGGGGACTGTTCCTTTACGCGTGCGCGTCCATTTAGGGAGAGCTCTCGCCGACTAGGAGTAGTAGTTTTGATGACACGCTAGAAAGGAACAAGATGTTATAAAAGTAAAAATTTAAAAATTAAATTAGCCTTTTTAATAAGAACCTAAAGTTAAGTTAAAAATTTAAAATATAATTAAAGTTTAACATGAAATTACATTAAAAAGCATAAATGAAATTAACTTTAGAATTTGAATTTAAATTAAATTAAAAAAAATTAACAATAGAATTAAAACTAAAAGTTAAGATCACTGATTGAAATCAAGAATTACTAAGAGTCCATTAGTTGCTGCGATGCAGCCTAACAAGAATTCAATTAGTTTATTTTCACTTTTTTTATTTTGGTTTATTTCCATAGGGGTGAGTTCGTAGTGGTGCATGACAGCTATGGTTCATACCTATGTAGGTGCCGGTCCCCAGGACAACAAAGTCCGACACGCGTTGCATATATGGTGTAGGCGATAGGGTCATGTAGGACTAGGGATTCACCAGCCGATTCTTTTCTGATGGCTTGAGGCTCTCATAAAAGATTGTCTTTTTTTTTTTGGATCAAAGTTAAAATACGCTCAAGTTGTTAGGAAAGAATGGCTTGACCTGCCAAATTTTTATTTTTTTTTAATTGCAATAGATTCAAAAGTATGTGTTAAAATCTTACGTTTTGTTTTCACAGTCAGATAGCTAGGGAAGTCCCAAAGTTTAAGGTTAACACGATCCGACCTTTTAGTTGCGCCCTTAAAGTCAAGCTGTGAGGTAACCAATACTTAATTTTTCCACCCAGTTGATTTCCGTTTAATTTTAGTTTTATAGTGCTTTACATATGCTGAAACCAAACAGAATTGAAAAGAGCATTTAGAATTATGTACATACCAACAATTATTTGTTTTATACGTTACCTGCAAATTCTTATTTCCCTGAAATACACTGCTGTTTTGTTTTTCGTTGAAATTTTCGAGTTTTTATCTTTTAGGGATCAAGTCTTGGAGTTTTTTTGGGGAAAGTTTTCGTCGTTTTTTTATTTAATCAGATATTTATCTGTTGGAAAAATAGTTCCTTTTTTTATTGTGGTAATTTGTATTTTTTTTTTTTTTGTTGATTTTATTTCCTAATACGGTTAAGATACTCAGGAAGGCGTTTTCGGTCAGGTCTGAATCAGATTCTGCCTATTGGTCGTGCGTTTTTGCTTATTGCTAGTAATGATAGCGAACCCACTCTGGTAGAAATCATACCCAAGTTGAAAGTAGTTTAGCAATTATGGAAGATATAACTAGGACTACTGTAGGTACCGCAGTTTCCATGGCGCTTCCCGTGTACACCATCGCCAATACCATGGCGACGGCTTCTACTACTGCCACCTCAGCTGTGACCCCAGCTGTTCAGCAGTTTTTATCCATCGCTCATGAGCGATCAGGATTTTTAAATGAATCAGCCATTTCGATCAGCACTATAACCACACCGAAATACAGCAGCATTACAGCCAGGAATGTTCAGCAAGAATACAGTGTAGGTATGCCAGCCGCAGCTCCTCCACCCGTCCATAATGCTGCCGCTGCAAGCGATATGTTTAGCTTTATACGGGAGGAATTACAGAGTCAGATGCAATTGTTGCGTAGCGATATGCAGCAAGAAATATCACAGGCAGTAAGGAGTGCAATTCCACACACCGTGCCTCATCAGCCAGCTTTTGTCACCGTTTCACAGCCACCTGGGGAACAACAAAATATATTTGCTACAAATTTTCAACCGCCGTATCATGTAAACCTACCTGTGCATCATTTTCCGCAGTCATGTAGCGTACCACCACCGCAAGGGTAACCAGCAAACGCGTCACCGCAGCAAACAGCGCGCA
The DNA here is from genome assembly GCA_943735925.1 of Pollenia amentaria. Classification (NCBI taxonomy): domain Eukaryota; kingdom Metazoa; phylum Arthropoda; class Insecta; order Diptera; family Polleniidae; genus Pollenia; species Pollenia amentaria. The sequence goes on from OX031009.1 coordinate 66,641,778, forward strand.
ACACAACACCAGTTTGGGCACAGGAACGAGCGCAGGCATCGCAGGCACCTAGTTTTCTAGCCGAGGGTATTTACCCCCCCCCCCAACGAAAAGTGGATTTATGGAAGTGGGGTATTAAGTTCGATGGAACCTCAAGGTCTATGAGCGCCGAGGATTTTACCTTTTGAGTTGACGTCCTGCTACAAGATTATAACTGCTCATTCAACGACATACGTCGAAGTTTCTATTCGTTGCTAGAAGGCCAGGCGCTAGACTGGTATTGGAACATGCGCAAGCTCATGCCGATACAAACCTGGGACGATCTGGTGACCGCCTTCCTTACCCAATTCAGAAGGTATGAAAGTGAGTTTCAACTTCAGAAACAGATATTGGACCGCCACCAGCTGCCCCAGGAAAGTTTTGAAAATATTTATAAAGCGGTAACTCGGTTGCGAAACCAACAGCGAAGTCCTTATTCAGAACGAGATCTGGTGGAAATTATGAAGGGTAATTTAAAGCCATCGTTAACGCACCTGTTGTTCTCTGTAAAAACCGAGGGGCTCAATGATTTTTGCCAGCAGGCCAAGCGGGCCGAAAACTTGCTATCCTGCCAGCGGCAGCAATTTCAGTTGAGGCCCCCAGTATCAACTCGTGTACATGAGCTGCAGTTTCCTAACGACGAACCGCCAACACCCATTGTCGACGTGGACGCATTAGCTACTAGTAGCCGATATGTCTGTTGGAACTGTCAGCAGCAAGGTCACAGTTTTATGGACTGTCCGTCGCCAGCTAGGCGGATATTTTGTTATAGGTGTGGTCGGGAAAATGTAGTCACTCCTAAGTGCCCTAAGTGTCAGGGAAACCAGGTGGGGAACGAGTCCCGAACGGGGGAGACTCATTCGACCCAAACATAATCCCGGATGACCCATTAATAGAACCATTTAAGCCTACCAAAAGTTTGTCGAACCCCAGAAAACCGATCCTCACCCCTGCCGAACCAGTAGTAAGAGTGGTTAAACCCCTTCACCAAAGGGTGAAGGAATACAATGAGGCCAGGGTTAGAATTTTCGGGCAGGTTTCTAATAGAATTAGCAAAGCATTACTTATATAAGTAAATAATACACGATTCCTTTGATGGTTGAATACAGAATGGTTTATTTTCTTTATTTAAAAAAACACTAAAGCTATTAGTGCTAACAGTGCACTTTAATGAAATTCCAAAATTTACTTAATATTGGCCAATCATAAAAATATGCTCATATTGCAATTACAAAGGTATAGCTACTGTGAGGCTTATTGTAATAAGATATTAGTATTTAGCAAAACAAAAAATATAAAAAATATGTTGACATTGCAATTATAAAATTAGTTTTCAGTTTAAAATTTACGGTAAATTGGCCAATCACAGAACAAAGCTAAAATGCTAATGAGTTAAATAAAACATTAGTGGTGTTCTGTAATGCAGAATAAATTCCATTAAAACATTAGGGCAGTTCTGTTATCGTGCACACGTTAACTTATACAAGATTAGGAAGCAGGTTAAAAGAGAAATTATGTCCGCTAAGCTATATGAGGGCGAGGACACTCGCATTTATCTTAGAATTGCAGTCTCACCAGCTGTGCAGAAATTGATGTACGCAGAGCTTGATAGGATGCTTAACCTTGGGGTCATTGAGCCAAGCGAGAGTCATTGGAGCCACCCGGTTACTCTCGTCTGTAGGAGCGTGAAGAACCGTTTGTATCTGGACGCTCGTAAGCTAAATGATCTCACGGTAAAGGACGCCTATCCTCTGCCGCACATCGAAGGTTTGCTCAGCCGGTTGCGGGATACGTACATTATATCTAGCGTCGATCTCAAGGACGCGTTCTGGCAGATACCACTAGATGCATCTAGTAGAGAGAAAACTGCATTCACGGTGCCAGGTTGACCACTTTACCATGTTACGGTAATGCCTTTTGTGTAGTGAGTGTGCTATTTTTATACACAGCACTTTTTAGTTTATAATTAAAGAACTTCATTTATTTTAAGTATTTTTATTTTTCATTGTCACAAGCCAAATTTGTAAAAACAAAAAAAAAAAAAGCAACATCAGCATTTCCCACGGTTTAAAAAATTTAAGTTCAATTAATGTAAACAAAATCAATTGGGGTAAATGCTGATGATAGGTAAAATTTAGTATATAAGCCATTGATTAATTTTAATAAGCTTAGAAATAATTTAGCATTCATAATATTTGATTGGCTATTTTCTTTCTCAACAAAAAGGGCATTTTGATGCCAGGATAATGCGACAGAAGTGCTCAGCAAATACTTAAACTTTTTTTTTTTAAACAAACTTACACTAGAACACCTCCATATATATATAAACCCACTACATGGCGATCCTGCCTAATTTTTTTAAATACTTGGAATCTTTTAAAAATTCAAATTAAAAATCATCCTGCCTAATTTTTTTTAAATCCTTGGAATCTTTTAAAAAAAAAAATTTAAATCAAAAATTATCCTGCCTAAATTTCTTTTATCCCTAAAAAAAATTTTGTTAACAATCAATGACATCCCAAGAGGAAATCGACAACATTTTCAAAAAGTGGGAGAAACTATTAACAACAGAAGAAGACGAGGAATACACTCCCGAACCCATAACTCAAACTACGGAACCACCACCAAAGTACGTACCAACACCAAAAAACGCTGGTCCAAAACCTATATCAATATAACAATATAGAGAAAGACAGGAGAAATACAGAACGAAATTCACTGAAGATCATACAGCTTACAAACAAAAGAAAAAAAGAGGAGGGAGAAAGAAGAGATTCGAACAAACTTGTGCAGAATTGCAACGAGTAATTAATATCAGTAAAGGTTCGCAGAAGAGAAACTTGATCCTCAAATTATACACATTAAAAAAGAACGGATGGAAAAAATTTTAAATGAGCGATCATTTTAATAGAACATTGGGAGACAGAATTCAACATAATTTGCAAAACATCAGAGCAATGGGCATAGGAGACACCAAAATAGAAGGCAAGGCAAATGCATATGCCATAAACGAAAATAGGGTAGAGATAAGTTTAGAATTAATAGTAATTTTATTAATTATTTTGGTAATATTTGGTTTATGGAAATTCCTACAACACTATGTTAAAAAACAAGTAATAAACAATAATGTAAGAAACTAGCAAAAAAAAATATAAAATTTTAATATAATTCCACATGGAACAAATTTATGAGGAACTTCACAAAATTATAGCGAATGCAAAGAAATCTATCAATAAGAAATACATAAAAGAAACATTAAACGAAAAATTAAATTTCATTAAAGAACTTAGTAGCAAATTCGAGAAATTAGTTTCTCATATAGACAAACAAACAAGGGAAGAAAATATAACAAAATTTAAAATATTAAAAAAGTCCGCCATTGAAATATTACTGGAACATAATAGCGAAGACCCAATCATGTCGAATTTTAACAGCAAACAGGCTTCGGATACAATTCCCAATTTTGATGGGAAACATAAAAATCTTCAAACATTTTTATCCATGGTAGAATTAGTATCTAGCGAATTAAATGAACAGGGAAACCCAACTTAATTAAATATGTAGTAGCTATGAAACTGAGTGAAAGAGTTAGGAACGTTTTGATAACAGAAAATATACCAACCACATTGAGTGAACTTAAAACAACGCTTTCAAAAAATTTTAAATCTACGAAAACAGCAAGTGCCCTACATTCTGAAATTAGAAATACAAAACAAACAGGCAATGTCGAAAACTACAAAGAAAAATTGACTACATTTGTTGCAGAATTGACAATAACACAAATGATAGACTTAGGAGAAAATCCTAATGAAATAGCACGTTCTACTATCAAAATGATGAATGAGAAACTGGCATTAGAAATTTTTCAGGAAGGACTGTACGAAGGAATAAGAACAGCAGTTGTTGCAGCACAACCTACAAATTTGGCGCAAGCATATGAAATTGCCTGCACGCAAGAATGACTACTAAAAATTATAGACAATTTAAATATATTACATATAAACAAATATCACAACAAGAACAATGATAGGAGATATAATAATGGCAATAATTCATATAACAATAACAAACGTTTCAACAACTCACAAAGAACAAACCACAATCCTCATGGTAATATAAATAACAATTATAGCAACAACAATAATTCCAATGACAGAAGCAACAGAAATAATAACTTTAGAAGACATAATAATAATACCAGCAATTTCAATAATAGAACAAATGACAATCACAATATAAATAGAAGACATCAGAATTCAAACGTATATACAGGGAAACGCGCAAACCCTGGACACTCAAAACGATTCTCCAACAAGGGAAAATTAATGGTCTATGCAATTAATACTAATACATCAAATTTTATTTTCTTAAAAATTAAACATATAAAACACAAATTAACATTCTTAATAGACGCAGGTTCAGAGATATCCATATGTAAAGAATACTCAATAGTTAGTAATAATAAAGATTATGAAGATATTTCAAATTAAATGGCATAACAAATGGAAGTGTACAGACAATAGGTTCGACCGATTTGGAAATAGAAATTGATGACAACATCTTAAAACATAAATTTAATTTAGTGACAAACAAATTCCACATTAAAACAGATGAAAATTTAGGAATGGATTTTTTCCATAAAAATAGTTGCAGAATCAATTATGATATGTTAAATATAGATATGGTAATAAAAGGGGATATAACGACAATTCCAATAGAAATTGATACAGCAAAAATATACAATATAATTATGCCCCCAATAAGTGAAAAAATAGTTCCAATCAATATTAAAATAAATGAAGATAGCGTCGTTTGTAACAAGGAAATAGAAAACGGTGTTTTTGTTGCAAATACTATTATACCTAAAGATGGTTACTGTCATGTTAAAATCTTAAATACATTAGAAATACGTATACATCTACAAGAGTTACATAGCACCACAATACCACTACAATATTATAACGTATATAACACCACTACACAGCATATCAAATATTCAGAACAAAGATTTCAAAAATTATTAGAGCCAATCAAATTTGAAGAGTTTGACGAAGAAAACAAAATAGCTTTAAACGACATATTCAGACAATATCAAGAAATATATCATATAGAGGGAGAATCCTTAACAACTAATAATTTTTACAAACAAACCATAGAACTAATCGATAATACCCCAGTAAACATAAAAAATTATCGTTTACCACAATCACAATTGAATGAAATAGACAGACAAGTACAGAAACTATTACAAGAAAATATAATAGAACCATCAATTAGTCCATACAACTCTCCTTTATTACTGGTCCCTAAAAAAGGACAAGATGATATAAAGAAATGGCGTCTAGTTGTAGATTACAGACGTTTGAATGATAAAGTAGTAAACGACAATTCCCCCTAACAAGACTAGAAGATGTTTTAGACAAACTAGGACGGGCAAAATATTTCTCAACTCTTGATATGACAAACTCTTTTCATCAAATAGAACTCGATTCAGCATCAAGACCAATGACAGCATTTTCCACTAACAGCGGCCACTATCAGTACAATAGACTACCTTTTGGACTAAAAATATCATCAAACAGTTTTCAGAGAGTGCTAACCATAGCATTGGCTGGTTTGGAATCTGAAGCATTCCTATATGTAGATGATATAATTATTTTCGGATGCAACCTTAAGCACCACAATGAAAATCTCATAAATGTATTTGAAGACTAAAACAGTATAATTTAAAATTAAATGCAGAAAAATGTTGCTTTTTAAAGCCAGAAGACTTATATTTAGGTCATCTTATTACAAAAGACGATATTAAAACAGATCCAACAAAATATGAAATTATTGAACAGTATCCTATTCCAAAAAATTCGGATGAAGTTAGAAGATTTATAGCCTTCTGTAATTACTATAGAAGATTCATTCCGGATTTTGCTAAAACAACAAACTGCCTAAACAACTTATTGAAGAAAGGCAAATTTGAATGGACTGAAAATTGCCAAAAAGCATTTGACACATTAGGAGATAGACTAAAGAACCCACCTATATTACAATACACTGATTTTCATAAACCATTTGTACTGACCACAGACGCCTCAAACATAGCTCTACGAGCAATACTCTCACAAGGCGAAATTGGTAACGACTTGCCTATATCATATGCAAGCAAATCTTTAAATAAACATGAAAGAAACAAGTCAGTCATTGAGAAAGAACTGCTAGGAATTTACTGGGGAATACAATTTTTTAGACCTTACCTTTACGGAAGAAAATTTACTGTAATCACAGATCACAGACCACTTATCGCTTTATTTACACATAAAAATCCATCCTCAAAACTGACCAGAATTCGACTAGAACTATCAGACTATGACTTTGATATTATATATAACAAGTAAGAGTGCTATATTCGGCTATGCCGAATCTTATATACCCTTCACCATGGTGAGATAAGAATAATCTACATATATAATATATCTGTGGCATTAAATAATGATGGCTTAAGTCGGAATTTCTTGTTTTGAGATATTAAGGGTATTACCAAAAATAAATTGTTTGGTTTTTATATAAAATTATTAGCCACATTAAAAAATGCGCATTTATTTAGAACAAAAGTCTAAATTTTATAAAAAAAAAGTGTATCAGCAAAAACTGATATATTTTTTATTTAATTAAAAATAATTTATAAATACCAAGAGAAAAAAAAATTTATCGAATGGGATTTGAACCCGTCAACAACCACTCGACCACTGGTACGCATGCGAACTTAACTTTAATATAAGTAAATAGGCCGTGGAATATTTTTTTCATATAAGCAAATATCTTTGTGTGAGTTTGTTGTTTGGGTATGAAAGGTGAATATGCGAAAAAGGGAAACACACCACCACCACTGGCGTGTTGCCATACAATAGATTTATCTGTTTTTGCAGGTTTTTAAGATGCAAAAATTCCCAATCTCTATTTGTAGAAATTATTTCGTTAAATAGATCACAGTTTAAAAGCAGAGTGATAACGGAAGTCATATTGGACATGATGCCAGTGCCTGTAAACAAATGGAAAAGGAAGAGGGGGGGGGGGGACGCAAATAAAACAACTTAATTATATAAAAAAAAAGTAAATATTGGTATTTCAGTAATTTGGTCATAACTCGGGCATTTTCCAATCGATTTGATAGATTTATATACCTACGTCTTAAGGAAGAAATTTACCATTTACTTCGGTAATAAAACTTGGACTCGGAAAGATCTACGGTTCCCGAAAATAGGTATTTTTATTAAAAAAAATTTTATTTTGGTAATAACTTTTTTGTATCTGAACCGAGTTTTTCAGCAAATATGTTCTACTAAAAAATTCCGATCTTTTGATATATAAGACGTATCCAAAGGTCATGTAACAGCTCTAAAAATTTAGTTTTTATAAAAATTTTGATGCTTTTTAGCCCATTTTTGGAGTATTTTGCTAATACCTTAACCATTTCTTAACCGATTTGGCAGATTTATATACCCACGTTTTAAGGAAGAAAAAACCATTTACTTAGATTATAAAACTTGGAAACGGGAAGATCTATTGTTCCCGAATATGGGTATGTTTAAAAAAAAAAATTTTATTTTGGGCATTACTCTTCCATTTTTGGGAGAAAGGTTTCAGGGTTTTCGGGAAATATATGCTGCTAAAAATTTCTGACATTTTGGTATATAAAACGTGCTCATATCATACTAGAGCCCTAAAATTTAAAATTTTGAGTTTTTTCAATAATGTATTTGTACGGGAGGTACCACGTCCACTTTTCCAATCGCGCCCATATTTTGTGGGATACTGTGTATTGATAACCGATATGTTTGTACCTCATTTGGGAACTTTAGCTCGTTTCGTTCTCCAGATATACAGAAACGTATAACGTCTTTGTATGGGAAGTGCCACACCCACTTCTCCAATCCCGCCAATTTTTTTAGAGAGTTTGTGTATTGGCAAGCAACATTTGTGTACTAAATTTGAAAGCTGTATCTCTTGCCGCTCTCGAGATATGCAGAAAAAAAGAATTTAAAAAACAACAACAACATGGGATTTATGGAAAAAATTAGAGGTAGTCGTGGTTTTTTGCTCATATCTCAGCCATTTATGGACCGATCTTCCTGAATTTCAATAGCAAACAATTCCGGACTATATGTGACATAAATGTATAAAAACCTAGCCTCCATCATATCTGGGGTCTTCGGAAAACCCATTTCAACGGACGGACAGACGGATAGACGGACAACCGGATTTGAACTTCCCTTCTCATAAGAAGCCAGAATATATATACTTTATATGGTCTTAGATCAATATTGTAGAAATTACAAACGGAATGACAAAGTTATATATACCCTTTTACCTTCGGTGAAGGGTATAAAAAGTACGTACTATATGATAATGATGAAATTTTTAAATATATACCGGTAGAGAAATTGAAAGAAGAATATAATAAATTAAAAACAATGACGTCGATATAATTATGTATATACAAAATGCCAAAAAGAGTAAACAACAAATACGAAAGAACCTTTTACTATAACAGACACTCCATCAAATAGTTTCGATATTAGGTGCGTTTGAGTACTTTTACAGTAAAACGCAGTAAAAGAGTAAACTTAAAAATTTGCTCTCACAAAAAGCTGTTGTCCAAAAAAGTACGCGAACGCAAAATTTGTAAAAATTCGTAAAATAAAGGCAACAGCTGATGGCGAATAATTGAAGTGTTGAAATATGTTTACACGTATACTTTTTTTACTATTGATAACTTTAAAAACAAGGGCAGTTCTAAGTACCCGAGTACTTCACACTTTTACAACTCCAAAAAATTAACATAACAAAACAAAGTTTAAAAAGTTGGTGTTTCGCCATATAAATTCTTCACAAACAATTTTAATTAATTAATATTTATTAATTTTTTGTTTTTATTTTAGTTTTATTTCAACTTTTCTTTTTTTAAATAATTTTTTCACAATTTGTATGCCTTTTGTTTGCTACTTTTGTTTGTTTACCTTTTGAAACATATGTTTTTTTGTTTTACTAAATTTTACTGCAAAAATTTCTGCAGTAAAAATTTGTAAGTACTCAGTCAAGAACTGTCACTTTACGCTCTCAATTTGTGTTCTCATTTACTGTATTTTGTGTACGCGAACGCAATTTAGTAAAATGCAGTAAAGTTCAGTAAAAAATAGTAAAAGTTTTTGTGTTCTCGAACGCAGCTATTGTCGTAGTAGGTCCCTTAAGACCATCAAATAATTTTAGATATGTACTCACTGCACAATGTGAGTTAAAAAAATATGTAATTACAATTCCAATAGAATCAAAAGATGCCAAAACAGTAGCAAAAGCCTTGGTAGAAGAAGTCATTCTAAAATATTGTTTATTTAATGTTATCAAAACAGACAAAGGCACAGAATTCACTAACAGCCTGCTGAAAGAGGTTTGTGAATTATTAAAAATAAAACAAAACTTTTCAACCCCTTATCACCACGAGACAGTAGGGACAATAGAGCGAAACCACCGTGTTCTAAATAAATATTTTCTTAATTTCGTGGAAGATAATTATTGGTATAAATGGATACCATACTTCGCTTTAAACACAAATCCAAACGTAGATACTGATTATACACCCTTTGAATTGGTATATGGAAAACTTCCTAGGCTACCAGGTGACGAACTGAGCGACCCTAAAAAAATTTACAACTTAGACAATTATCTGAATGAGCTTAAGATTAGGCTTCGTTACTCACTACAAACAGCAAGAGATATAATTTTAAAAGTAAAAAATAAAAGAAAACTAGAATCAGAAAATAATAAATATAGTATAGATCTTAAAATAGGTGATTTAGTTTTATTAAAGGTAGAAAATAGAAATAAATATGAAGGTCCATATAAGGTTGTAGATATAGATGATTTAAATGTATTAATAGAAATTGAAAATTTTAAAATAAAAAGTGTCCATAAAAATAATTTAAAAAACCTAATAAAAAATTGTATAAATTAGTAAATAATATGATAATACATGATAATATAATTATAAGTACTCTAAGAACAACTTCAAGTAATATTATTTCTTTTGTTTCATTTTTAATAATACCCAAAACCAAAAAGGGTAAGGGTGTAGTGAGTGTGCTATTTTTATGCACACCACTATTTAGTTTGTAATTAAAGAACTTTGTTTATTTTAAGTATTTTTATTTTTCATTGTCACAAGCCAAATTTGTAAAAACAAAAAAAAGCAACATCAGCATTTCCCACGGTTTAAAAAGTTTAAGTTCAATTAATGTTAACAAAATCAATTTGGATAAATGCTGATGATAGGTAAAATTTAGTGTATAAGCCATTGATTAATTTTAATAAGCTTAGAAATAATTTAGCATACATAATATTTGATTGTCTATTTTCTTTCTCAACAAAAAGGGCATTTTGATGCCAGGATAATGCGGCAGAAGTGCTCAGCAAATACTAATAACTTTTTTTTTTTGAAACAAACTTACACTAGATCACCTCCATATATATATAAACCCACATCATTGGGCTGTGTAATGCAGCACAAAGGTTATGCCGTCTTATGGACAAGGTGATCCCCTCAGGGGTTCGTGATAGAGTTTTTGTCTATCTAGATGATATTTTGATAGTATCGCCAGATTTTAAAATCTGGAATTGCTGGATCGGATGGCGCATTGTTTGGATTCGGCGGGGCTAACCATGCAGGCGTTTCATCCCAGACTACGCGGCAATCTCGACGACTCCGATCTTCAACACCTTTAAGAAGGGAAAAACCTTCAGCTTCACTGAAGACGCTAAAGAGGCTTTTGATAAGTTAAAAACTGCCCTGACCACCGCCCCCGTGCTCACTCATCCCAATTTCGACAAGCACTTTTATGTGCAGTGCGATGCCTCAGATATCGACCTGGGGGCCGTTTTGTTTCAAAAAGACGAAGAAGAAGGGGAGCATCCGAATGTTTTCTTCTCCCATAAATTGACCAGTGCGCAGAGAAATTATTCGGTCACTGAGAGGGAGTGTTTGGCGGTAATAATGGCCATAAAAAATTCCGACCCTCGAGTTGATGCCCTTCACAGTAATCACGGACCACAGCAGCCTTAAATGGTTAATGTCCCACAAGGATTTAAGTGGTCGGCTAGCCAGATGGAGCTTGCATCTTCAATCTTTCGCCTTTGCCATTGAACGAAGACCCGGCACCAAAAACGTCGTACCTGACACCTTATCGAGGTATAATATGGAAGAGCTATCTGCAGAGGTGAACAATTTAATAGATATGGAGTCAAAATATTTTAAAGAGCAATCTTACCTGGATCTAGTGGCGAAAGTAACCGAAAACTCCGCAAACCTACCAGACCTAAAATTAGTGGACGACCTGGTGTATAAGCGAGTTCTACCGTACGACGGAGTACAGATGAATGAAGACTTTGCCTGGAAGTTATGGGTACCGATTAGGGAGATCGACGGTTATTATTCGACCGGTTTTAACCGGTTATTTTAGCTTTGCCCAAGTCGGTTATTTTAAAATGCCCATTTTTCGAATATCGAATAAACCGGTTATTTTGGTATAATAAACCGGTTATTTTAGTAATGTGTAATTTATATACATTTTCCTTACTCTTGTTGTAGATGTACCCGTAATTTAAGTATTTTCTAATTGAATATTGGCCAAACATAAGCTTTTTATGAAGAATGTCAAAACAAAATGTAACAAAGGTCAAAAAACATTATGAAGACTGTAAATATAAATCGCTTAAAAAAGCGTGTGTTCTTGTAGAAAAAAACCAAAAACTATTCAAAATACTACAAAAACGTGTGCAGTTCAAAAGCAATGAGTAATTTGTGCGAGAGTATTCTAAATATTAAATATAATTTTATATAGAGTTTATCTCTAGATATTTTTCGAATGCGATTAAAAAGACAAAGATAGTTGCCTGAAGTGCCCTAAAATGATAAGTTGCAAAGGTTCTTCCATGTCACGACTTATTAATCACCTTTAATTAGTACATATGTTTGATATTAATGTGATCCAAATGAAACTTTACTCCGTTCGAAGTAGTTCTAGGGAGACGACAAATAATACTTTACTAAAATACGCTGCAAAAAATGAATCATTGGGTGAAATATTAGCCCGTTGTGTTGCCGAGGGCGAAATGTCCGGTAAGGCACTAAAAACTCTTAAGTAGTTCTAGCATCTCTTCATGCTGAAACTACAACATTACGGCGGTATCAACGATATGGGAAAAATTTCTACCAGTTTTATCTATTAAAAATAATTTGAAATAGATAATCCTGGCTAAGAGGTTTTGTTTGCAACTTTTAAAAAATATGTTTGAATAATATAGAAAGCTTAACCACAAACAAATTAAAACTCATACAAAATTAATTTGAGAGAATATTTCAATTAATAACTTTAAAAAATTTCTATATTTTAAAACCGGGTTTTTTAAAATAGCAACTATTCGTAATATTCGAAAACCGGATATTGAAAAAAGTCGAATAATCGATCTCCCTAGTACCGATAGAATTAACGCACGGGATAATAAAAAAATGCCACAATCCCCCCCAAGCTTCGCACGGAGGATTCGGCAAAACGCTCAGAAGAGTAAAATAGTACTTTTATTGGCGAAACCAGAACGTACAGGTTCGTGCCTTCGTAGCAAATTGCCAAATTTGCCGACAGACTAAGCCAGCTAATTATATTCTAAGGCCGCCGATGGGAGCTGAATCGTCGACTGAACGTCCATTTCGGAAAATTTTTATTGATTTTTTGGTTCCGTAGCCGCGGTCTAAAAATGGAAATTCTTTTGTATTTATCGTACTAGACCACCCCACTAAATTCGTCCTGCTTAAAGCTATGGGTAAAGCTTATACTAAGAACGTAGTTAAATTTCTTATCTCAGAGGTTTTCCACAAATTTGGAACACCTGAGACAATTTTGTCTGATAATGGTAAGCAGTTCATCAGTAAAGAGTTTCAAGATATGTTAAGTAGTTTTGGCATAAAACAAATAAGTACGACGAATCAGTCCATTCTGTCCGCAATTCGGTCATACCTGCAGGAGGAGCATACCGAGTGGGATAAATACCTGTCAGAAATCGAGTGCTCGCTAAGGTCGTCTGTCCAGACGTCCATTGGAGTAACGCCATACTTTGCGCTTTTTAGTATGAACATGATCCCTCATGGTAGGGTGTATCAGCTGGCTAAGAAACTACAGAGTCTGAGCGATCCTGAAGTAAATATATTACCAAAATCTGTAAAAATAGACTTAATCAGACAGCAAATTCATGAAAACCTGCATAAAGCCTACCAAAGAAATAAGAAAACGTACAATACACGTTGTCGTCAAGTAAAGTGTATACCTGGTCAGGAAGTTTTCCGTCGTAATAACCAGCAGAGCGATAAAATGTAGAATCGTCCGACCTGTGGGCAATAGTGAGGTTGAAGACCTTCAGGGGAAATTGTTGGGGGTATTTCACGCTAAAGATTTAAAGCAATAGCTTTAAAATCTTTGGTGGTCTTAGTCCCAACGTTTCCGCCCGTATACCAAACGCAACCGAAAGGGTAGAATGTACTTTCGAATATTTTTTCTTATGGTTAGTATATACTGGCTACACGAAACTACAAGTAGTTTATAATATGGGTTTTTTGTTTATCTGTGAGCCGTACTCAATTTTAAATTTGCTAATAGAGTGTCTTTTTCGTTGTTTTTTTTGCCCTACGGCAGGGACTATTGGATGGTTGGGGGAACAATTACCCGTCGGAGAAAGGTCACTATGTTACGAGTAGTTTATTGTCATGCTCATCGATTTTTTTAACCATTATTAATCAATTGTGATTATCCACCCACAATTGATGCAATTCCCATTAAGAGCTGGAAATTGTTAGTCATCTTGTATGGCGAACTTTTTTAGGTATAACTATGGCAGAGATCAATTTTCAACGATTACCCAGTAAGCATTTCATAAAGAAATACGTTTCTTACTCGTAACAGGGAGACTCTAAGCCGACGGTGATTGGTTCTCACCAAGCGAATCGTACCCGGCGAAAATTGGCTTAAGTTTGGGGGAATTAGGATCTTGACGATCATCGAAAATAGAGGCAATATTTTTTTTGTTTTTGTTTTGATACGGCGGGATCAAATACCGATACTAAAGTTAGACTTAACAAGATAGCTTAAAAACTAAGGTGTTAATAGGGGCTAATAAAGGAGTTGGTTTCACTCACCAATTTTGTCTGGTCAGACGGAAATTTTCCCCGTGGTTCATGTTTTCTCGGCCGGAACGCTGAATTCGAAAAATTACCTGTTGAATTAGAACAAAACAATTAGTTTTTTGTATTAAAGATGTATTTGGTGATACTGGTATCGATCGATATATAGATACTAGTTGTTTCTTCTTACCTTGAAGGATTCGCGTAGTGACTGGGGTTAACCCAAATTGTCGCATTTACAGTCTGCCTCGGAATGCATTCGTTACCTGTGGGAAGAGCCTTTATTAGACAATTTGCCAAGTTTGTTATTTTTTTTTGTGGTTTTTTTTTAACACAAAGTTCTAAAATAATATTTCGGGAAGTGGCACTACATAGGCCGTCTATATGTTTATTTTTTTTTTCTCTTAGAAAATGGCAGTTTTTGCTTATATATATATATGTTTTTTTTTCTTGGAGAAATTGCAGGGGGTATTTCCCGCCAAAGACTCGAGGCGGTGCCCGATGAGCTTTGGCGGACTTAGACCTTGCATTTCTACTTAGGTACCATAAGATCTGGAATGATAAATTATGGAATAATTTACGGTATAGAGTTAGACTTACCAGTCCGAAATTGTCCGGAGACCACGATTACCATCCGATTAGTCGCTTTTGAAATACCAGAACTGTAAAGAAGAAAAAATTAAGAGTTACTAAAAAGTAAAAATTGTAAATATTTTTTTTTTTGTTTTTCTTTGATAAAAATGCTATTTTTAATTTGGAAAATGAAAAAAAAAAGGAACCAAAATTTGATCCAATATTTGTGTTAATTGATTTAAATTATTAGAGTTCATGTTTTGACAATTTCCAACACCAGTTTTACAAGTTTTAAAAAACAAAAAAATCCACTAAGTTCTGCGTATTTAATTAATATTTTAATTAAAACTTTATTTCAAAGCAATTAAAAGGGTAATTAAATCAAAAGGCTATGTTTAGTCTTATTTCAATACCCAAAGAAGGAAAAAATTAATTTATTTGATTATCACATTGTCTGAACTGGAGTACCTTTTTAAACAATTTTTTTTATTGATAGACAAACCACTAGTAATTTATTCTGTGTTCATTGAATAATTTTTTTTTCATGCGGTTGTTAATTTTTTTTCTGAACACTCACTCTTGTCATTCACTGTAAAAATAATGTTTCATGCACTCCCACTTGTAGGTTTTGTGTCTCACTTCGCCATTAATTTCACTTAAGTCTAAAACTATTAATTTATGATACTAACCTGAAATCCGTAGCCGGCATAATCCGCGGGGCGATGTAAAACAGTGGCTGAAATTTGCGAAATAAAAGGTTTTACAACAATAAAAAAAAGGTTTAAATTAGTGCAAATTTACACACATTTCAATCCTGCATCTATTAGAGGTTGGCAACGCCGAAAGGGGATTTTTTTGTTGGCAGCGGGAAAGAAAGTGATAGGCGTAAACAAAAACAAAGGCTATAGAAAAAAATGTACACTTAAGATGAAAAGGCTGAATCCCGAACGGTGATAAGGAAGCCATATTGGCGTCCCGAGGTTTCGTGGCCGGGAAAAGCCAAAATGTTAGCCTCTTTTGTGATTTTGAGGTCCTGATGAAAGGTGGAATTTGTGGTCGGCGGAAAAACAAAAAAAAAGGCTGCAGAAGTTAAAGTTTACGATTTTTATTTTTATATTTTGCAAGTAAAATGCAATGAAGTAAATTGCTTAACAAAAGTAAACATTTTGAAATAAATCAAGAAATAATTATATCACACCGCTGAGTCACACCATCGCCAACTCCATCCATCGAGGGAGAAGCAGAGCAGCACCACCACTCCTGTGGTGTAGTGGTATAAAATTGCTTTCCGAACTTGAAAGTAAACTAAAAGCCCGAACCGCGAGTGACGGACAGACAATTCCTTCTTTTTTATTTTGTGAAAAGGAAAAAAAATTATATTTAATTAGTAAATAAATTAGGAAAATAAAGTTTGTGTCGTTTCCATCCCGCGGGGACTGTTCCTTTACGCGTGCGCGTCCAGTTAGGGAGGGCTCTCGCCGACTAGGAGTAGTAGTTTTGATGATGGTTAAGTTTTCCTAAAATTATATATAGTTTCCCCTGTGAAATAAGATACAAAAAAAGAAACTTTAAATAAATTAAATAAGAGAAAACAGAAAAAAAGAAATTATGTGTGTGCAAAGAAAAAAAGGAATCGTTTATATAAAATGGTTTGTAATACCCGAAATTACGCGGACCCTCTGACACGTCACGGACGGACAGGAAAACCACCGTCACCATCTCTGGGCGTGAATTTATGCCCAAAGCGATACTAGAATCCCTATACAGCTGCTCAACCATAATTGAAACCTGCAGCAGAATTAATATACGGATAGTCATAAAATAAATTTAGAAAAGAAAAAAAACTCAACAATTTCAGTTCTAAAGGCCCAACTAAAATGTGCTTAACCAAACTTAAGCTAGTGTCAAAATTCAACGAAAAGCATGTCAAATGCTTAAGTAAATTACTGAAGACTTTTAGGTGGCTATATTGTACTTATTGAGCTTAAAGACTTTCTGCACTTAGTTGCAAACATTTGTACTTTTGGAAAACTATTTTTGTATTTATTTCTTTAAAATGTAATATTTTTGACGAAATGTCATTTAATTTGTAAAAGTTATAAATATATAACAATAAACAAGTAAATCTATGTTTATCTTTTATTAATTTTTAAAGTAAACGAAAACTAAAATAAAAAAGTACTAAAAAAAGCAACTGCGGTTGCATCTTTTAATTGTAAACAATTATATGTATCTATTATATGTATCATTTGCTTAAGGAAGAGCGAAATTGACCGCACTTTTCTTAAGCAAATGACACTTGATGAAACTTAACGAAAAGTGTCTTAAGTACATTATAGTTGTATACATTTGATTGTGTGTATTCGCAGATTTGCTTAAGGTTCATTAAGCACATTATAGTTAGGCCTTAAATCATTTATTGAGAAAAAAGTTAAGAATTTTAAAATAAAATTACACCAGAAAGGAACAAGATGTTATAAAAGTAAAAATTTAAAAATTAAATTAGCCTTTTTAATAAGAACTTAAAGTAAAGTTAAAAATTTAATTTATAATTAAAGTTTAACATGAAATTACATTAAAAAGCTTAAATAAAATTAACTTTAGAATTTGAATTTAAATAACATAAAAAAAATTAAAAATAGAATTAAAACTTAAAGTTAAGATCACTGATTGAAATCAAGAATTTTAGAATTGAAGTGAAATTTAAAATTAAAATCAGAAATTCAATTTAATTTTTGCGTTAACTGTGAAATATTTTTATATTCTTTTGCTTGTAAATTTTTATACAAAATCTTTGTTTAAATTAAATGAAATTC
This sequence comes from Pollenia amentaria, assembly GCA_943735925.1. Taxonomy (NCBI): domain Eukaryota; kingdom Metazoa; phylum Arthropoda; class Insecta; order Diptera; family Polleniidae; genus Pollenia; species Pollenia amentaria. Next base: position 66,659,400 of record OX031009.1, read on the forward strand.
GTATAAGTAAAAATTATACAATAAAACTTGAATTTTGTAAATTTAATATGAATTTTATGACGTGTTATAATTTAAGATGAGTGACTAATTTAAATACCGGCAGTAAGTAGGGGAAATCGAAGTTTGCAGGGTACGTCTGGGACATCCCTAAACTTGGATGTCATGGCGGGATCATCCATCCCGAGTGGGAGGGTAACCGCTGGCCCAACACCAGCCAGCGTAATTGTTCGGTTTTGTTGTTATACAGCGACACCATAAACCACCACAAAACCACACTACAACACAATACATACATATATTCAGTTATTTAATATTACATAGAGCCGGCAAAAAGAAACGGTTTTTGAATTATAAAGAATCAATTGAAAAAATACCATAGAAGAATAAAGACTACATATTAAAACTAAAGGGGAGTTATTAATTTAATTGCGCTTAAAAGTCCAAATTAAAACAGAAGCTAACACATTGATACATATTTATATTATATATAAAACGGAATAGTGTGGTATTATATTTCCGCCAGATCAGTCTACAAATGCCAAAGATATGAACAAAAAACCACGACTGCCTGTAATTTATGTCCATCTCTAATTTTGACCTGTGAACCTTTACTTCTTTAAATCTTCTTATAATTTATACTTTACCTGAAATAATCTTTCTTCGCGAAATTATAGTTTCGTCATATAGGCTAGGATGATAACATATGGCTTAAAAATTTTACACATATATGGAGTATTTAATGTTAAAAATAAGTCAAACCAGTCCATAACTTCACCTGCTCCCAACACGAGTGAACTCCCAAAATCAAGGTTTTGGTACAAAATTGTTTGGAAACATAAAATATCAAAAATGTTTGATATTTGAGAAACCAAAAAGGTAACAAGAATTTCAACCAGAAACATCCCCACACACGTAGGGTAAGTTTACTTGTGTAAACTGCGAAAACAGCTGTTGTGGTAGCTTTTTTATTCGTTCTAGATCTAGTTGGCTTGTTCATTAAAAAAAAGAAATTTGTATCATATATTCACAAAAATTTTTGTTGAATTGTTTTATTTTAAATTTTTTAAGTAAAATATATGAAATTCTAAAAATTAAACAAAGTAAAATGTCTATTTTAAATATATAAAGAAATACAGAATATTTATATTCAAAAATAAATTCGGTTTAAAGAACTTCAAAACATTTTTCTCCGTTTTCCTGCACATATTCTTTTATATTGTCATGAACAGCTATTGCACTAATTTAAAAAAAAATATATATATATCAAAAGTTTTTATTTTAAGTAAAATTTTTTAGTCTGTAGCCCGTTTCTGTATTTCTCGCATCGTAAAATTTCCCGCATGAAACAAGTGAATTATGACAAAAACAGTGCAATATGAAACAAAAAATGGTTTTTCTCACATAAGTGTTTCTGTACTTTTACTTTGCGAGAATTATCTGTCATTTAAATAATTTTCCAGCAATTATTGGAAGGATGTGAGAACAAGTGTTTCTGTAACAATATTTTGCAAAAAGTTTCTCACAAGAACTGTCAAAATAAGTCATATTTGAAATTGATGCGAGAAAAAACAATTTAAAAAAATGGAGCCCAAATTATGTATGTATGTACACAAGAATGTGTATTATTTTATTTTATTTTAAAGAAAGAATTTAAATGATGAAAATAAGTATATAAAACACAATTGTTATATTTTGTTATTAAAATGTTTTTAGCCTTTCATTGTGTTTGTTTTATGCAGGGCTGCCAGATAAATTTGTGAAAAAAACGTCAATATCCTAAGAAAAAATAAAATAATCGTCTATTTTTTTCGGACAATTTAAAATTAATTTTGACGAATTTTGTTCGATTTTTATCATATAATCACAAATTTTTATCATATAAACACATAATCAAAAAAAAAAAAAAAAAAAAAAAACATTAAGTTCATGGGTAAAATACATATTTTATACATACATAAGCTTAAGGTCTATTTAAATAAAATTATTTATTTTATTTTCCTTAATCCGATAAGAGTTTAAAATTTCCAATTTTGGAACAAAAAAATCGTCAAAATGTCGATAAATCTCCAAATCTGGCAGCCTTATTTTTATTATTTATATTTCTTTCGTTGACGTTTCGCTTGCATTTGACACTTAATTACTGGAAGTATTCCAGTTAAAACAGAATCTGTGTTGTCTGTTCTCGCATTTAAATACAGAAACACTTTTTTCTCACAAATCGAGAAACGATGAAATTTTTTGTTTCACACTTAATATGAGAAAATTTGTGATGCGAGAAATACAGAAACGAGCTACTGGAAAATAAAATTTATAACACCCTAAACACATTTTTTTTGCTTTCATAAGGCAACTATTTCCACCGCTGTGTATTCTTCTTCATGTGTTGCTTTTTCTATACTTTAATATTTATACTTTAATATTTAATATTCAGTCGGTCGTACTCGATGAGAAAAGACGTGTTTCTTTTAACTACGCATACGATTCTTTTTTAACATAAATTAGTTAATAATATCAGTTTAACAAGCGAATTTGGACGCTCAATATAAAAGTGAACAATAGAATAACTATAAAAAAAAAAATTAAGAAAAAAAATACAAGTAAAAAAATATACCTACATACATACATATGTATGTATGTACGCACATACATACTTGCAAATAATCTGTGCAAAAAAATATTTATTCTTTTTTCTTTTATTATCTCGGTGTAACAACATTATACATAATAAAAAGAGCACAGTCAACAAAAAATAAAAAAATAAAAAACGGTGAAAAAAACAAAACAACTCTTTATGAGTAATAACAATGAAACAACAACAAAAATAAATGATACTCATGCTAGTGAAAGCAATGTGGAAATAAATACAACAACAGAAAACAATACAAGCGTTACCATTGACACCATAAACTCGAACATAGACGCAATGGAAAACAAACAAGAAAAAATTTGTCAAAATACACAAGTGCAAGTTGGTATGGACAGGTATGTAACAGTGCTTAAATGTGGTCGCAGCCCTGCCTCTTCAGCTGTAGCCACGGCCTCGAAAGTTCCATCTTTTGATAGAATAAATTCACAAAATCGTTTTGCAATTCTGGAGGATGAATCTTCTGAAGCACCTAACGTCATAAAATCGTCGAAGCCACCCCTGATATATCTTAGAGAGCAAAACTCAAGTGAGCTAATAAAAAGTTTAATCTCGGTGATAGGTGAAAATTCGTTTTACGTAGCTGCAATCAAGCGTGGTAATATAAACGATACAAAAATACAGGTTAATCACGAGAATGATTTTCGTAAAATAATTAATAAGTTTGAAGCACTTAAAAAAAGCTTCTATACATACCAACTGAAAAGCAGCAAAGGTCTTCAGGTTGTGATAAAGGGCATTGACTCATGCGTGGACCCAGACGAAATAAAAACATTTTTAGAAGAAAAGGGCTTCAAAATAAAAAATGTTACAAATATTAAAAATAGGGAAAAAAATCCCCAATCACTATTTCGGGTGGAGTTAGAGCCCGGCGATGTTAAGCTAAAAAAAAATTAAACGCATCCCATTTACAGCTTAAAATACATTCTGTACAGAAATATCACGATAGAGGAGCCGCACAAAAGAAATGGGCCCGTTCAGTGTTTAAACTGCCAAGAATTTGGTCATACTAGGGCATACTGCCATTTGCCCCCTGTTTGCGTCGTATGTGGAGAATTACATGGTACCGTCCGGTGCGATAAGTCCAAAAACGACCCTAATGTAAAAAAATGTAGCAACTGTGGTGGTAACCACACTGCCAACTATAGAGGATGCCCGGTAAATTCGATTGTCAAGCGTTCTGTTGGACAGAAACTTAATCCCCCTCAAACGCAGGTAACTAATCAAGGAAACACGTACGGCGTCCAGATGCCTCAGCCAAATAATAACAGAACCTCGTACGCTAATGTATTAAAATCTAGTCCTATGCAACTGCAAGGTGATGTACCAAATAACGACGAAATTCCCATTTCTAATTTAACTCGGCTAGAAAAAACTATGGAAACATTAGTGCAAACAGTTAACAATTTTACTAACACAATGGGTAACATGATGCAAGAAATGTTAAGAATGCAATCGATGTTATTGCAAGCTGTACTAAACAAGCCATGAACTGTTTAAAAATTTGTTTTTGGAACGCAAACGGCATCCGCCAACACAAAAATGAACTAGAATATTTCCTTAAAAATAAACAAATTGATGTTATGATGGTTTCTGAAACTCATCTGACCTCAAGAAATACGTTTAAAATCAATGGTTATATATTATATGATACCAAGGACCCTCGAGACAGAGCTTGTGGCGGTTCTGCCATTTTGATAAAGAACAGAGTAAAACACTACTTAAAGAGTGATCATCGTGAAGATTATCTCCAAGCAACAAACATTTGCGTTGAGGAATTAAATCGAAACATAGTAATTTCATCATTATACTCCCCACCTAGATTTTCTATATCAGAAAGCCAATATAATAAATATTTCAAATCATTAGGACCCTGCTTCCTGGCTGCTGGCGATTATAACGCTAAACACACTTTCTGGGGGTCACGACTTATTACACCTAAGGGTCGTGTTTTGTTAAACACAATTTGTAAAATGGATTTTAATGTGGTCGCGAGCGGACAACCAACATATTGGCCTACTGATCAGCAAAAAGTTCCAGATGTCATCGATTTTGGAGTGGTTAAAAACATCCCCGCAGAAACGATTTATGTTGAAGCTTCCTTAGAATTATCTTCTGATCACACACCTACAATTCTTACTATAACAAAACCTAATAGAATTGTATCTCCGTCTGATAACTTAGTGACGTCAGCCACTCAAATAAATTGGTTAAAATATAAAAAATATCTCAGTACCCACTGCACTGAAAATATTCCGCTTAGTACACCGGAGAATGTGGATATTTCTGTTGTAAATTTTGACAGTTATCTGAAACTAGCTGTTCGACATTCTAGTATAACCCTCAAAAAAACCAAAAATAGTAAAATATATTCTGCAGATGTCGAGCGTCTCATGACTGAAAAAAGAAGAGCTCGAAGAGAATGGCAATTGCATAGATCCCCTCAACTTAAGAATTTACTAAAACAGTGCACAAAAAGGTTAAGAAAGTTATTGCAGTCTCAGAAAACGGCTTCCCTGGAAAAATATCTTAAGGAACTTGATGTAACTTCTCAATCACACTACTCATTATGGCGTGCAGCTAGAAATCTTAATAGACCAGTTATCACTAAACCACCATTAAGAAACTTAAATGGAAGTTAGGCACGAAATGATGAAGAAAAAGGAAATCTTTTTGTTAATCATTTGAAAAACGTATTTACCCCGCATACATCTCCCGATATTGCAGTCGAGTTGCCACCTGTTGCTGTTAGAGCTGCTGTTCCACTTAGATTTGAAATAAAAGAAATCGAAAAGGCTATTCATGATTTAAACCCCAAGAAAGCCCCTGGATTTGATAAGATCAGAAACAAAATGCTTTTAGAGCTACCCAGCAAAGAAAATTATTCTCTTGATTTTTAATGCTATTTTACGCCTTGAATACTACCCACAAGAATGGAAAGTATCCTTAGTTACAATGATACCTAAGCCCGGGAAGGATCCTACAAAAGTTGAGTCATATAGACCTATAAGCTTATTGTCTAATATATCAAAGCTGTTTGAGAAGCTGTTAGTGTCAAAATTAGCCCCAATTTTAAATGTAAATAGATGTATTCCTAACCATCAATTCGGCTTTAGAAGAGAACATAGCACTATTGAACAAACCCATCGTATAGTAAACGCCATAAGAGAAGCCTTTGAAGAAAAAAAATATTGTTCCGCCCTCTTCATCGATGTTTCTCAAGCTTTTGATAAAGTCAGGCATGAAGGCTTATTACATAAATTCAAGTTAAACTTACCAGTAAACACACACAAGCTGTTAGAAAGCTACTTAGTTGGTCGAAGGTTTATTATTAAAGAATGTGATTTTATAAGTTGAAATGAGTCCCTCAGGGAAGCATCATGGGCCCACTGTTATACCTTATATATACCTCAGACATGCCAACAAACAACCACACCCTTACTTCAACATTTGCTGATGATACAGCTATTTTAAGCGTACACGAAAACTGTCATGAAGCATCCGTTACTTGCAGGATCATATATTTGAACTGGAAAAGTGGTTAAAACAATGGAGGATAAAGGTTAATGAGCAAAAATGCGTACATATAACATTCACCTTGCGTCGGGAGTCATGTCCCCCTATTAAAATCAATAATCAATTAGTGCCCCAGCAATCGCATGTAAAATATCTCGGTATTCATCTAGATCGGCGTTTGACATAGAAATGCCATATAGAAGCAAAACTAACACAAATGAAATTAAAAGCAATTCAAATTTATTGGCTTATTGGAAGAAATTCTGTTCTTAGCCTCGACTGCAAGCTTCTACTTTACAACTCTATATTAAAGCCAATCTGGTGCTACGGTATTCAGATATGGGGCACTGCCTCGGCCTCAAATATCGAAAAAATTCAAAGGCGCCAAAATAAACTTCTTCGAATAATCACAGTTGCTCCCTGGTATGTTAAAAACTCTAATATTCACAAGGATCTCAATGTGCCATTAGTAAAAACTATTATTACGAAGTACGCAGCAAAATATTTAAAAAGCTCTTAAGTCGCACCCAAATCCACTAGCTCGAAATATTTTAAATGACAGTGGACACTCTAGATTAAGGATAAGAGATACTGCAGGACTCATCCGACGAGAAGACCGCTAAACATCTACATATGTGAACAGAAACCGTGAGGAGAAAAATTTTCGTCTAGCATTGGCAGGACAAAAATAAATTATTAGTATAAGATTTGATTAATTATTGTTAGTTCATATTTAATATATGAAGATTCAATAAATAAATAATGAAAAAAAAAATATCAAAAGTTATTTTCGGGAATACAAAATTTATTATTAATTTATTTACTAATGACTTGCTAAATTCCCAATTTTTATTTATGATAAATTTAATTTTTATTTGTAATTTATTCATATTAAAAGAAACACACAAAAGTAAATTTATTAAAAAATTTGCCTTTTTTAATAAATTTACTTTTGTAAATTGTGTATTGTGTTGTTCAATTGCCGCCACAGAACCCAATAAATATTGGTACATTTTTGTAATTTTTATTGACGCGAGTTACGTACTTGCCCTCCATGCAACCCGAACTAGATATCATCGCCGACAACAACGACATTAATATTATAGTACAAAAATACATGACACAATAAACTACATCCAATAACACACTTATTTAAATTTTAGTATTCATACAAGCGCCCCAACAATACCTCATTGATTGTTGTGCCGCTTTTGTCAAATAAGCAGAATCAATTTCATAATTTAGAAACAAACCACCCAAAAACCTCATTAACGAAAAAATAAACAAATCCACAAAAAATACCAACGGTGTCACTTACACTGTCGTTATTTTTGTAGACCGCCGGGAAAAAACCAAGACCTAAGCAATAAACCATAAATACATTTAAACACTTAAAGTAAATCCATATGTTAACCAATTAGCGTAAACAAAAGTATCAACAACGTTGCTACTTTTGCCAATCACATAGCGTAACTAAGATAACCCAAATTGTAAACCCACCATATTTAAAACACTCATAACTAAATTAACCCAGATTGTAAAACATTCATAAACTAGAATAACCCAGATTGTAAATTTACCATATGTAGAACACTCATGACCCAAATAACCCTTCATATGTAAGTAGAATTAAGAATTTCTATAAATACTAAAGTAAGATCACTACAAAAACTAGTCTTAAGATTCAATCCAACGAATAAAGAATAAAAACCCAAAATATTGCGTTGTGTTTTTTTTTTATTTAAAGATAATAGTGCTATTTATTCTAAAGAATAAATCACCAATAACGTAATTGGCGCAGTCGCGGAAATTAAATTCTAAAGAATTTAATTTTAAAGAAAAATCTACACAACTGCCTTTAAATTCTGAAGAATTTAAAAAAAAAATTATCACTGCAAATCCCAAGGGACCCTTCAGTGATTAAAGTAATTACATTTAGATATCACTACCGGAACCGGTCGTGGAATCGATGAAAACTCAGTATATGGGTAATGAGAGTTTACCGCCAATGTTGTGCAAAAACCATTAAAAATGTCTAAAAAGCCATTTAAAAGCCATTAAAATCACGCAAAAGCCATTAAAATCCCTCAAAAGCCAATAAAATCCCTCAAAAGCCATTAAAATGAACACGTGTTAAAGTAGGTCAAATTTTAAAAAATTTCAAAACCAAAGTAATAAAAAAAAGTCGTTAAATTTTATAGGATAGCAATAAAGCTGAGATTAAGAAAAATGTTGGGGGAGCAATGCATAAGTGTTGGGTGCATTGTTGAAGCCTTTCTTAAGTTTTTTTGTTTTGAATTAGGTGATGAAAAAATAAATTATTGGATGGACAGCAAAAAAAGGGGAAAAAGGAAAGTTAGTCAGACAGACATACAGACAGACTGGCTTTGTAACAGCAAATGGTTTTTCAATTTTATTTGGGGTAGAAGAATAAATTCAAAGTATTTGTTTTGATTGATAAAAGAAAAAGATTTTTCTATCTATAAATTATGATTTTATTTAGTTATTAAAAAAATTGTATAGATGCAATTGGTGTTTCTATTTTATTTAGAGTGGATAGGGAAATATGAAACCATTCTTGAAAATTTTTAAAAAAAAATTTCAAAAAACAAAGTAATAAAAAAAAAGTCGTTAAATTTTATAGGATAGCATTAAGATGCAATTGGTGTTTCTATTTTATTTGAAGTGGATAGGGAAATATGAAACCATTGTTGATAATTCTATCTTTTTATTTTGAATTATGTGAAGAAATAATTTTGTAGAACCAATTGGAAAATATTTTTGATAAGGCTTTTTTTCGAATTAGGTGATGAAAAAAAAAATTATTGGATGGACAGAAAAAGGGGGAAAAAATAACTAACTAAATTGTGAATTTATTAAGTTATTAAAAAAAAAATTTTATGTATGTATATGTAATTGATGTTTAAAATTCGGTTAATTAATAATAAATAATTTATGACATACATATACCTAAATATTTTCAGATAAGAAAGTGTATGTTATGGAAAGTTAGTCAGACAGACATACAGACAGACCGGTTTTGTAAAAGCAAATGGTTTTTCAATTTTTATTTGGGTGGAAGAAAAATTCAAAGGATTTGTTTTGATTTTTAAAACAAAAGAGAAGAAAGAAAAATGAAAAAAAGGGGAAAAGGAAAGTTAGTCAGACAGACAGATATACAGACAGTCTGGCATTTTATTTGTTGATAAGTAAATTTACGATTGTATAGATATTTAAAAGTATATATAAGTTTTAAATATATTCTATTCATTAGTTTCTAAAGTAGACTTGCTTAAGAAAGTTTGAGTTTTTTTTGTAAAAATAAAAAAAGAAATTAATATTTAAAATAATAATAATGGCTAGTGTACTAATTTCTGAAATTTGCCAAAACCAGTATAAAAAGAAAGAAAATTTAAAAAAACATATTCAAATTCATGTGCCATGTGATGTGTGCAATCATATATCCCTGACATCAATGCAGAGGAAAAAACATATGGAAATCCATCTAGATTTCCTTCAACAGCAACAACAACAACAGCAGCAACAACAACAACAGCAACAATATCAACAACAAGAGCAACAACAACAACAAGTAGAATAAATGGATGAACATCCATCAACATCGGATTCATCTAGGAACCGTCTATCGATGTTACAATCAAATAAACCATTTAAACAACAAAAGCCTGAGTCATGTGCAGAAGCTTTTATTATGTGTGAGGATTGTAATGTTAAAATTCCACCACAACAGTGGTTTATTCATTGCTCCCAATCCGAAAACAAGAAAAATGTACAGGAGAGAATTGGAAACCGGATTCAATTTCTAAAAAAATTCATTTAAATCTCGACTTTTGACGTATCGTTTTCCGAAATGAGATCTGAATTTGAATGTAAATGAATATTTGAAAGAGGGCCAAATGTATGTTCAGAAATTATTAAATAACTAGCTGACCCGGTCCGCGTTGCTGGCCCTAAGCAAACATTAGTGTTGTATTACCAGACGACTTAAGTTGATCTTTAAACGAAATTTATGGCCTTTAAATAAAAATCCATGAAATACCTATCATAAAGTTTTTCTTACGAAAAAAGTGGGCGGGGCAAAATTTTCTTTCCGTAAAAACCTAAGTTGGACCATGGCGATCATTTTAAAGAAAAAATCGTCCAAATCGGTCAAGCCGTTCTCCAGTTATGCGCTTAATAGAAAAAGTGGGCGTAAATGTAGGCGTGGTAAATTTTTCTTTCGATGAAAACTTAAAGTTGATTAATACGAATTTTGAAAGAAAAATAAGTCAACTCGATGGAGCCGTTTTCTGATTTTAGGTAAATCGAAAAAAGTGGGCGGGGCAAAATTTTCTTTCCGTAAAAACCTAAGTTGGACCATGGCGATAATTTCAAAGAAAAAATCGTTCAAATCGGTCAAGCCGTTCTCAAGTTATGGATTTTGCCACGCCCCTCCGCCCCCAGGCCATTAATTTAAATAATAACTATCCTATCATCTAAGTTGGACCAAATTACATATATATGCCAATTTTCATGAATATCAGTTGACTCGTTTTTGAGTTTATTCGAAACATACACAGTGACACGGATTTTTTATATATTAAGATTGTCTGGCTGAGCACATAATTGTTAAATTTAATTTGGAATTGACAGCTCGATATAAGCTACCAGCACATCCTCTTAAACCAGAAAACAATTTATAAAATTAATAATATTTCTGAGCAAATTATTACGCTTGATTCCGGTACAATGCTTAACTTCACTTCAATGCAATTTCCCACTGATGTGAAGGATATTAAGTATTTTGAAAAAAATAATACAGAAATAAGTGTAAATGTGTTCGGGTTCGACAGAAAATTGAAAACGGTTGTTGGTCCCTACTACATCACAAAAAAGAGAAGGAAGTGCATATAAATTTGTTGCTGTTGGAAAGTGAATGTGGGAGTAATTAGCATAAACTTATATAAAATTTTTTAAAAAAAAATCTATTCAATTTAATAAATTTATTTCTTTTTTTTTAGACTACTTTCAAGTCAAATATCAGCGCATAATGGAAGAATTATATTTTGCAATGCATGCCTTTACCACACAGACATACCGGAAAAAATGCTTATTCACAAAGAAAAAGAATGTGGAGAGTGCATTCCCAAGATGCCGGAGGGAGAAAAATCAGTCATAAAGTTTTCCCATCATGAGCGACAAATGGATCTCCCGTTCACTGTGTATGCGGATTTTGAATGCGTTCTCGAGGAAGTAGATGTAAGTAGTATTAATGAAAATAGTAGATATACAAAAAAAACATGTTCCATGTGCATATGGTTTTAATATTAAGTGTAATTTTAATGAAAATTTAGATAAGTTTAAAATGTTTAGTAGTAGTAGTAGTAGTAGTAGTAGTGTTAATGTAGGGCAACATTTTGTAAATAATTGAATAAATGAATGTAGACAAATTTATAAGAAGTATTATGAAAAAGTTGTCCCCATGCATTCATTAACCCCCTTAGAAGAAGAACAATTTTTAAATTCGATTAACTGTCATATTTGCGGTTTAGCACTAGGCGATGAACTAGCTGTGAGAGATCACTGCCACTTATCAGGAAAATATAGAGGGGCTGCACATAATTCGTGTAATTTAAATTTTAAAATTCCAAATTTTATTCCTATATTTTTCCACAATTTTTCAAAATATGACTGTCACTTATTTATTAAAGAATTACTTAGGGCTAATAAATCAGAGCAAGTTAAACTCTATTTTTGGTTTAAAATGTGTTTAAGCCAACAAATCTATAAATCAGAAAACATTTGAACCATATTTAAACGCATAAAATTGGGCGTTTAAACTACCAATACAAACCATATGAATTTGTCAACATTTATCGTAGTGCTGCCACATGTTACTTTTAACGCTACATAAAATACATGGGACACTGATTTACAACTGTTGAGTTTAAGCTACATATAAATTTAAGTTTAGTTCAACTAAACCAGTGTTTAAACACTCACTGATTTATTAGCCATTAGTATTAGAGGGGAGACAAATGTAATACCAATAAATAAAGAATTATACATTTCTTTGTCGCATACTGTTCGGGTATATACTGATGAAGAAATTGATGATTATATAAATGAGTTGTATATAAGAAAAGTGAAGCAAAATATTCCTCAGCATATTATTTCAAAATAACTTGAAAAGGTGCGAGATTATAAAACTGGAAAAAAAATTGAGCTTAGATTTTTAGACTCTTTAAGATTAATGGCATCTGGTTTGGAATCATTAGCTAGTAACCTCAATGATCCAGATTTAAATGCAGTTAGAAAATATTTTCCTGATGCTGAGAAGTTTTCTCTTATGAAGCGAAAGGGTGTTTTTCCTTATGAATATTTAAATTCATTTGAAAAATTAAATGAAAAGAAACTCCCACCAATAGAAGCATTTTATAGTAGGTTAAATGATAAAAAATGTTCAGAAGAAGATTATTTGTTAGCACAAAATATATGGACAAAATTTGATGGTGAGACTATTAAGGATTACATGGAGCTGTATTTAAAAACTGACATGTTGTTACTTACAGATATATTTGAAAACTTCAGAAAGCTCTGTAAGAAGATTTATAACCTAGATCCTCCACATTATTATACCATCCCAGGGCTTTCTTGGGATGCAATGTTAAAATATACAAGAATTGAGCTAGAATTATTAACAGATCTAGAAATGTATAATTTTATTAAACGAGGAATTCGTGGTGGTCTTTCACAACGTAGTAAGAGGTACAAAACCGTCTGAATACATTTTATATTTAGGCGCAAATAATCTTTATGGTTGGGCAATGTCAGAGTCACTACCATATGGAGGCTTCAGTTGGACAAATGACTTCATTCACCCCAAAAATATTCCACATAACTCAGATGTTGGTTATATTTATGAAGTCGATTTATCATACCCGTCTAGCTGTCATGATTATCATAATGACCTGCAATTCTGTGTGGAAAACAAAATAATTGGTGGAAGTAAATATGAAAAATTAATTGCTGATCTATCTAACCAAAAGAAATATGTCATACATTATAAAACATTTGAGCAATGTTTAAATAATGGATTGGTTTTGGAAAAAGTTCACCGAATTCTGAAATTTAATCAAAAGCCATGGTTAAAGACATACGTAGATTTAAATACGACACATGGAACAGAAGCTAAGAATCAATTTGAAAAAGATTTCTATAAATTGCTTAATAATGCTGTGTATGATAAAACCATGGAAAATGTCGATAAGAGAAAAGACGTTCGGTTGGTTAGTGAGTGGGAACGTACCAGCCGTAACCGATTGGGTGTAGGTGAACTTATAGCAAAACCAAATTTTCACAGTATTTTACAGTTTACTGATAAATTATGGGCTGTACAAATGAACAAAACTTTGACATATTACAATAAATCCATTTATTTAGGCTTTTGTGTACTTGATCTATCAAAATGGAAAATGTATGATTTCCATTATGAGTATATGAAACCTAAATTTGGAGATAATATAAATCTCAATTATATGGACACTGACTCTTTCATTTACTCAATTAGAACTGATGATTTCTATGATGATATAAGAGGAGATTTAAAAACACTCTTTGACACATCAGGATATTCACAAAATAATCCATTTAACTTTCCTCAATTAAATAAAAAAGTACTTGGAATGATGAAAGATGAAACTGAAGGTAGATTCATCACTGAATATGTAGGCTTAGGACCCAAAGTTTAATCTTTCACAGTTGAAGATGATAAAGATGTTAAAAAAGCTAAGGGGGTTAAAAAATGCGTGGTAGACAATTATACTATAGATCATTATAAACATGTCTTATTTAATAAGAAATCAGTAGGGGCATGTATGTACACATTCACATCTAAGTTACACACAATACTAACAAATAGAGTTAATAAAATAGATTTAAATTTTATTGATAGTAACCCTCCAAGCAATTGGTAGAGTGTTTTTCGACTGTCTACGAATTTTAACTACTTCGTCACATTTGATAGTTAAACAGTAGATTTTTCGGAATTTAACAACAATAAAATACGTTAGAATCGAATTATGAGTTCTCAAATTATACTTTTTCGTCACTTTAATGAGTTGTTAAGATAATTGTAACAGTTATATAATTACAACAATAGCACAACTGAACAATTCCCATACTATATTGACTTCTTTGCAACGATTTGCTGTTTAATAGTGAATACTACAAAAGGAAAATGCGTAAAAGAGCACAGTTTGTATTTAAGTTGCCATGTGATCGGTGCTACGTGCGTGTGAAATAATATAAATTTATAAAATTATGTAAAATAAAGTGGAATTTTTAATATTTGAAAAATTAAATAGTTATAGTACCGTATGTACTTAAAATTAGGACTCCGCGGAATCCAAATGTTACCGAAAAGCGTTCTAGTTCACGAAAGTTGTATAAATGAGTGCACAAAACAGACCAAACTTATTCTTCGGTTAAATTGGGTGAATTTTTAATAATTTCTCATACATATTTTTTTAGAGCAAATGAAAATGAAATTAAAAAAAAATTTGATAATTATCTTTTTTTAAAGTATATTAGCGATTTTTTAAACTGTTTGTTTATTTAATGACTTTAAAAATTTTTGTGTGAAATTTAAGTGTTTTTGTTTAATTTTTCTAGTGAAGATCACCGTTATTAGTGAAGAAAATTTGTAAGGCAATAAAAAGATATGCTTGTTGTAATATGATGAAGGTTTACAAAGTTAGTGTTTGAACAAATTTGTGATTTTCTGTAAATTCCTTTAACAAAATTTGTCCACATTAGGTTTTTAATTTTAAAGCATTAACAGCTACTTTGGTTAAATGTACTGTAAATTTTTTAATATTTGTTTAACTTTGAGCTCATTTATTTTATATTTTACTAAGATTATCCTTACAAAATCAAACAAAGATAAACAGTAAAATGGCCCACTTTTTATTATAAAGAACAATAAGAAAAAATGTAACTTCAAATGAGTTCTTTTTGGAGCCAATAGCGATACTACTAAATTTAATTGATATTAAACTACCAATGCGCACTAATTCGTCATAAAATGTAGACACTAAGTGGATTCTTGAAGTTAATATTACCATAGTGGGACACTTCTTCCCGAACGATGTAACTACATCAATAAGAATAGAATAGCAAAAGCGATAGAGTTTTGCTAAATGGGGAAACTATTTAGATTATTTTTCGATCGAAATTGTTTGCAGGAAAACGTAAAATAAGAAATGATGAGATTAATACAATTGCATGGCACCATTATCAGTTAGATACTGATAATGGTGATTTAGAATTAAGTAGGTTAATTAGTGATATTGAGTCACTAAATAATTAGAATAGAATATATATATATATATATAAATATATATACATTACCTTGTAGTATTAAAATTTTATATAATACATGTAAATATAATAATACATATACAATATATATACATAAAAATAAAAAAACCAAAATTTATTTAAAAAAAAACCAACAGTTTTATTCTTTATTTAATAGAAATTAAATGAAAAAAAGTAAGTATTAGAATGTATTTTAAAATAGATTATATAACTTTTCGAACAATTCCAGTTAAAGGTGTGTACTCCATCATACGATCGTGTAGGATTAAACAATAAGCATTTGTATTATTTGGTACTGGACTACTTGTCTCGAACTCAATTTTCACATCGATAGGCCCATTTTTAACAATTTCATTTTGATAACTAACATCAACTACTGCAATTGGAATATTTTTAAATTTCTCACATGAAAGAAGAGGTTGTGCTTCTCTCATATAGTAATTTTGTTGAAACTTAGCATACATATCATACAAAATAGCGTATCGATTCTCCTCAAATTTTAAATTTAAATCATCATATGGATACGATTCTGAATTTAAATGCACTTTAACATTTTTCAAATCTGAATGTATATATTTATTATCGTTTTCTAATACGAATAAAAGAAATCTTGGCCTTTCTCTATTCACTGATAGTTTAATATTCCAGTTGTGATTTCTGCCTCCGGAAAAATGTTGGATTAAAATAACAGTCCCAACTGCGAACTGCTATGGGTAATGAAACACCCTCCTTTATAATCTTCATTATTTGTATTTTTCGTGTATCTGATAGGTGAATATGTGGTATTCTCCATGTTATGTTTTTAATCGATAAACTTAATTTTTCATTAGCATCTGTAGAGTAATACGCCTTATCATCATTTGAACTTCGAAAAAGAATAAGTTCATGTTTACTATTTAAAATTATTTTATTGAAATCCTCAGCAAATCCCAATAGTAGTTTAAGGGGAATATAAAAATTAAATTTTCGCATTGACAGGCCTTCAGAAATATTCCACCCTGCATTTCTCATCATATTGCTTTCAAATTCATTTAGTGAGACATAATTCTTAATTGTACTGGATATTCCCAAGTATCAAGTACGGTCAATTTCAACACCATTAATCTCATACCGTATTTCATCAAATAAGTATGCAACACAATTATTCCTCAATCTAGTATTTTCTGACGCTTCTTCACCTTTAGTGTTTTTAATGTTTCCTTCTATATATAAGTAGCTTTCAGACGGAAGAACATATAAGTCTTGATTTTGTAGTGTAATTCGAATTTCATCATTGTTTTTAAATGATTGAATATAGGGCACATAGCTGTGATAATCTTTTTTTATTATATTTTCATCAGAATACGGTTTTTCAATGACATTGAGAATATCAGACATTTTTCTTTATTTTTAACTTAAGCAATTTTAAAAAGGTGGTGTTTTCTTTCGATAATGATGGTCTTATAGCTTTAATATGATTAGTAGGAATTTCCCTATTAACTTTACTGTGCTCAGTTTTATTGTAAATTATCATTTTTTCCTGGGTCTTAGATGTAATGTAAGTGTTATTTCTTCACCTCTGAAATTGACTGCACGATTTTCTTGGTCAACAATCCAAATTTTGAGATATGTTATTTCTTTGACGTTTACTGGTAAATAAATTAGGTTATTAGCAATAACATCTAATTTATAGCCTGGTTGTACGTCTAATGCGAACTCGTGTAGTATATGTGCGGGAGAATTATTCATATATGCTCCTGTTATGATGTTACACTGAATTTGTATAGCATTCACTTTTAATATATTTACAGGTTGATTTGATATATATTTCATACCAGCCTTTAAAATTTCTTCACTAAAACCTAACAGTTTACAAATGGATCGTTTTCGATTAAATAAAATTGTATCGTGGGAGGAAGTTATTTCAATTTGTAAAGTATTATTATTAGCTTTAATGAGAATAGATTTATTAAAATTTTCTGCTTTATACTGCCCAACTATATAATCAACAATATCTTGTAACTCGTATGATCCAATAGGAATTTCAATTATTTTTTCTCCTATATGAAATAAATTATTATCATAATCAACATTAGGAATAGAGTTATATGAATGAAAATCAACTAGACAACATTCATAGTCATCTTTTAGATCTATTGGTGGGAAATAATTTGCCGTTAGGATTGATGAATTTCCACTTAAAGCTAAAGTAATTGACATCCTGAATGGTAAATTGTAAATGAAATGAAAATGCTTGAGTTTTTTGTTTTATTAAATGTATACATTTATTAGAAAAACTTTTTTTTTTTATTTGTTTTCTTATAATATTTCATTTTTACTTATCCAAGAATTATGTTGGTTTGGAAAACCTAACCATTTAACATACGCTTTATCACCTTTTTCTTTTAAAGTATCAATGACTGTTAGCATATATTTGTATCCGTTGTTTATAATGGAATAGTTACCCATTTCTACTAAATCTGCTTGCCAAAGATCATCAACTCCCTTTGTTATAACTTTCCGTCTTAAGAAATTCTTCCGCGCTTGGGAATGTAGTTCATTTATATCGTTCTTTTTTCCATTATGTTGTTGTTGTTGTTGTGATGAAAGCGTAATCATTACACTATATATGTCAGAAATTTTCTTATTTAAATCCTTTATTTCATTTCTTACAATTAAAACTTCTTTGTTTATACCCCTTTTGCATATAGGTCATTTGTGTATTCACATAATTTTTGTTAACAGCATCTGTCCCATTCATTGGAGGTGGCAAATTTAAAATTCTTTTATTCTCTATATCAATATTATTTACGTTGAGTTTGATACCGAATTTTTTTGAAATGTTGTTTCTTGTTATATCTCCTATATATTTTTGATCATAGTAATGACCAAATTTGTCAACAGTCATAATTTTTTTTATATATTTAAAAAGCTATTCAATTATATTTGCTTCCCTTAGTTTTTCGATTATAGATATTATTTCATTAGAATGATTATTGTTACCAGCATGTTGTGATGCTATTAACAGCCTCAATCGGTCTACAATTTCATTAGGATTATCCCAGTATATATAGTTTGACTTATTAAGATTAACCTCCATTAAACCCTTGCCAACGTGAGTAGTTGTAGTAAACAATTTATTTATTATTTTTTTATATTTATAACCTCTGTTTCCATTAATTTGATTATTAGGTAAAATCCCCCAAAAACCATTAAAATCACCCAAAAGCCATTAAAATGCCCCAAAAGCCATTAAAATTTTTCAAAGGCCATTAAAAAGCCATTAAAATCCCCCAAAAGCCATTAAAATGAACACGTGTTAAAGTAGGTCAAATGAACACGTGTTAAAGTAGGTCAAATTTAAAAAAAAAAAAAAATTTCAAAAACAAAGTAATAAAAAAAAGTCGTTAAATTTTATAGCTGAGATTTAGAAAAATGTTGGGGGAGCAATGCACAAGTGTTGGGTGCATTGTTGAAGCCTTTCTTTAGTTTTTTTGTTTTGAATTAGGTGATAAAAAAATAAATTATTGGATGGACAGAAAAAAAGGGGGAAAAGGAAAGTTAGTGAGACAGACAGACATACAGACAGACTGGCTTCGTAACAGCAAATGGTTTTTCAATTTTATTTGGGGTTGAAGAATAAATTCAAAGTATCTATAAATTATGATTTTATTTAGTTATTAAAAAAATTGTATAGATGCAATTGGTGTTTCTATTTTTATTTTGGAGTGGATAGGGAAATATGAAACCATTCTTTAAAATTTTTTTAAAAAATTTCAAAAACAAAGTAATAAAAAAAAGTCGTTAAATTTTATAGGATAGCAATGCACAAGTGTTGGGTGCATTGTTGAAGCCTTTCTTTTGTTGTGATCGATAGACAGACAGCCAGACAGACATAGAGATATGTAGATAGATAGACATACAGACCTTGTAGAAGCAATTGGAAAATATTGTTGATAATTCTATCTTTTTATTTTGAATTATGTGAAAAAAAAATTTTTGTTGGGGAAACACAAAAGCTGATAAGCGCATTTTTTTATTTTTTTTTATGTGTGATTATGGAGAGCCAGATGCAGGGATGTTGTGGTTGTTGTTGTTTTGCTTGTTGTAATGATCGAGTGTATTCGAAACAACTTGTTGAAGCAATTGGAAAATATTTTTGATAAGGCTTTTTTTTTTCTTGAATTAGGTGATGAAAAAAAAAATTATTGGATGGACAGAAAAAAAGGAGGAAAAAACTAATTAAATTGTGAATTTATTAAGTTATTAAAAAAAAAAAAACATTTGTATGTATATGTAATTGATGTTTAAAATTCGGTTACTTAATAATAAATAATTTATGACATACATATACCTACATAAATATTTTCAGATAAGAAAGTGTATGTCATGGAAAGTTAGTCAGACAGACAAACAGACAGACATACAGACCGACCGGTTTTGTAAAAGCAAATGGTTTTTAAATTTTTATTTGGGTGGAAGAAAAATTCAAAGTATTTATTTTTGATTTTTAAAAGAAAAGAGAAGAAAAAAAGGGGGAAAAGGTTTGATTTTTAAAAGAAAAGAGAAGAAAAAAAGATGGAAAAGGAAAGTTAGTCAGACAGACAGATATACAGACAGTCTGGCATTTTATTTGTTGATAAGTAAATTTACGATTGTATAGATATTTGAAAGTATATATAAGGTTTTAAATATATTCTATTCATTAGTTTCTAAAGTAGACTTGCTTAAGAAAGTTTGTGTTTTTTTTTGTGAAAATAAAAAAAGAAATTAATATTTAAAATAATAATAATGGCTAGTGTACTAATTTGTGAAATTTGCCAAAACCAATATAAAAAGAAAGAAAAATTAAAAAAACATATTCAAATTCATGTGCCATGTGATGTGTGCAATCATATATCCCTGACATCAATGGAGAGGAAAAAACATATGGAAATCCATCTAGATTTCCTTCAACAGCAGCAACATCAACAACAACAGCAACAACAACAACAAGTAGAAGAAATAGATGAACATCCTTCAACATCGGATGCATCTAGGAAGCGTCTATCGATGTTACAATCAAATATACCATTTAAACAACAAAAGCCTGAGTCATGTTCAGAATCTTTTATTATGTGTGAGGATTGTAATGTTAAAATTCAACCACAACAGTGGTTTATTCATTGCTCCCAACCCGAACACAAGAAAAATGTACAGGAGAGAATTGGAAACCGGATTCAATGAATAAAAAATTCATTTAAATCTCGACTTTTGACGTATCGTTTTCCGAAAGGAGATCTGAATTTGAATGTAAATGAATATTTGAAAGAGGGCCAAATGTATGTTCAGAAATTATTAAATAATTGTCTGGCTGAGCACATAATTGTGAAATTTTATTTGGAATTGACAGATCGATATAAGCTACCAGCACATCCTCTTAAACCAGAAACTGATATGTACCACAATACGGAAATGATACGCTTATCAAGGGCAGACAATATTGGCTCAACTCTCACACTTCAATTTGAAAAGATTAAGGCGAAGATGTCTGAGTTTCAAGAAAGAGATTCTGGTTGGACGCTTATCCAAATTAAATGTCTAGAAATAAATATTAACAAAGCATCACCATTATCCGGATCCCAGTACATACCAACACCTGTAGAGCTAATACGAAAACATGCTTGCGTTAACGTTCAAAATAATGACGTCTTCTGCTTTAAATGGAGTATTATAGCAGCATTTTATAATAGTGATGACAGTCATGTACACAGACAGACAATTTATAAAATTAATAATATTTCTGAGCAAATTATTACGCTTGATTCCGGTACAATACTTAACTTCACTTCAATGCAATTTCCCACTGATGTGAAGGATATTAAGTATTTTGAAAAAAATAATACAGAAATAAGTGTAAATGTGTTCGGGTTCGACAGAAAATTGAAAACGGTTGTTGGTCCCTACTACATCACAAAAAAGAGAAGGAAGTGCATATAAATTTGTTGCTGTTGGAAAGTGAATGTGGGAGTAAAATGCACTATATTTTAATAAAGAATATTTCTAGGTAATTAGCATAAACTTATATAAAATTTTTTAAAGAAAAATCTATTCAATTTAATAAATTTATTTCTTTTTTTTAGACTACTTTCAAGTCTTTTGCAACGCATGCCTTTACCACACAGATATACCGGAAAAAATTATTTTTCACAAAGAAAAAGAATGTGGAGAGTGCATTCCCAAGATGCCGGAGGGAGACAAATCCATCATAAAGTTTTCCCATCATGAGCGACAAATGGATCTCCCGTTCACTGTGTATGCGGATTTTGAATGCGTTCTCGAGGAAGTAGATGTAAGTAGTATTAATGAAAATAGTAGATATACAAAAAAACATGTTCCATGTGCATATGGTTTTAATATTAAGTGTAATTTTAATGAAAATTTAGATAAGTTTAAAATGTTTAGTAGTAGTAGTAGTAGTAGTGTTAATGTAGGGCAACATTTTGTAAATAATTTAATAAATGAATGTAGACAAATTTATAAGAAGTATTATGAAAAAATTGTCCCCATGCATTCATTAACCCCCTTAGAAGAAGAACAATTTTTAAACTCTATTAACTGTCAAATTTGCGGTTTAGCACTAGGCGATGAACTAGCTGTGAGAGATCACTGCCACTTATCAGGAAAATATAGAGGGGCTGCACATAATTCGTGTAATTTAAATTTTAAAATTCCAAATTTTATTCCTATATTTTTCCATAATTTTTCGAAATATGACTGTCACTTATTTATTAAAGAATTACTTAGTATTAAAGGGGAGACAAATGTAATTCCAATAAATAAAGAATTATACATTTCTTTGTCGCATACTGTTCGGGTATATACTGATGAAGAAATTGATGATTATATAAATGAGTTGTATATAAGAAAAGTGAAGCAAAATATTCCTCAGCATATTATTTCAAAACAACTTGAAAAGGTGCGAGATTATAAAACTGGAAAAAAAAATTGAGCTTAGATTTTTAGACTCTTTAAGATTTATGGCATCTGGTTTGGAATCATTAGCTAGTAACCTCAATGATCAAGATTCAAATGCAGTTAGAAAATATTTTCCAGATGCTGAGAAGTTTTCTCTTATGAAGCGAAAGGGTCTTTTTCCTTATGAATATTTAAATTAAATTAAATGAAAAGAAACTCCCACCAATTGAAGCATTTTATAGTAGGTTAAATGATAAAAAATGTTCAGAAGAAGATTATTTGCTAGCACAAAATATATGGACAAAATTTGATTGTGAGACTATTAAGGATTACATGGAGCTGTATTTAAAAACTGACGTGTTGTTACTTACAGATATATTTGAAAACTTCAGAAAGCTCTGTAAGAAGATTTATAACCTAGATCCTCCACATTATTATACCATCCCAGGGCTTTCTTGGGATGCAATGTTAAAATATACAAGAATTGAGCTAGAATTATTAACAGATCTAGAAATGTATAATTTTATTAAACGAGGAATTCGTGGTGGACTTTCACAATGTAGTAAGAGGTATAGTAAGGCGAATCATAAATATCTTAATGATTATGATCCTACAAAACCGTCCGAATACATTTTATATTTAGACGCAAATAATCTTTATGGTTGGGCAATGTCAGAGTCACTACCATATGGAGGCTTCAGTTGGACAAATGACTTCATTCACCCCAAAAATATTCCACATAACTCAGATGTTGGTAATATTTATGAAGTCGATTTATCATACCCGTCTAGCTGTCATGATTATCATAATGACCTTCCATTCTGTGTGAAAAACAAAATAATTGGTGGGAGTAAATATGAAAAATTAATTGCTGATCTATCTAACAAAAAGAAATATGTCATACATTATAAAACATTAGAGCAATGTTTAAATAATGGATTGGTTTTGGAAAAAGTTCACCGAATTCTGAAATTTAATCAAAAGCCGTGGTTAAAGACATACATAGATTTAAATACGACACATAGAACAGAAGCTAAGAATCAATTTGAAAAAGATTTCTATAAATTGCTCAATAATGCTGTGTATGGTAAAACCATGGAAAATGTCGATAAGAGAAAAGACGTTCGGTTGGTTAGTGAGTGGGAACGTACCAGCCGTAACCGATTGGGTGTAGGTGAACTTATAGCAAAACCAAATTTTCACAGTATTTTACAGTTTACTGATAAATTATGGGCTGTACAAATGAACAAAACTTTGACATATTACAATAAATCCATTTATTTAGGCTTTTGTGTACTTGATCTATCAAAATGGAAAATGTATGATTTTCATTATGAGTATATGAAACCTAAATTCGGAGATAATATAAATCTTAATTATATGGACACTGACTCTTTTATTTATTCAATTAAAACTGATGATTTCTATGATGATATAAGAGGAGATTTAAAAACACTCTTTGACACATCAGCATATTCACAAAATAATCCATTTAACTTTCCTCAATTAAATAAAAAAGTACTTGGAATGATGAAAGATGAAACTGAAGGTAAATTCATCACTGAATATGTAGGCTTAGGACCCAAAGTTTATTCTTTCACAGTTGAAGATGATAAAGATGTTAAAAAAGCTAAGGGGGTTAAAAAATGCGTGGTAGACAATTATACTATAGATCATTATAAACATGTCTTATTTAATAAGAAATCAGTAGGGGCATGTATGTATACATTCACATCTAAGTTACACACAATACTAACAAATAGAGTTAATAAAATAGCTTTAAATTTTATTGATAGTAAACGTAAAATAAGAAATGATGAGATTAATACACTTGCATGGCACCATTATCAGTTAGATACTGATAATGGTGATTTAGAATTAAGTAGGTTAATTAGCGATATTGAGTCACTAAATAATTAGTATAGAATATGTAAATGTAAATATATGTAAATATATACACCTATATACACATAAAATAAAAAAAAAAACAAAATTTATTTAAAAAAAAAACCAACAGTTTTATTCTTTATTTAATAGAAATTAAATGAAAAAAAAGTAAGTATTAGAATGTATTTTAAAATAGATTATATAACTTTTCGAACAATTCCAGTTAAAGGTGTGTACTCCATCATACGATCGTGTAGGATTAAACAATAAGCATTTGTATTTTTTGATACTGGACTACTTGTCTCGAACTCAATTTTCACATCGATAGGCCCATTTTTAACAATTTCATTTTGATAACTAACATCAACTACTGCAATTGGAATATTTTTAAATTTCTCACATGAAAGAAGAGGTTGTGCTTCTCTCATATAGTAATTTTGTTGAAACTTAGCATACATATCATACAAAATAGCGTATCGATTCTCCTCAAATTTTAAATTTAAATCATCATATGGATACGATTCTGAATTTAAATGCACTTTAACATTTTTCAAATCTGAATGTATATATTTATTATCGTTTTCTAATACGAATAAAAGAAATCTTGGCCTTTCTCTATTCACTGATAGTTTAATATTCCAGTTGTGATTTCTGCCTCCGGAAAAATGTTGGATTAAAATAACAGTCCCAACTGCGAACTGCTATGGGTAATGAAACACCCTCCTTTATAATCTTCATTATTTGTATTTTTCGTGTATCTGATAGGTGAATATGTGGTATTCTCCATGTTATGTTTCTAATCGATAAACTTAATTTTTCATTAGCATCTGTAGAGTAATACGCCTTATCATCATTTGAACTTCGTAAAAGAATAAGTTCATGTTTACTATTTAAAATTATTTTATTGAAATCCTCAGCAAATCCCAATAGTAGTTTAAGGGGAATATAAAAATTAAATTTTCGCATTGACAGGTCTTCAGAAATATTCCACCCTGCATTTCTCATCATATTGCTTTCAAATTCATTTAGTGAGACATAATTCTTAATTGTACTGGATATTCCCAAGTATCGAGTACGATCAATTTCAACACCATTAATCTCATACCGTATTTCATCAAATAAGTATGCAACACAATTATTCCTCAATCTAGTATTTTCTGACGCTTCTTCACCTTTAGTGTTTTTAATGTTTCCTTCTATATATAAGTAGCTTTCAGACGGAAGAACATATAAGTCTTGATTTTGTAGTGTAATTCGAATTTCATCATTGTTTTTAAATGATTGAATATAGGGCACATAGCTGTGATAATCTTTTTTTATTATATTTTCATCAGAATACGGTTTTTCAATGACATTGAGAATATCAGACATTTTTCTTTATTTTTAACTTAAGCAATTTTAAAAAGGTGGTGTTTTCTTTCGATAATGATGGTCTTATAGCTTTAATATGATTAGTAGGAATTTCCCTATTAACTTTACTGTGCTCAGTTTTATTGTAAATTATCATTTTTTCCTGGGTCTTAGATGTAATGTAAGTGTTATTTCTTCACCTCTGAAATTAACTGCACGATTTTCTTGGTCAACAATCCAAATTTTGAGATATGTTATTTCTTTGACGTTTACTGGTAAATAAATTAGGTTATTAGCAATAACATCTAATTTATAGCCTGGTGGTACGTCTAATGCGAACTCGTGTAGTATATGTGCGGGAGAATTATTCATATATGCTCCTGTTATGATGTTACACTGAATTTGTATAGCATTCACTTTTAATATATTTACAGGTTGATTTGATATATGTTTCATACCAGCCTTTAAAATTTCTTCACTAAAACCTAACAGTTTACAAATGGATCGTTTTCGATTAAATAAAATTTGTAAAGTATTATTATTAGCTTTAATGAGAATAGATTTATTAAAATTTTCTGCTTTATACTGCCCAACTATATAATCAACAATATCTTGTAACTCGTATGATCCAATAGGAATTTCAATTATTTTTTCTCCTATATGAAATAAATTATTATCATAATCAACATTAGGAATAGAGTTATATGAATGAAAATCAACTAGACAACATTCATAGTCATCTTTTAGATCTATTGGTGGGAAATAATTTGCCGTTAGGATTGATGAATTTCCACTTAAAGCTAAAGTAATTGACATCCTGAATGGTAAATTGTAAATTAAATGAAAATGCTTGAGTTTTTTGTTTTATTAAATGTATACATTTATTAGAAAAACTTTTTTTTTTTTTTTATTTGTTTTCTTATAATATTTCATTTTTACTTATCCAAGAATTATGTTGGTTTGGAAAACCTAACCATTTAACATACGCTTTATCACCTTTTTCTTTTAAAATTTTTTCCACCAGAAATGTATTAGGATAACGTGTACGACGTATTTCTTCCTTGTAAAATGCGCCTTTTATAGGATATCCTTGATAGTCTTCAAGTAAAAATGTGATTGGGTAGGTGTTCTGTATCGTTTTTATTTTAAATATTTCTGTAGTCCAGTTCGGTGTATAACCTTTTTCAAATATATGTTTATATTTACTTATGCGAACATAGTCCCCAACCTTAAACCTTGATGATTTAAACATTTTTAAATTATTATATACAGTATTCAGTAAATATTGTTCATGTTCAGGTTTTACATCCATAGGTGCCATTTTTATTGTACTGTGAGTTTTTCTATTATATTGTTTAACAAGATTTTTATAATTATCAATCCAGTGAAATGTTCCATTATAACTAAATTCTCTCCACATCATACCTTTTAGTGTTCGATTAAAGCGTTCAACAATTGAAGCTTTCATTACACTATAAGTAGAGTAATGATTAATTGAATATTTACGCATTAGTAAACCAAACTCCTTATTAAAAAATTCTTTTCCGTCATCTGTTTGTAAATTTTTAGGTATTCGCCCCTTACTTAGTATTTCCTGAAAAGCTTTGGAAACTTCATTTGCGGTTTTTGCTTTAATTGCTGCAGCCCAAGCATATTTTGAAAATGTATCAATGACTGTTAGCATATATTTGTATCCGTTGTTTATAATGGAATAGTTACCCATTTCTACTAAATCTGCTTGCCAAAGATCATCAATTCCCTTTGTTATTACTTTCCGTCTTAAGAAATTCTTCCGCGCTTGGGAATGTAGTTCATTTATTTTCGTTCTTTTTTCCATTATGTTGTTGTTGTTGTTGTTGTGATGAAAGCGTAATCATTACACTATATATGTCAGAAATTTTCTTATTTAAATCCTTTATTTCATTTCTTACAATTAAAACTTCTTTGTTTATACCCCTTTTTAAATGTTCTTGCATATGGGTCATTTGTGTATTCACATAATTTTTGTTAACAGCATCTGTCCCATTCATTGGAGGTGACAAATTTAAAATTCTTTTATTCTCTATATCAATATTATTTACGTTGAGTTTGATACCGAATTTTTTTGAAATGTTGTTTCTTGTTATATCTCCTATATATTTTTGATTATAGTAATGACCAAATTTGTCAACAGTCATAATTTTCTTATTATTATTGTTTTAAAAATTTATTCAATTATATTTGCTTCCCTTAGTTCTTCGATTATAGATATTATTTCATTAGAATGATTATTGTTACCAGCATGTTGTGATGCTATTAACAGCCTCAATCGGTCTACAATTTCATTAGGATTATCCCAGTATATATAGTTTGACTTATTAAGATTAACCTCCATTAAACCCTTGCCAACGTGAGTAGTTGTAGTAAACAATTTATTTATTATTTTTTTATATTTATAACCTCTGTTTCCATTAATTTGATTATTAGGATCATAGTTCCTTCGATGTGCGTTTGTATCAAGTAAAATATGTTTATATATTGCTAACTCTGACGAATCAAATTGTTTTGGATTTTTATGAAAAAGCAATGAGTATAACCCTGGGGTTAGTGCCCAAGATTTTTGACCTATAATTATTTTATCATCAGTAAGCTTTAAAATAGAATTTCCAAATTTCCAGTCTCCATTTTCCATTTTATGAGGTCCAAATATAGTGTCAAAATTTTTATTTCCATTTAGGGTTGATAAATCAAACTCCCAATCGGATGATTGAGAATAAAATTGTTAATTTTTCGATTTATCATTTACTTCATCTTCACTATTACTATTATAGTCTTCTTCTTCTTATTCTTCTTTATCCCTTTTTATTTTATTAGGTGCTGAATTAATGTTTTTCTCGTTCAATAGTTTTTTCTTAGGAGTGCTGGTGAATATAGTATTATTTTCCGTTTTTATTTTAGTATTGTGCTTACATTTATATTTTTCGTCTGTGGGTATTGTTAGATTTGACGAATCTGACAATTTGACTAGTTTCTTTAGAGGTTCTGTTAAAGGTTTAAACGTTCTTTCTAAATTATTAAATTTTTCCAATTCTCCCAGTTTTATGCTTTGAAATTTTTTCTTTAAAATTTTTTTGGATTTCACCAACTCTTTTAAAATATTTTCTTCCATGATTATAACTTTAAACTAGTGTCGTCACCAATTTTAGATCCTGGAATAACTCGTAGCATACTTTTAACAGCTTTTTTATAACAGCTAAACAGCTTCTTAAAACAGCTAAACAGCTTTTTAAAAACAGCTAAACAGGTCATTAAAAGAGCTAAACAGCTTTTTAAAACAGCTAAACAGGTAATTAAAACAGATACACAGCTTTTTAAAACAGCTAAACAGGTAATTAAAACAGCTAAACAGCTTTTTAAAATAGCTAAACAGCTTTTTAAAACAGCTAAACAGCTTTTTAAAACAGCTAAACAGCTTTTTAAAACAGCTAAACAGCTTTTTAAAACAGCTAAACAGGTAATTAAAACAGCTAAACAGCTTTTTAAAACAGCTAAACAGCTTTTTAAAACAGCTAAACAGCTTCTTTAAACAGCTAAACAGCTTCGTGGAATAATTTTGACAGTTCTCCAAGTATAAAAAAAAACGTATTTAATATTAATAGGTATACGTCTGATGTAGTTAGTAGTATTTATA
This sequence comes from Pollenia amentaria, assembly GCA_943735925.1. Classification (NCBI taxonomy): domain Eukaryota; kingdom Metazoa; phylum Arthropoda; class Insecta; order Diptera; family Polleniidae; genus Pollenia; species Pollenia amentaria. Next base: position 66,688,784 of record OX031009.1, read on the forward strand.
TGACTAAATCTGAATGAATAGATCAAAGCCTTTTCTATAACGCCCTTGCTTCATTTCATCATCTTTACTTATTATAAGAAATCCATATTTATCCTTCCAACATTCTCCACAAATGTAACGAAACATATTTAAACTCATGTCACTGCCAACATGATCATTGTAGATGTGCTTTAAATTTAATTCATCTTGCTTGAATAAAATAATCATATTTGCATTATCACGTACTAAATGTTTTGGAATATGTGTATAAGTCTGACATAAATAAAAAGAATCAATATCCTTATGTCTCCCCATACAGAAATATGATCTTATATTATTTTGTTTTTCACAAGCGACATCGTCAAACATCATAATAGAATTTACTTTAGCTTTTTCGGGTGGTATGACATGTTCATTGTCTGAAAATGTATAAAGTCCCATACCCTTTACTGATGAAATTAATCTTTTTTTTTTTTTTTTTTCTTTCATTATTTATTTATTGAATCTTCATATATTAAATATGAACTAACAATAATTAATCAAATCTTATCCTAATATTTGCTTTATGTCCTGCCAGTGCCAAACACAAAAGATTTAGTCATCACGGTTTCTGTTTACATATATAGGTGTTTATCGCTCATCTGATTGGGTGAGTGCTGCAGTGTCTCTTCTTCTTAAGCGAGTGTGGCCGCCATAATTTAAAATATTTCTAGCTAATGGATTTGGGTGCAGTTCCAGCCTTTTTAAATATTTTACTGCATATTTCGTTATCATAGTTTTTACTAATGGCACATTGAGATCCTTGTGGATATTTGAGTTTTTGACGTACCAGGGAGCGGCTGTGATTATTCGAAGAAGTTTATTTTGGCGCCTTTGAATTTTTTCGATGTTAGAAGCCGAGGCAGTGCCCCATAACTGAATACCGTAGCACCAAATTGGCTTTAAGATAGAGTTGTAGAGTAGAAGTTTGCAATCGAGACTAAGAACAGAATTTCTTCCAATGAGCCAATTAATTTGAATTGCTTTTAGTTTCATTTGAGTTAACTTCGCTTCTATATGCCATTTCCACGTTAAACGCCGATCTAGATGTATACCGAGGTATTTTACATGCGAGTGTTGGGGTATTATTTGATTATTTATTTTAATAGGGGGGCATGTTTCCCGACGCAATGTGAATGTTATATGTGCGCATTTTTGCTCATTGATCTTTATCCTCCATTTTTTTAACCACCTTTCTAGTTCAAATATATGATCCTGTAGATAACGAGATGCTTCTTGACAGTTTGCGTGTACGCTTAGAAAAGCTGTGTCGTCCGCAAATGTTGAGGTATGGGTGTAGCTGTTTGTTGGCAAGTCCGAAGTATAAATTAAGTATAATAGAGGGCCCAGGATGCTGCCTTGTGGGACTCCAGCGCTAATTGGCTGTGGAGGACTTAAAAATTCGCCTTCTTTTATAATAAATTGACGACCGACTAAGAAGCTTTGTAACAGCTTGTGTATATTTGCTGGTAAGTTTTGCTGCAATTTCAGTAGTAAACCTTCATGCCAGACTTTATCAAAAGCTTGAGACACATCGATGAAGAGTGCTGAGCAATATTTTTTTTCTTCAAAGACTTTTCTTATGACATTTACTATTCGATGAGTTTGTTCAATTGTGCTGTGTTTTCTTCTAAAACCGAATTGATGATTGGGAATACATCTGTTACCATTTAAAATCGGCGTTAATTTAGACACTAGAAGTTTCTCAAAAAGCTTTGATAAATTAGACAATAAGCTTATAGGTCTATATGACTCAACTTTTGTGGGATCCTTTCCTGGTTTAGGTATCATGGTAACTAAGGATACTTTCCACTCTTGTGGGTAGTATTCAAGGCGTAAAATAGCATTAAAAATTAGTAGAATAATTTTCTTTGCTATGCTGGATAGCTCCAAAAGCATTTTGTTACTGATCTTATCAAAACCAGGGGCTTTCTTGGGGTTTAAATCATGAATAGCCTTCTCGATTTCTCTTACTTCAAACCTTAGTGGAACAGCTGATCTAACAGCAACAGGTGGTAACTCGACCGCAGTATCGAAAGATGTATGAGGGGTAAATACGGTTTTCAAATGATTAACGAAAATATTACCTTTTTCTATGTCATTTCGTGCCCAACGTCCATTTAAGTTTCTTAATGGTGGTTTAGTGATAACTGGTCTTTTAAGATTTCTAGCTGCACGCCATAATGAGTAATCAGATTGAGGAGTTGCATCAAGTTCCTTAGGATATTTTTCCAGAGAAGCCGTTTTTTGAGACTGCAGTAAGTTTCTTAGCCTTTTTGTGCACTCTTTTAGTAAATTTTTAAGTTGAGGGGATCTGTGCAATTGCCACTCTCTTCGAACTCTCCTTTTTTCAGTCAAGAGACGCTCGACATCAGTAGAATATATTTTACTATTTTTGATATTTTTGCGGGCTATGCTAGAATGTTGAACAGCTAGTTTGAGATAATTGTCAAAATTTACAATAGAAAGATTCACATTCTCCGGTGTTCTAAGCGGAATATTTTCAGTGCAGTGGGTACTGAGATATTTTTTATATTTTAACCAATTTATTTGTGTGGCTGACGTCACTAAGTAACCAGACGGTGATACAATTCTATAAGGGTTTGATATGGTAAGAATTGTAGGTGTGTGATCAGAAGATAATTCTAAAGAAGCTTCAACGTGAATCGTTTCTGCGGGGATGTTTTTAACCACGCCAAAATCGATGACATCTGGAATTTTTTGCTGATCAGTAGGCCAATAAGTTGGTTGTCCACTCGCGACCACATTTAAATCCATTTTAGACATTGTATTATACAAAACACGACCCTTTGGTGTAATGAGCCGTGAACCCCAGAAGGTATGTTTAGCGTTGTAATCGCCAGCGGCTAGGAAACAGGGTCCTAATGATTTAAAATATTTATAATATTGGCTTTCTGATATTGAAAATCTAGGTGGAGAGTATAAAGATGAAAGTACAACGTTTCGATTTAGCTCTTCAACACAAATATTCGTTGCTTGCAGATAATCTTCACGATGATCACACATTAAGTAGTGTTTGATTCGGGTTTTTATCAAAATAGCAGAACTTCCACAAGCTCTATCTCGAGGGTCCTTGGTATCATATAATATATAACCATTAATTTTAAACGAATTTCTTGAGGTCAAATGAGTTTCAGAAACCATCATTACATCAATTTGTTTACTTTTAAGAAAATATTCTAGTTCATTTTTATGTTGGCGAATGCCGTTTGCGTTCCAAAAACAAATTTTTAAAAAATTCATGGCTTGTTAAGTACAGCTTGCAATAACATCGATTGCATTCTTAACATTTCCTGCATCATATTACCCATTGTATTCGTAAAGTTTGTTACTGTTTGTACTAGTGTTTCCATGGTTTTTTCTAGACGACTTAAATTAGAAACTGGGGTCTCATCATTATTTGGCAAATCACCTTGCATTGGCATATGGTTTGATTTTAGGACGTTAGCGTAGGATGTTCTGTTATTACTAGGCTGCGGTACATGAATGTCATTAGTATTATTTTGATGTGTTTCCTGAATTTGAGGTGGATTAGGTTTCGGTCCAACCGAGCGCTTGACGATAGAGTATACAGGGCATCCTCTATAGTTGGCAGTGTGATTACCACCACAGTTGCTGCATTTTTTTACATTGGGGTCGTTTTTAGACTTATCGCAGAGAGCTGTACCATGCAATTCTCCACATACAACGCAAACAGGTGTTAAATGGCAGTATGCCTTAGTGTGACCAAATTCTTGGCAGTTTAAACATTGCACGGGACCGTTCCTTTTATGCGGCTCCTCTATCGTTATTTTCCTATACAGGATATATCTCAGACTGTAAATGGGATGAGTTTCATTTTTTTTAAGCTTAACGTCGCCGGGTTCTAACTCCACACGAAATAGTGGCTGGGGATTTTTTTCTCTATTTTTAATATTAACTACATTTTTAATTTTAAAGCCCTTCTCTTCTAAAAACGTTTTTATTTCACCTGGGTCTACGCATGAATCAATGCCCTTTATCACTACCTGAAGACCTTTACTGCTCTTCAGTTGGTATGTATAAAAGTTTTTTTTTAGTGCTTCTAATTTAGTTATTACTTTACGAAAATCATCTTCACGATTAACTTGTATTTTAGTTTCATTTATACTACCACGTTTTATTGCAGCTACATAAAAAGAATTTTCACCTATTACCGAGATCAAATTCTTTATTAAATCACTTGAGTTTTGCTCTCTAAGATATATCGGGGGTGGCTTAGAAGATTTTGTAACGTTTTGTGCTTCCGAGGATTCCTCTTCCAAAATTGCAAACCGATTTTGAGAACTTACTCTATCAGCTGTACCCTCTTTTAAAACTTTTGGGACAGAAGCAACTGCAGAAGAAGTTGGGCTACGACCCCGTTTTAGCACTGTTATGTACCTATCCATTCCAACTTGTACTTGAGGCTTTTGACCGCTTTTCACCTGTGATAATGAGTTTTCCATCATGCCTGATTTGGGGGTAATCTTTTCATCACTTGTTAAAATCGTTTCTGCCACTGAGGCACCGCTTGCAGGTTTTATATTTTTTATTGTATTCGAATCAACCGTATTATTAGACACCGAAGGTGATACAGAGTTTTCTATTGTGCCTGATTGAGGGTTAATATTTTTATCACTTATTAAAATTGTTTTTGCCGTTGAGGCAATGCTTGAAGGTTTTATATTTGTTAGTGTATCAACCGTATTATTAAAAACAGATGGTGAGAGGGATCGCGTACGAGTAATAGGTTTAGCTGTTAGGTATTTGCTATCATCGACTCTTTTTTTTATTTCTGCATTTGTTTCGTTAACACTCACTGTGATATATGCATTTCTATCATTATGCTTAATTGTTTTTGCACTGTTTGCACTCATAAGAGTTTTTTTTTTTTTTTTTTACTGTTTACAGTTGTGCTCTTCTTATTTGTTATTGTTTATCAACACCGAGAATAAAAAGTGTGTATGTTTATGTATGTATGTACATACATGTATTTTTTTCTTTTCTTTTATTTACTTTTTTTTTTATACTTTATTTGTTCACGTAAAAAAATAAACCGTATGCCGAGCTTATAAAACACGTCTATCTTCAACGAGCGCGACAGAATAATCTTGACAGATATTTATATTTCGGTTGATTTAATGATTTTGAGTATATATAAATATTTTTAAATTTTAAACCATTCGGACTTTCAATTAAACTAAGCATTATATTTGTTTTGCCACAGTTTGAGGGACCAACTATTAGTGCTCTGATAGAATTAGGTAAAAGACAGCTATGTTTAAAACCATTTCTGTTTTCCGTTAAATCCAATATTCTCACTGAAATATTCGATTGTTGTTTTACCAAACGCATCTTTATAACTGAAAGCATACGTTTGCTTAATATTGCGTTTTATTTACTTTTAGATTTTTTATTTATTTTTTATTTTCAGAAAAGCAATTTTTTATATATAAATGATTGTGTATAAAAATAAAGAATTTAGTAGAAAACATTTCGTCCTTGGAAAAGCACTTGTAAATAGCTTAATTAATTCACTACCACTTGAACTTCATTTACCGGGTTATCAATTTTGTGGACCAGGAACTAAATTGGAAACACGATTACAAAGGGGTGATAAAGGTATCAATCCGTTGGATGCAGCTTGTAAAATTCATGATATTGCTTATGCCCAGAACACTGATATTCATAAACGACATTACGCAGATAAAGAACTAGCAGAAAAAGCTTGGAGTAGAGTTACAGCTAAAGATAGTACATTTGGAGAAAAACTCAACGCATACCTTGTCACTAACACAATGAAGTCAAAAGTTAAATTGGGCTTGGGAGTAAAAACTGACAAACAAAAGAAAAAGTGTAGACGAAATATTTTTAAGAATGCCGTTAAATCAGCAACCGATATTTTAAAAAAGGAAAAACCAAATGACATCAAAACCGCTATTAAAACTGCACGAAAAGCTATCCGACATTCATTTCTTGGAAAAAAATCTATAGTAAAAATTCCTAGAATTATCAACATACCTAAACTTGGCGGTTTTCTACCACTTGTCCCTATTCTAACAGCACTTGGAGCATTGGGAGCAATAGCTTCTGGTGGGTCAGCAATCGCTAAAACTATTACTTTAGCTAAAAATGGTAGACAACAGCTCGAAGAAAGTAAGCGTCATAACAAAACATTAGAGGCAATAGCTATGGGTAAAGGTCTATATCTTAAACCCTATAAAAAAGGCTATGGAATATTTTATACCTCATCAAAAAACTATTAAAGCAGCTACCTAATAGACCACTAACAGATGTGGACTTGAGAACATTTGGGAAGAAGTATATTGCTTATTTTAGAGGAGTATATATGAGGGATAAACTTCCTAAAACTCCACACCGAATAGAGAATGGAATTATAAACTTGGACTCAAATAGAGGATATGGAACACATTGGGTAGCATTTTATAAAAATAATGATAATGTAGAATACTTTGATAGTTTTGGTAAACTCCAACCACCTATAGAAGTTTTAAGATACTTGGGTAAAAACATTAAATATAACTATTTAAGATATCAACAATTTAATACTTTTATTTGTGGTCATTTATGTTTAAAATTTTTAATAAATTTAAAAATAAAGAATTAATAAAAAACTCAAATATTTTGTTTTTTTGTTTTTATATTTTTTTTTTATTATTTTTTTTGTTTGTTTGTTTTATTTATTATCCATTCTTAATAATAATCTATAGATTTTCACATCTGTTTTAATCTTATTTTGCATTTTTTTTCCAAACTCATAACAAAGTCTGGTTAAATCAATTTCTATATCTCTTTCATTTATACCTTTAATTTCATAATATTGTACATTTGTTTTATTTAAAATAGAGCAATTTGAAATATAATGTTCATAATAAAAATATAAAATTTGCTTGCGAAGAATTGTATTCCAGCTTAAAAATGTTGTCAAGAATATTCCGACTTGGGTTAGCGATTTCCAAGTCTCAGGATCAATTTTAATTTTATGGTTTCCCTGTTGTAGGATGAGATAGCAAATACTATTCTTATACTGAAATGTATATTGAACATCCCTCTTATCATCCTTATAAATTAGATTCATACAATCTAGGAATTCACATTGATTTAGTGTTGCCTTAATATATTCCTTATAGCTCATAAGGTTTATCCATTCATCCCGGTCCAATCCAATGAAGTTCCTATCCTTATAATGCAACCAGACAATAGGCTTAAAACCAAGAGCTGTGGAAAATCCGCAGGATATCTTTAATTTTAAATTTATAAAATATTCGAACTCAAATACACAGTCGTGTATTTTCGGGTTTCTTACAAGATTGAACATTCTCGATGAATTTTAAATGTAAACTAATAATATTTTTGCTTTGAAAATCTCTATTTAAAGAAAAAAAATGCTTTTTTTTTTTTTTTTTTTTTTTTTTTTTTTTTTTTTTTGAAAGCTATATATTAACTGTAATTATTTTTGTTTTCTTGTACATAAATTTAGACTTCTAAAATATTTTAATATCTTTTTATAATTCTTATAACCTCCTTTTTCCTCTTATAGAAAAAGTAGCATCCACACAAACGTACGACATCTCCACTTGTACTTTCGTGAGAGCAAGGCATATTATATACATTAAAATTTGTATATTCTCTTTTGAATGTACATAATAATTCCAAATGTTCTTCAAAGATTACACTTCCAAATTCTTGTAGAAAAGCTTCAATAACCTCCATCTTTCCACATTAAGATTTCATTTACAACTTATTAAAAATATTAATAATTCTATATTATATATATATATATATATACTAATAAAAAAAAAAAAAACACTAGAATCTATAATAATTAATTTTTTTTTTTTTTATTGTTCAATCAATTTTTATTGAAAAAATTATTTTATTTAAATGTATTAAAATGAGTATAAGGGTAATATCCTTTCATAGGAGCAGCCGTCTTAATTTCTAGCTTATAATTAATGCTATCCTTTTCGTCATCTAAAGGAATCTTTGAAATTATATATGAGCCAGTTGATAGGCTCCCAACATCGTTTTCAGTCAAGACATTAAACCTTTTAGGAAGATAAAGCATAGCTCCATCCAATTCCAAGACAATGGCATCTCCATATTTTGTAGTTACCCGTTCAGCTCCTGTAATAGGATAGTCCTTTCCACCTATCATATTTTTAACACTTAAAATATGTTTTATATTTAATTTGTTGAATGAAGCAATTAATTCCGCGTTAATATTCATCGTTTGATAATTTATAATGAAATGTAATAAATTACTAAATAAATTCACAATTTATAGAAAAAAATTTTTTTTTTGGTTACACTTAGTTTTAACATATGTTATTTGCTCTAATTCGTTAAAATTATCGATAATGTTTTTTAATTTTACCCACCACACCCATTGTAAAAACAAACAAATTCAAATTTCAATTTTATTAGTTTTTATTATTTATATTTATTTATTAATTTCTTAAATATATTTTGAATTAAAAAAAGCACTACTACATCTATAAACATAAGTCTACTTCCCTAATATAACGATCTCCATCTTCGTCCAAATAAAAACCATCATTTGCCTTCATCGTCCAGAAAATCCTCAATTTCCCACAAAAAATCATAGTATGCCAGCTGGTTGTTGGGGATTTCAATTCCTGGGGTTTTTAGCATATTCGCTATAGCTTCGTCGATTAACGCATTTGTACGCGTCTGTGTAATGTCTTCTTCTTCTGCTTCCATGGAATTTTCGTCCACAAATTCAATTTCCAACAGGCTCGAATTCATTCTTTAAATCTTCAGTGTTCAAATGTAAATAAAAGTAGTTTTCAGAAGTATACTCCACTAAGCCTTTTTTTTTACTTTTAATACTTACATAGGAAAATCCATGCAAACTAGTATAAATACTATCTGTCTGCCTGACTAACTTTCCATGACATACACTTTCTTATCTGAAAATATTTATGTAGGTATATGTATGTCATAAATTATTTATTATTAAGTAACCGAATTTTAAACATCAATTACATATACATACAAATTTTTTTTTTTTTTTAATAACTTAATAAATTCACAATTTAATTAGTTTTTCCCCCTTTTTTCTGTCCATCCAATAATTTTTTTTTTTCATCACCTAATTCAAGACAAAAAAAAAAGCCTTATCAAAAATATTTTCCAATTGCTTCTACAAGTTGTTTCGAACACACTCGATCATTACAACAAGCAAAACAACAACATCCCTGCATCTGGCTCTCTATAATCACAAATAAAAAAATGCGCTTATCAGCTTTGTGTGTTTCCCCAACAAAAATTTTTTCTTCACATAATTCAAAATAAAAAGATAGAATTATCAACAATATTTTCCAATTGCTTCTACAAGGTCTATATGTCTATCTATCTACATATCTCTATGTCTGTCTGGCTGTCTGTCTATCGATCACAACAAAAGAAAGGCTTCAACAATGCACCCAACACTTGTGCATTGCTATCCTATGAAATTTAACGACTTTTTTTATTACTTTGTTTTTGAAATTTTTTAAAAAAATTTTCAAGAATGGTTTCATATTTCCCTAGCCACTCCAAAATAAAAATAGAAACACCAATTGCATCTATACAATTTTTTTAATAACTAAATAAAATCATAATTTATAGATACTTTGAATTTATTCTTCAACCCCAAATAAAATTGAAAAACCATTTGCTGTTACGAAGCCAGTCTGTCTGTATGTCTGTCTGTCTGACTAAATTTCCTTTTCCCCCTTTTTTTTCTGTCCATCCAATAATTTATTTTTTTATCACCTAATTCAAAACAAAAAAACTAAAGAAAGGCTTCAACAATGCACCCAACACTTGTGCATTGCTCCCCCAACATTTTTCTAAATCTCAGCTATAAAATTTAACAACTTTTTTTTATTACTTTGTTTTTGAAATTTTTTTTTTTTTTTTAAATTTGACCTACTTTAACACGTGTTCATTTGACCTACTTTAACACGTGTTCATTTTAATGGCTTTTTAATGGCTTTTAAAAAATTTTAAAGGCTTTTGGGGCATTTTAATGGCTTTTGGGTGATTTTAATGGTTTTTGGGGGATTTTAATGGCTTTTTGGATGAAGTGGCGGTAAACTCTCATTACCCATATACTATCATAGTTCCTTCGATGTGCGTTTGTATCAAGTAAAATATGTTTATATATTGCTAACTCTGACGAATCAAACTGTTTTGGATTTTTATGAAAAAGCAATGAGTATAACCCTGGGGTTAGTGCCCAAGATTTTTGACCTATAAATTTTTTATCATCAGTAAGCTTTAAAATAGAATTTCCAAATTTCCAGTCTCCATTTTCCATTTTATGAGGTCCAAATATAGTGTCAAGCTTTTTATTTCCATTTAGGGTTGATAAATCAAACTCCCAATCGGATGATTGAGAATAAAATTGTTCATTTTTCGATTTATCATTTACTTCATCTTCACTATTACTATTATAGTCTTCATCTTCTTCGTTATCCCTTTTTATTTTATTAGGTGCTGAATTAATGTTTTTCTCGTTCAATAATTTTTTCTTAGGAGTGCTGGTGAATATAGTATTATTTTCCGTTTTTATTTTAGTATTGTGCTTTTATTTATATTTTTCGTCTGTGGGTATTGTTAGATTTGACGAATCTGATAATTTGACTAGTTTCTTTAGAGGTTCTGTTAAAGGTTTAAATGTTCTTTCTAAATTATTAAATTTTTCCAATTCTCCCAGTCTAATGCTTTGAAATTTTTTCTTTAAAATTTTTTTGGATTTCACCAACTCTTTTAAAATATTTTCTTCCATGATTATAACTTTAAACTAGTGTCGTCACCAACTTTAGATCCTGGAATAACTCGTAGTATACTTTTAACAGCTTTTTTATAACAGCTAAACAGCTTCTTAAAACAGCTAAACAGCTTTTTAAAAACAGCTAAACAGCTTTATAAAAACAGCTAAACAGGTAATTAAAACAGCTAAACAGCTTTTTAAAACCGCTAAACAGCTTTTTAAAACAGCTAAACAGGTAATTAAAACAGCTAAACAGCTTCTTAAAACAGCTAAACAGCTTCTTTAAACAGCTAAACAGCTTCGTGGAATAATATTGACAGTTCTCCAAGTATAAAAAAAAACGTATTTAATATTAATAGGTATACGTCTGATGTAGTTAGTAGTATTTATATGACTAAATCTGAATGAATAGATCAAAGCCTTTTCTATAACGTCCTTGCTTCAATTCATCATCTTTACTTATTATAAGAAATCCATATTTATCCTTCCAACATTCTCCGCAAATGTAACGAAACATATTTAAACTCATGTCACTGCCAACATGATCATTGTAGATGTGCTTTAAATTAAATTCATCTTGCTTGAATAAAATAATCATATTTGCATTATCACGTACTAAATGTTTTGGAATATGTGTATAAGTCTGACATAAATTAAAAGAATCAATATCCTTATGTCTCCCCATACAGAAATATGATCTTATATTATTTTGTTTTTCACAAGCGACATCGTCAAACATCATAATAGAATTTACTTTAGCTTTTTCGGGTGGTATGACATGTTCATTGTCTGAAAATGTATAAAGTCCCATACCCTTTACTAATGATCTTGACAGATATTTATATTTCGGTTGATTTAATGATTTTGAGTATATATAAATATTTTTAAATTTTAAACCATTCGGACTTTCAATTAAACTAAGCATTATATTTGTTTTGCCACAGTTTGAGGGACCAACTATTAGTGCTCTAATAATGTTTAAAACCATTTCTGTTTTCCGTTAAGTCCAAGTTTCTCACTGAAATATTCGATTGTTGGTTTACCAAACGCATCTTTATAACTGAAAGCATACGTTTGCTTAATATTGCGTTTTATTTACTTTCAGATTTTTTTTTTTTTTATTTTCAGTAAAGCAATTTTTATATATAAATGATTGTGTATAAAAATAAATAATTTAGTAGAAAACATTTCGTCCTTGGAAAAGGACTTGTAAATAGCTTAATTAATTCACTACCACTTGAACTTCATTTACCGGGTTATCAATTTTGTGGACCAGGAACTAAATTGGAAAAACGATTACAAAGGGGTGATAAAGGTATCAATCCGTTGGATGCAGCTTGTAAAATTCATGATATTGCTTATGCCCAGAACACTGATATTCATAAACGACATTACGCAGATAAAGAACTAGCAGAATAAGCTTGGAGTAGAGTTAAAGCTAAAGATAGTACATTTGGAGAAAAACTCAACGCATACCTTGTCACTAACGCAATGAAGTCAAAAGTTAAATTGGGCTTGGGAGTAAAAACTGGCAACCAAAAGAAAAAGTGTAGACGAAATATTTTTAAGAATGCCGTTAAATCAGCAACCGATATTTGAAAAAAGGAAAAACCAAATGACATCAAAACCGCTATTAAAACTGCACGAAAAGCTGTCCGACATTCATTTCTTGGAAAAAAATCTATAGTAAAAATTCCTAGAATTATCAACATACCTAAACTTGGCGGTTTTCTACCACTTGTCCCTATTCTAACAGCACTTGGAGCATTGGGAGCAATAGCTTCTGGTGGGTCAGCAATCGCTAAAACTATTACTTTAGCTAAAAATGGAAGACAACAGCTCGAAGAAAGTAAGCGTCATAACAAAACATTAGAGGCAATAGCTATGGGTAAAGGTCTATATCTTAAACCTTATAAAAAAGGCTATGGAATATTTTATACCTCATCAAAAAACTATTAAAGCAGCTACCTAATAGACCGCTAACAGATGTGGACTTGAGAACATTTGGAAAGAAGTATATTATTTTAGAGGAGTATATATGAGGGATAAACTTCCTAAAACTCCACACCGAATAGAGAATGGAATTATAAACTTGGACTCAAATAGAGGATATGGAACACATTGGGTAGCATTTTATAAAAATAATGATAATGTAGAATACTTTGATAGTTTTGGTAATCTCCAACCACCTATAGAAGTTTTAAGATACTTGGATAAAAACATTAAATATAACTATTTAAGATATCAAAAATTTAATACTTTTATTTGTGGTCATTTATGTTTAAAATTTTTTATAAATTTCAAAATAAAGACTTAATAAAAAAAACTCAAATATTCTGTTTTTTTTTTTTTATATTTTTTTTTTATTATTTTTTTGTTTGTTTGTTTTATTTATTATCCATTCTTAATAATAATCTATAGATTTTCACATCTGTTTTAATCTTATTTTGCATTTTTTCCAAACTCATAACAAAGTCTGGTTAAATCAATTTCTATATCTCTTTCATTTATACCTTTAATTTCATAATATTGTACATTTGTTTTATTTAAAATAGAGCAATTTGGAATATAATGTTCACAATAAAAATATAAAATTTGCTTGCGAAGAATTGTATTCCAGCTTAAAAATGTTGTCAAGAATATTCCGACTTGGGTTAGCGATTTCCAAGTCTCAGGATCAATTTTAATTTTATGGTTTCCCTGTTGTAGGATGAGATAGCAAATACTATTCTTATACTGAAATGTATATTGAACATCCCTCTTATCATCCTTATAAATTAGATTCATACAATCTAGGAATTCACATTGATTTAGTGTTGCCTTAATAATTCTTTGTTTTTTGTGAATAAGCATTTTTTCCGGTATGTCTGTGTGGTAAAGGCATGCATTGCAAAATATAATTTTTCCATTATGCGCTGATATTTGACTTGAAAGTAGTCTAAAAAAAAAAGAAATAAATTTATTAAATTGAATAGATTTTTTTAAAAAATTTTATATAAGTTTATGCTAATTACCTAGAAATATTCTTTATTAAAATATTGTGCATTTTACTCCCACATTCACTTTCCAACAGCAACAAATTTATATGCACTTTCTTCTCTTTTTTGTGATGTAGTAGGGACCAACAACCGTTTTCAATTTTTGTCGACCCCGAACACATTTACACTTATTTCTGTATTATTTTTTTCAAAATACTTAATATCCTTCACATCAGTGGGAAATTGCATTGAAGTGAAGTTAAGTATTGTACCGGAATCAAGCGTAATAATTTGCTCAGAAATATTATTAATTTTATAAATTGTCTGTCTGTGTACATGACTGTCATCACCATTATAAAATGCTGCTATAATACTGCATTTTAAGCAGAAGACGTCATTATTTTGAACGTTAACGCAAGCATGTTTTCGTATTAGCTCTACAGGTGTTGGTATGTACTGGGATCCGGATAATGGTGATGCTTTGTTAATATTAATTTCTAGACATTTAATTTGGATAAGCGTCCAACCAGAATCTCTTTCTTGAAACTCAGACATCTTCGCCTTAATCTTTCCAAATTGAAGTGTGAGAGCTGAGCCAATATTGTCTGCCCTTGATAAGCTTATCATTTCCGTATTGTGGTACATATCAGTTTCTGGTTTAAGAGGATGTGCTGGTAGCTTATATCGAGCTGTCAATTCCAAATTAAATTTCACAATTATGTGCTCAGCCAGACAATTATTTAATAATTTCTGAACATACATTTGACCCTCTTTCAAATATTCATTTACATTCAAATTCAGATCTCCTTTCGGAAAACGATACGTCAAAAGTCGAGATTTAAATGAATTTGTTATTAATTGAATCCGGTTTCCAATTCTCTCCTGTACATTTTTCTTGTGTTCAGATTGGGAGCAATGAATAAACCACTGTTGTGGTTGAATTTTAACATTACAATCCTCACACATAATAAAAGCTTCTGCACATTACTCAGGCTTTTGTTGTTTAAATGGTTTATTTGATTGTAACATCGATAGACGCTTCCTAGATGCATCCGATGTTGATGGATGTTCATCCATTTATTCTACTTGTTGTTGTTGTTGCTGCTGCTGCTGCTGTTGTTGTTGTTGTTGTTGTTGAAGGAAATCTAGATGGATTTCCATATGTTTTTTCCTCTCCATTGATGTCAGGGATATATGATTGCACACATCACATGGCACATGAATTTGAATATGTTTTTTTAAATTTTCTTTCTTTTTATACTGGGTTTGGCAAATTTCACAAATTAGAACACTAGCCATTATTATTATTTTAAATATTAATTTCTTTTTTTATTTTTACAAAAAACCCACAAACTTTCTTAAGCAAGTCTACTTTAGAAACTAATGTATAGAATTATATACAATCTATACAATCGTAAATTTACTTATCAACAAATAAAATGCCAGACTGTCTGTATATCTGTCTGTCTGACTATCTTTCCTCTTTTCCCCTTTTTTTCTTTTTTTTTCTTCTCTTTTCTTTTAAAAATCAAAACAAATCCTTTGAATTTTTCTTCCACCCAAATAAAAATTGAAAAACCATTTGCTTTTACAAAACCGGTCTGTCTGTATGTCTGTCTGTCTGTCTGACTAACTTTCCATAACACACACTTTCTTATCTGAAAATATTTAGGTATATGTATGTCATAAATTATTTATTATTAAGTAACCGAATTTTAAACATCAATTACAAAGACATACATAAAAATTTTTTTTTAATAACTTAATAAATTTACAATTTAATTAGTTATTTTTTCCCCCTTTTTTTCTGTCCATCCAATAATTTTTTTTTTCATCACCTAATTCGAAAAAAAGCCTTATCAAAAATATTTTCCAATTGGTTTTACAAAATTTTTTCTTCACATAATTCAAAATAAAAAGATAGAATTATCAACAATGGTTTCATATTTCCCTATCCACTCCAAATAAAATAGAAACACCAATTGCATCTTATTGCTATCCTATAAAATTTAACAACTTTTTTTTTATTACTTTGTTTTTTGAAATTTTTTTTAAAAATTTTCAAGAATGGTTTCATATTTCCCTATCCACTCTAAATAAAATAGAAACACCAATTGCATCTATACAATTTTTTTAATAACTAAATAAAATCATAATTTATAGATAGAAAAATCTTTTTCTTTTATCAATCAAAACAAATACTTTGAATTTATTCTTCTACCCCAAATAAAATTGAAAAACCATTTGCTGTTACAAAGCCAGTCTGTCTGTCTGTATGTCTGACTAACTTTCCTTTTTCCCCTTTTTTTTCTGTCCATCCAATAATTTTTTTTTTCATCACCTAATTCGAAAAAAAGCCTTATCAAAAATATTTTCCAATTGGTTTTACAAAATTTTTTCTTCACATAATTCAAAATAAAAAGATAGAATTATCAACAATGGTTTCATATTTCCCTATCCACTCCAAATAAAATAGAAACACCAATTGCATCTTATTGCTATCCTATAAAATTTAACAACTTTTTTTTTATTACTTTGTTTTTTGAAATTTTTTTTAAAAATTTTCAAGAATGGTTTCATATTTCCCTATCCACTCCAAATAAAATAGAAACACCAATTGCATCCATACAATTTTTTTAATAACTAAATAAAATCATAATTTATAGATAGAAAAATCTTTTTCTTTTATCAATCAAAACAAATACTTTGAATTTATTCTTCTACCCCAAATAAAATTGAAAAACCATTTGCTGTTACAAAGCCAGTCTGTCTGTCTGTATGTCTGACTAACTTTCCTTTTTCCCCTTTTTTTTCTGTCCATCCAATAATTTATTTTTTCATCACCTAATTCAAAACAAAAAAACTAAAGAAAGGCTTCAACAATGCACCCAACACTTGTGCATTGCTCCCCCAACATTTTTCTAAATCTCAGCTTTATTGCTATCCTATAATATTTAACGACTTTTTTTATTACTTTGTTTTTGAAATTTTTTTTTTTTTTAAAAATTTGACCTACTTTAACACGTGTTCATTTGACCTACTTTAACACGTGTTCATTTTAATGGCTTTTGAGGGATTTTAATGGCTTTTGAGGGACTTAAATGGCTTTTGAGGGATCTTAATGGCTTTTGAGGGATTTTAATTGCTTTTGAGGGATTTTAATGGCTTTTTAGGCATTTTTAATGGCTTTTGCACCACATTGGCGGTAAACTCTCATTACCCATATACTAAACTCCAAGAAAGACATATTACTAGTGCTTTCCAAACCTTACATGGGCGGTACAGGAGCAACATCAGATTACGCTTCCAACTACGAGCAAGAGATAACTACAACTGTGACCATAAGCGAACCAATAGAGCTAGATCCAGGGTTTGACTCAGAGGACGGATACTCAACCGAGGTAAACGAGCACATACTCCGAAACTACAACCTTCAACAGAGACGTAGAGTCAGGCTCACCAGAAGACAAAGATTGCACGTATCCAGACGAAGACGCTAAAACACAATTGGCACACGAATCCCGAAGGACCCCCCAATATAATTTTTTTTGGTGAAACAAAATTACGTAAAAAGGTAAAAACAAAATAAAATTGCGAAACAATTTGCCAAACAAAGCGAAGTTATTAAAAGAAAAAAGGAAAAATGTCGCTACAAGACCGATTAAACGAAAACCGTAACATCAACCACGAAGACGAACTCAATGAAGTCATAAGAAGACAGGAGGCTGCAATTCACCAATTGCAAGAACAACTCCAGCAACAGCAAGTACAACATCAACTTCAGAAAATTTAACAACTCCAGCAGCAGCAACAACCACAAGCACAACCACAACAAGGTCTATGGTTAACGCCAAAAGATCTGTTAACATAGTTCCGGCAATTGAGAAGCCTAGATAAGGACCACGATGCAACAGCCTTCATAGCATCGGTAGAAGCAATCTTAGCACTGTGCCCTAGAGAAAACCAGCAACTGATAAATTTGGCAACCGCCATAATCATGAATGAGAAAATTAGCGGCGATGCAGGCGACTAAATTAGAGGACTAGGAACGGATGCAACATGGGACCAGATAAAGGCGAAATTGATAGATCACCACCGACCAAGAACAACATACTCAGACATATTCAGCAGATGCAGAAACGTAAAAGTGAGTAATCTAAGAGAATTATTTACATATTTTGAAAAGAGCAAATCTGAGCTAAATATGATATATATGTACGACGACACGAGGCCAGAAATATATGAGCCAAATCGAGTCGATAACGACCTAGTTAACATTTTAATTGAGAAGATCGATATACCATTACGATCACACAGCGACCAAAATAATACACTAAACGAAATTATAACAAATTACACTAGAATTAGGGCTTTAGATGACCCTAGGACGATACACTACCGTCATAGGAAGAAAAACCAACAGACACAATACAGTAATAATAAAACAGAACAAACACAAAACAAACAACAAACACAATACAATAATAATAAATCACAACAATACAACACTAACAAACCAACACAATATAACGATAATAAACAAACTCAACAAAATAATAAAAATCAATCCGGATACTACAAAAAAATTGATCAGAATTATAAAACAACCGAACGTGACAAATCACCCCACATATATGGAGGTGGATACAATGCAAGAAGTTGAATCTGACACAGATAGCGTAAATTTTATAATGCGGCCTCTAAATCAAAACTCCCAATAATAATTCTTACAATAGGCAAACAGAAAATAAGATGCCTAATCGATACGGGCTCCACAACTAGCATATTAAAAACTACTATACTAATGGAGCAATACCCGAAAATAGAATTGGAAAAACCCCAATTTTGTAGAACTATTAACGGATTAAATGAAGTAAAATACACTATCATCACGCCATTCCCAAAAGAATTCAGCTGTCTAGGGACCTTAAAATGGAAATGAATAGACTTTTCCAACCCCCATTTTTCAGGCATAATAGGGCAAAATTTCCTTACGAAATTAAAGGCAACAATTGATTGCGAAAATAAATTTATTAATATGTTGGGAACAGAACTGTACTTCGAAGAATACAATTACCTAGCGGAAATCGAGAATGTTTCCACATTAGAACTGTTTTGAATTGAATTAATCTCAATTAGTAGGACTCAGTTCAAACACATGAATTTGAACTGTACCAATCTTTTTCTTGTGATGATCTTTAAGCACTTGTTACTTAAAGACAGCCGTCAATAATAAAACACAATTGTTATTATGATTATCAAAAAACGACTTAACTTACTTTATTTTTTACTTTCTTTTATATACAAGTAGTTAATGGTAAAAATGCTTAGATTAATAAAAACAACGAAAAAATTAAATTGCTTAACTTAACATAAAATCAATGACCTAGTTTATAAATAGTGTAACTGAACTTTATTAGTAAACAAATATTATGTGCAATGGTTAATGAACTTAAAATGCTGTGTATGCAGTTGACGAAATTAAACAGAAATTAAAATATTGGGTAATAAATTGGTATGAATGTGTGTTCTTAACAGTAAGCAGAAAATAAACAAATGAGTAAATGTATGAATGTATGTTCTTAACATTAAGTAAGTAAACAAATGGATAAGTGTATGGATGTATGTTCTTAACATTCTCCCCCGCGTTGAACAGTCGTTCAACAAGTAAAATAAAATGTTGAATTAAACAAGGCGGATAAAATAAGTACAATGGTAAAATAAAAGGTATAAAATACATTCTAGGTAAGTTATATATCTATAGTAAACTTAGTTTGTTGTCGAGACATCGGTAGAGGTATTATAGCTTGTGGTCGAGGCGTCGGTATAGGTGTTGTTGCTTGTGGTCGAGGCATCGGTATATGTGTTGTTGGAAGCTTAATATCCTCGTTAATTAGTTCATTTGTTTTTGATTTCTTGAATATTATTAGTGCTATTATTAGCGTGATGAGACTCAAGGAAAAGTCTATGTAGCTAATATTATAAGAATGCCTTTGATGAGTACTTAACTTGTTAGGGAGTTCCATGATGTCGTGATCTTTTAGCGCTTTTTGTAATGTTTCAATATGTCTTAAATTTTCTGAATAAAAACTCTCAAACTTATTAGGCCTTGGTTGGTTGCTGTCTGCAAGATGAGTGTGAGGAATTACAAATGATACGTTTGAACCTGGCCAAAAGCTTGTGTACGATGAATTTACTGTGCTTGATATCGTTTGTCGACCATTTATAGTGGCAAAGTTGTGTTTTAGGATACATTCTGGATCCAGAGTGAGTAGTCCTGATCCTTCAACCAAGTTAGGAATAATTTCTTTGTCACACACTGCTGTGGCCTGTGAAGGTGATGGACTTGCATAAATCCATTGATTCTTGCTGTTTAATGATATCCATCCTTGATCAGTTTTTTCAATGTTGCATATTGGCGAAGTTCTATTGTTGAATAGCTGTATTTCACATGCGCATATCTCTGATCCGTAGTTATAACGGATTTGAACGTTGCAACACAGAAAGATGTTTTGATTTACTACTTCGCAAGTCTTCAATTGTGAGGTTGAGAGAAGAATAAATTGCTTTCGGTAAGCATTGATACCTAAAACGTTGGTGCATGGTTTAATAGCTACCATGGTTTTGTTTACTATCTTAGGAACAGGGGTAAGATGGACTAGTTTAAACTCTTCATGTTCAATCAATGGTAAGGTTATTTTAAAAATAGCATGTTGACGCGAGAGTCCACCCTTAACCTTCATCAGCTTAAGTAATTGGAGTAGCTCATCTTCTTCTGCGAATGGCAGCCTTAGTGACGAAGGCAGGTGACCTTTAATCTGGCTGATTTCATTTTTTAATTGTTGAGGAGCGAGAAGGAGTGGGCTGATTCTTCCGTGCTGACTGTCGATCAGTGTATCAAGGATTGATGATTGTATTTTCACTAAGTTTGTTGAAATAAGAGTCAATTCAAGTACTGCAGAATTAAACAGTTGAGACAATTGAAGTTGTGTTAGCGTACTACTTATATTGTCAGTGTAAAGTTTTAGTTCTCTTTCTTAATATTCAAACCTTGCACTGGCTGCAATTTGATTTTGTTTTATAACATTGATTGTTGAATCGACAATTGATGTTTGGTTTTGTAATCATTTAAGCAAATATGACTCATTTTCATTAACCCTTTGTATCGTTTCTGACATTTGATTTGCGTATTCAGAATCCAATAGGCCAAATAATGCATGTGCAACGTCGCCTACCACGTCTAAAGCTCCCCTTTTAGTACGAAGCAGCCGATTTTCCAGTTGTAAATCACTTTCCATATGCTTAAAATGATCAATGATTCCAATACATGATGAATTTGGTCGCATCAGCTGACACAAAGACTGCAAGCATTGTGTGCCGCCAATGAGAACTGATGTTTCGGCCCAGTAAGCTTTTAAATCGTAGTAAACAGTAAAGTAAATTCCACTCAGTGTTTGAAAGAGTTACTGTACCCAAATGTTCAAAATGAATTCCTAACTGATTACCGAACTTCTTATTTTCGACAGGAGCTCCGAACGCTAGTTGAAACATAATTAGTATCGTTAGTAATGCCAGGCTAAGATGATTTTTTTGGAACCTTTGTTTCTTAGTTTTGGGTTCTCCATCTGAGTTGAACGTATCTTCGTTTAGTATTTCACAATTGTTGATTGTGGTAGTGGTTGGTTCGGAATTTCGGTCAATGGGAAGAAGAGCTAATCGGTGAATTGGCCGTTTAAATAGGCCCTTGGATGTTTTGACTTCCACGACCCTAACTATTCCATCATCACCAAGAAATACTTGAGCAACTCTGGCAATTGGCCATTCCATGACGGGCACGTTGTCCTCTTTTATGATTACCATATCTCCCACCTTAAGGTTGGTGCCTTGTTTATTCCATTTATGGCGTTGCTGTAATTCAGTCAAGTATTCCGAAGACCATCGCTTCCAAAATTCTTGTTTGAGATGAGATAATAGCTTCCACTGTGACAGACTCGAAGCTTTGCTTGAGCATGTGGCTCTACTGTCTATTTGTGAAGTAAGGGCTTCGCCTATTAGAAAATGACCAGGGGTCAATGCATTAAGATCGTTTGGATCATGAGATGTTGGAGTCAACGGGCGAGAATTAAGTATTGCCTCGGTTTCTATTACGATTGTCTGTAGTTCCTCTTGTGTTAGGGATGCTGTTGAAATGCTGCGTAACAGAAGGTATTTTGCTGATTTTACAGCCGCTTCCCAAAGTCCTCCGAAATGTGGTGATCTTGGTGGGATTGAATAGTGGCTATCCGATTAGCTACACAATTATGATACAAGGTTGATTGTGTGTTTATCCAAGATAAAACAATCTCAGAATCGGTCCATAAATAAATTGGTTGATTTCTAATATGAAGATCAGTCTGAATTCTTTTGGACAGTTGAGGTGCTATGACTGCGGCACAGAGCTCAAGGCGAGGAAGAGTTTGTTGCTTCAATGGAGCAACCCTGGTTTTGGTACAGAGTAAATGTACAATTATTCCGCCATCTCGCAGAATCGCACGTAGGTATGCAGCTGCACCAAATGCCTTTTCGGAGGCATCCGCAAATATGTGTAGTTGAGTACTTGTTGGAAGTTCTCCCTTGCAGATATGTCGCACAATCTCCATGTTGTTTAGATTGTTAAGGTCATCTCTGAATGAACTCCATAAACTGTTGAGATTTTCTGGAAGTGGCTCATCCCAATCTATTTTTTGTTGCCACAAATGTTGAATGAATATTTTTGCTCTAACAACAACAGGTGCTAATAGTCCAAGAGCATCGAACACCCTTGCTATATCAGATGTAGTAGTACGTTTTGTGATTGTCTGGGTAGAACTTAGTTTTGCCTTGACTCGAAGATGATCGGACTTAGGGTGCCAAGAGACACCTAGTGTTTTTACTACGTCACCGTTGCTGTTGTTGAAATCAAGGTTTACCTCTTGGTCACCTACTGGAATTCTTTTGAGTAGCTGTGGGTGGTTTGCACACCACTTTTTTAACTGGAATCCATGACGATTTAAGATTGTTATAAGCTCATCCTGTATTTTAATGGCGGTGTTTAAGCTGTCCGCACCTCCTACACCATCGTCTACGTAGAAGTTGTCCTTTAAGAATTGAGAACCGTATGGGTAATTAATCGCATTTTCCTCCGCAATCCTTTGCAAACATCTTGTTGCGAGGTATGGTACTGCTCGTGTTCCATATGTTACTGTGTTGAGTTTGAAGTAATTTATAGGCAGCCTTGGATCCTCTCTCCAAATAACTCATTGGTATTTATGGTCATTTGAGTTGATTAATATATGACGATACATTTTTTCTATATCAGTTGTAAAGACAAATCTTTTTAGTCGAAACCGAAGCAAAATTGAAAATAATTCACTGTGAATCGTTGGGCCAATATGCATCAAGTCGTTCAGTGAATAACCGGATGAGGTTTTTGTTGATGCATCGAACACAACTCTTAATTTTGTTGTGGTGCTATCTGGTTTCATGACACAGTGGTGTGGGATAAAGTATTTAGGTTTTTCTAAGGCTTCAATGTTGATTTTTGCATATGTCCTAGCTGCTCATATTCCCTCATGAATTGTGTGTACTGAGATTGTACTTGTTTATCCTTTGAGAGTCGTCTTTCCAGTGCTATAAACCTGTTGAAAGCTATTGTGTGTGAATCTCCTAATCGCGCTTGTATTTTCTCGAAAAGGAATATTGACAACAAAGCGTCGATCTGGATTTATGCATACATGCTGGTTAAAATGTCGCTCACACTCTTTATCTGAAGGTGAGAGCAATTTTTCGGTGCATTGAACTTCGTCTAGTTTCCAGAGTTGTTCTATACTTTCATCCAATGAGGTTGTACTATTTAATACTGCACATGTGAACGTATTTTGCTTAGAACGATCTGGATAATTTGTCATCGATCCACCTATAATCCAACCAAGAGCTGTATTTTGAAGTATAGGTAAACTGCTTCCAAGTTGTTTGTTCCGCTTTTGATGAGCTTATAGAAGAATTCTGCACCAAGCAAGATATCTATGTTTCTTGCTTATAAAATTGTGGATCTGCCAATGGAATATTGCCTGGAATATTCCACGTAGATATGTCAATTTGTTGATCTGGTTGGGGTGGTATGATACTTGGTAAAACATATGCTTCTAAATTGGTTGAGAATTTTGAATTCGTTGACATCATGCCTACATTGACACGATAATTTGATCTTTTTTGAATTTTGCCGATGCCATCAATGCAGAGTGAGGCTTCTGATGGGGAAATCATTAATTTTTGGGTTAGGCGTTTTGAAACGGGATTGACTTGTGATCCGGAATCAAGTATAGCCTTAAATTCGCCTGAAGCGCCATTTGGAGCAGTAATGATTACCTTGGCCGTTGCCAATAATACATAACCCTGGCGCCTCCCAGCAGCGCTTGTAGCAGCTGATGTGACTGTTACGCCGTTGGTGGAGGATGTGTTTTGCTGGATGTTTGATAAAGGGAGCATCTCTCTTGATTCTGATGTTTTGTTAATACTTTGTATTTGTTTTGATGCTTCTTACTTCTTTTCCAAGTGAAGTAAAGTGTTATGCTTCTTTGAACATTTCATACAATTTCTTGAATTGCAAGTTCTTGATGAGTGATTAGCTTTTAAGCAATTTACGCATAGTTTTTGCCTTTAAATCCATTGCAATCGCCTCGCTGCTGATAGCTCTAAACATTTTATACATTGAAAAATTGTATGGGCTCCGTCGTTGCAGTATTGGCATAAAGTATGGTTTGTGCTTACTGCACCAATAGATGAGGTAACCTTATTGGTGGGCTTCTCAATATGTCCTGTTGCCTCTAACGCTTGAAACTGCATTTCAAAGAATGCTAAAAACTCTGAGATAGATGGCACTTCTTTTGGTTTTTCCAATGATTGTACAAATTGGATATGTAATTTTCTGTCAACCTTCTTGGTCAATAATTGTAATAGTATGGGGTCCCATGTTGAGGTTTCGGTGCCGAGGCTGCTGAGAGCTAACAGACATTCTTTAGTGGTGTCATGTAAGCTCTTAAAGGCAACTACGGACGACGTAGATACTGATTGATTGAGTATTTTGTCAATCAGGGTTGATACTAGCACTCTCTTATTATTATATCGTTCTTTCAGCGTCTGCCATGCGGTAGTATAATTTTCTTCTGTTAACGTGAACTGCCTGATTAAATGTTCAGCTTCGCCGGATAAGTTTGATTTTAAATACCACATCTTCTGTATGAGAGGAATAGGTTGTCTGTCTACCATTTGTTTACGTCTAAACTGAAGGCATCGGTGTTTCCAGCCCTGGGGTCTATTTTAGATGAACTTTGACATCTCGTGGCGCCACTGTCATCAAGTGGTTTATTTTAAGTGCATATTTAAATTTTTTATATATTTTCGTTAAGTTTTTTATACATATATTAATTTTAAGAAAATGAAGTTGTTCAAAAAAGTTTTTTTTGGATTATTCATTGTACAGCCGCCATAGGAGAAAGTAGCTCCTTTTTTGTTACGTGGAATTCTTAAAGCTTAAAAATTTAAATAAAAACTTAGTTTTTATAACGAGAAAACCGAATCAGGAAAGTGTTTTCAGTTAAATAAGTGAGTTTTTAGTGGGAACATTGGCCTTTCAACCTCTCTCTCTCTCTCTTTCCAAATTTGACTGCTATATTGGGAGCATCCCGCACACGTTGGCAAACCCACCCTTAATACAGTCCATACCTTGAAAGGAACGTGATTGACGTTTTTATTGGTCCAATCGAACCGGATCTGGTAACGTTTTTGGATTTGCTGGAGAAAAAAGGTGAAATTGGTTTATTTATTTTCATATTTTTTTATTGTTGTTGTAACATTTTGTTGTGAGGTACACAAAATTTTGCAAGAACAATTTTAATTTAAAAAAGAAAAGAGAAAAAAAACCTTTGCATTTTAACCAGTATTTTTTGGGCTGGATAAAAAAAAAAGGTTTGTGTCGTGGCGGTAAGGGAATGCTATTACCGACGTACAACTCTTAATGGCCTTACATGCAGTTGATTTTTAATTACATGCGGCTGATTTCTAACCACTCTGTTTTTTATGACAGACGTCAGTCTTGGTTTTGACAGTCGTTGTTTTTTTTTTTACTGTCAAACGAAAAGCCATTTATTTTATAGTTGATTTTGTTATAGTGTGTTAAATTTTTTTTTAGTATTTTTTAATTAATTGTTTGCAAGCAAATTAAAGTGTTTTGGTATGCACATAAATATAAAATTAAAAAGGTAAAAAAAGGAAATAATTAATATACAATAAAATAATTGCGCGTTAAACAATAAACCTCAAAAAAGTCTAAAAGGGGCCTGACTGAGCTATAGAGCGAACGTATTATAAACAAAAAATCTTATATACAAACTAAAATAATCAACTATTTTGCCACAAGACGAATAAAAGGATTAAAAAAGAAGCCGGCTACAGACATCCTAGTGGATTCCTCGTTAAAGCCAACCACCCAAAAACCTGCCAAGCAAACAAAAAACAAAAATTTCTAGTCAGCCACAATAAAGTCAAAGAATATAAACAACAAACGTGTTTTATTAAGTAACAAACGTATTTCAAATACAAAGCAACAGAAAAGTACTACATACCGAGTTATTTTGGCATATTTATATATGTAATCAACAAGATCATCAGTAGCCTTACACCTATAACCACAACTGAAATAAACACAAAAGAAACAACCATCGATAAGGCAAGCTGTCGTAAAAGGTATGTTTGCTTTTGGTTTCCTGTGAACATTTTTTTATTGATCGATTTTTAATAAAAATTGTATTGTTGATTTAAATTTCAATTAAATCCAATATATCAAAGTTATTTTCGGAATACAAAGCTTATTATTAATACGATTTCCGTATGACGTGTTTAATTCCCAATTTTTCCTATTTGATAAATACCCTGAAATTTACTGTTGAAGGAAATATAATATATTTCCTTATATTATTTCGGATCGGATAATTTGTTGTTTTTTGTGGAAACTTGATAGATTGTGCGATTGGGAATTTTATTGTGGACTTTTTTGAAGATTTTATGAGAGATCATTTTGTTTGTGTCTTAGGTGAAGTGTGTTTTTTCTGCTCAGCGAATTCTTTGGAATCATAGAATTTGAAGTTATTATTTGCTTATTACGAACATTGTGATCAGTAAGGGTAGATTCGGAGGTTTAATTCACTTTGTGAATTGGTAATATTTGATAATTTTTCTTATCAAAAGAATTTTATAAATTTTTGTGTGTTTGACTTGGTTTTTGCAACTTTTGTAAATAATACAATTTACATCGAAATTGTTGTATTGCTTTGATTGTGAGTTTGTAGGTCGGTGTTGATATTTATAGAGCGGAAATGAGTAAATCCGACAATTTAAACAGATTCAAAACGCTTGCTGCGTTATTTCTTGAGTTTGAGAGGGATTATGATGATATGCCGCAGGAGAATCGAAACTCTTTTATTATCGAAATACAAAAGGAGGAGTTTAAGTCATTATGGGAAAAGGTAAAGGGTGCATATGAGGTTTTTGTCACCAATAAACCCATAGTGGATTCTGAGGACGATCGCGATCAGGCAAAGCAACTTTATAAAGAATGTAGGTTAGCCTATATTACTGTTGCTTATCATGTAAAAGCAAAATGCATTGAGTAAGAGAGAATACGGATAAAAATATGACAATCGGTCGGTAAATGCTCATTTTCTAAACCATTTTAGAAACTTATGTATTCTCATCACACCAGAGTCGCATTTTAACAGAGTATATTGAAGGTGGTAACATTTTTATAAAATTACAAAAACAAGCAGAATCAACTCAGGAAATGTTCATGTTGTTTTTGTACATATTGTAAAACTGCAACCATCTGCCTTTTTGTTATTAACTCACTTTGCTTTTATTTTACTTAAACCATCCGTGTAAACATGAAAAATACTTACCAACAGATTTTTTTATTTTAAACACGGAGAGAATTTCATAATATTTTGATTCCACAAAGTCGTAATACATTGTATTACCATGTAAACTAGCCTTTAACAAATCAAGGGTTTGCAAATGCGTGGAACAATTTAAGTGAGGCTTATGAAAATGAGAGGATTTTGGTGAATAGCCAACTTAAGATTTTGTTTAGTCTGGTGCCCGTTAAAGTTAAATCTGCAAAGGAAATAAAAAGGTTGCAAAGGGATATAAATAATTGTATTTCGGTATTGAATTTGCATGGTGTTGAAATTTCAACATGGGACCCGATTTTTGTATATCTTTGTTCCACAAATCTGCCAGTTCCTACACTGCCGTTATGGGAACAGAATGTGAAGAACAAGAAGGAAATACCTAAATGGTGTCAAATGGACACATTTTTAACTGATAGGTTTCAATCTTTGGAAACGGTTTTTGACATTAGGAATTGTGGTCAAATGAGGGCAGTTTCAGAGGATTCGGCGCAATCAGCCAAGAATAAATGGTCAAAGAACGCTAAGCTTAGCGATAATAATAAATCTAGTTCCACAAATAATGGATTTTCTGGTGGAAGAGTTAGAACCTTTCAAGTTAAGGTTCAAAAGCAAACCTGTGTTCTGTGTTCAAAGAACCATTGGTTAAGATTGTGCCCAAAATTTATGGATATGAATCCCGGGAAAGATATGTGGTGGTAAAAACATACAATCTTTGTATGAATTGCTTGGGTATTGGCCATAAGTGGGATAGTTGCGGAAGTCAATATGGCTGTTTGACATGCAAATTAAAACATAATACCATGTTACACAGGGACATAATGGAGTCATCGGATAATGCTGGTGGCCGGGATGGAGCAAGTACCAGTCGGGCAGTGACGCAGGGTCAAACAGTACAAAACTGTTTTGCAACGACCAGTCAACAGGTTTTGTTTGGAACAGCTATGGTACAGGTAATATCTCTGGGTGAAGTTTTTGCTGCTAGAGCCCTGATCGATTCTGGTTCTCAGGCTACTTTCATTTCGGAAAGATTGCAGAAAAGACTAAATTTGCCTATGGATGGCATTAGCGCTAGAGTGTCGGGATTGAACGGGGCTTTGGCGGGGTCAGTTCAGGGACAATGTTCGTTTGTTCTGGGCTCTAATAATGATCCAAGTTTTAGGTTGAGGGTAAAGGGCCTTATACTGCCAAAATTAACGGGAAAACTGCCGAGTGATTCAGTTGACGTGTCTAAGCTTTCCCTATCAGATTTGAAACTAGCCGACGCAAATTTTGCGAAGAGTTGCCAGATTGATATTTTGATTGGTGGTGATAATTACCCGGGTATTATGCTTAATGGTGTTAGAAAAAAACGTACTAGGGAATTAATTGGCTCAAGAAACTACTTTTGGATGGATTTTGACGGGTCCACTGTCTGATCCTAGACAGAATGTTTATACCACAACCGTGTCCTATTATACGGATGTCAGATTGGACGAACATCTGGAGAAGTTCTGGACTTTGGAAGAGCCACCACAAATTTCTTCGAGTACACCAGAGGATGAGTACTGTGAAGAACATTTTAAGAGGAATGTCAAGAGAATGCCAGATGGACGTTATATGGTTTCATTACCTTTCAAATCACAGTATTCGGTGGATCGAGGTTTGGGGCATTCGCGTGAAAAGGCCAGGAGACAATTTTTGCGGAATGAAGTTTCCTTGGGTAAAAATCTGGGGTTAAAGGAAATATATGATGACGTTTTATCCGAATATAAAGTTTTAGGTCATATGATAGAAACTGAATTTGTTGGGTCGGAATTTTCTGAATGTTTTTATTTACCACACCATGCGGTTTTTAAGCCCGAAAGCTCTTCTACGAAGGTGAAAGTGGTTTTCGGCACGCAGTTCCACTGGCTTGAGCCTTAATGATATTTTGTACCCGGGGCCAATTTTACAGAACGATTTAATGTTGTTGATAACAGGATGGCGGTTTTATCGGTATGTCTTTTAGATTAGCGATGAAAGTGTAGCTAAAACTTTAGGTATACGGTGGAACGCGAAAACGGATAGATTTTATTTTACCACCTCTCCAATCCCTTCAAAGGAACGGTATACTAAAAGGGAGGTCTTGTCCGCTGTTGCTCGCTTGTTTGATCCAGCTGGGTGGCTAGGTCCAATTGTTGTAATAGCAAAGATACTGATGCAACAGATTTGGAGCGAGGGAACATCATGGGATGAAAATATATCAGAAGCCGCGTTAATTAAATGGACTCAATTCCTTCGGGACTACACAGCTATAAACGATATTCAGATTTAAAGCTGGATTGGTTTCAAGCCTTCTACGACTCTTGAAGTGCACGGATTCTGTGATGCTTCGGAGAGGGCTTATGGGGCCTGTGTCTTTGTACGGGTTAGTAATGGTGAGAACGGAATAAAGTCAAATTTATTGATAACCAAATCTAGGGTCGCGCCACTTAAGACTGTTTCGTTACCCCGCCTTAAACTTTGTGGTGCTCTTTTATTGGCAGACTTGTTGGAAGTTGTTCGCCGAGATTTTGATTTGGACAAGTATCGAACAAATTTTTATACTTGGAGTGATTCGATGATTGTTTTAGCGTGGCTACAAAAACCTCCTAACTCGTGGACGACTTTTGTAGCTAATAGAGTTGCGAAGATTATCACCAAAACTGGGAAAGAGTGTTGGAGACACGTTAACACGAAAGATAATCCAGCTGATTTAATAAGTCGTGGGGTACGTCCACAGGACTTAGTTGGGAGTTCCCTTTGGTGGAATGGGCCCTCGTGGCTATGGTTTCAACATAATTTTTGGTTTTCCTTAGCATCGGTAGATTTTAGTACAAGGGAAGAACAACGTGTACATAAAGTTTTTTTTTCGTATTTTGAATCGCATACGGACCTCTTGGAGAATTTGTCATCGTACGCAGGGCACTTAGGGTAATGACTTACGTCTATAGGGGTATTTCAAAATTTTTGAAAGTTGACAATCATTTATTCAACACTTTTGAGGTGTCATTGGATGAGTTAAATTCTGTTCGGGAGAAGTTTGCGCATGAATATCATGAGCTTTCGTGCGGGAAATCTTTAGTCAATGGTAAATTATTCAATTTGAACCCGTTTTTGGACGAAAAAGGCATTATAAGGGTAGGAGGTCGATTGGCAAATGCGCCAAACTTGACCTATGATGAAAAATGTCCTATTTGGTTACCGTCTAATTGTCATTTTGCGAGGCTTTTTGTAAAATTTATTCATGATATTACTCTGCATGGAGGGAATCAATTGATGTTGAGGGTAATACGTACCCAGTTCTTCATACCTCGGGCCAAAAACTTGATAAAGACAGTGATAGGTCGGTGTAAAACTTGTACCATTTGGAGAAAACAGACACAGAGTCAGATTATGGCGGCACTTCCTACGGCTCGTACGGTTATCTCTCGTCCCTTCACCACGACTGGCGTGGACTTTACTGGCCCTTTTGAGATTAAGAATTATACGGGCAGAGCTTGTCTGATTTCAAAGGGGTATGTCTGTGTATTTGTTTGTTTTGCTACGAAGGCAATCCATTTAGAAGCCGTGAGCAGCTTGGGGACTCCTGCGTTCTTGGGAGCGTTTGCTAGATTTGTGTCTCGACGAGGATGTCCGAGTAATATGTACTCAGATAATGGGACCAATTTTGTTGGTGCTTCGAGGGTCCTGAAGGCCGAATTTCGTGGTTTTTTGCGTGTTATAGGTGTTAGGTGGCACTTTAATCCTGCTAGCGCTCCTCATATGGGAGGGTTATGGGAGTCCGGAGTCAAAAGTTTTAAACATCATTTTCGAAGAATTGCCGGTGGCTTGAAGTATACCTTTGAGGAATTCTCCACGTTGCTAGCTAGGATTGAATCATGTCTTAATTCAAGACCTTTGTGCCCCTTATCGGAGAGTGTTGAATGCTTAGATTGCTTGACTCCGGGCCACTTTCTTACTGGCTGCCCATTACTTTCCCCTCCGGAGGTTTCGGAGAGCCCAATGTCGATTGTAAATCGTTGGCAAAGGGTCAAGGCGTTAAATCACAGGTTGTGCGCCAGATGGAAAGATGAATATTTGAAAGATCTCCAGAAGCGCAATAAATGGAAGTTTGCGCGTAAAGACTCACAAGTCGGTGACATGGTGGTTATTAAAGAAGATAACCTGCCGACAAACGAATGGCGTTTAGGTCGTGTCGAAAAATTACACATGGGTAAGGATGGCCACGTTAGAGTTGTAGAGGTAAAAACGGCACGGGGATCAGTAATAAGACCAGTTGTGAAGCTCGTAGTGCTTCCGACTTATTAGGTTTTTTCTATTTTTTCTATTTATACTTTACAGGAACATGGTAGGAGCGAAAAAATATGCTGATGGGCGTCCCTCTACCAACCATATGGTGTGCCGAGTTCGCCTGAAAGACCGCCGGCTGCGGTTCTGCAAGAAATTTTTACAAGTGAGCTACGAAGAGAGGATGCGATTTGTGTCTATTTATCGGTATTGTGTTGGCTGCTAGAATCATGACCATACCTGGCGTACATGTGAGAGTACAGGCAAGTGCAAACGCTGTGGTGACATCCATCACACGCTGTTACACAAGGAGGGCAAACGGACTACCTCGTCAAAGGTGGCCAGAACCAAGCGTTTGCAGCGTGGACCTCGTTCGTCCAATCGCCGAGAGCATAATAGACCTAGTTCGTCTAATAGCTCCGCCAGGGGACCTCGTTCGTCCGATGGTCATGAGATTGAGAGACCTAGTTCGGCTCAAGCTCTGGTTCTGAGCACTGGGAGGAACCGAAATACTCGCCGCCGCCGCCGACAAAGACACGCTCATAAGGGGAGGCCTGAGTCGGCTGAAAGTACTCAAGTGCGGCCCTCGTATCAAGTAAGAGAATCGATTTTGATCAGAGCAACCGCCATCGTAAAACTTGATGCGAAGGGACGGGTTTTTGAGGAACGGACTGTCATAGATGCCAGCTCTGAGTGCTCAGTGATATCAGAGAGTTTGGTCCGAAGGATTGGCGGACGTTAAAATCGATTTGGGAGTAAAGAGAAATGTGCCCTTAGAGTTGGAGGTAATTACGGCGACAGCACTGTTCTCGAGTTTTACGCAGAAGTTAAGACTGGTTTTAAAATTGTGACGCCGGCTCAATCGTTGGAAGCGCGGATTGTGGATGAGTTTCCTGGGCTGCAGTTGGCAGATCCCCAGTTTCATGTATCGGCTCCCGCAAGCTTGTTGTTGGGTGGCGATATTTATAGCCGAATCATTAAAAATGGGGTATATGGCGGCACGTTGGGCAAACCACTGGCACAGTTTTCGATTTTTGGATGCATTATTTCTGGATCCTGTTCCCCGTAATGATAATGCGTATGGAATATTATTTTATTTCAATGTCAAATATACATTACCCTTAATGGAAAAAATGTTTACTGTCATTTTTCTTTTATATTTAGTTTCAGTTTTGATTGCTAGGTGTTGGATGAAGGCGTCCCGATTATGGAGTGTTCGAGGAGGTTCATCACGCTTAGAGATGTATTTTTAATTATATTGGGTTCTTACAATAAATGGAACATTTTAATTTTATACTTTGTTGGTTTTACTTACTTTTTTTTGAATATTTTTTCTCGTTTTAGAATATAGAATTTTTAGGTGAATTGTCAGATTGCTGTACAGCAAGGCCGGCGGGATGTTTACGTCTAAACTGAAGACAACGGTGTTTCCAGCCCTGGGGTCTATTTTAGATGAACTTTGACATCTCGTGGCGCCACTGTCATCAAGTGGTTTATTTTAAGTGCATATTTAAATTTTTTATATATTTTCGTTAAGTTTTTTATACATATATTAATTTTAAGAAAATGAAGTTGTTCAAAAAATTTTTTTTTGATTATTCATTGTACAGCCGCCATAGGAGAAAGTATGTCCTTTTTTGTTACGTGGAATTCGTAAAGCTTAAAAATTTAAATAAAACCTAAGTTTTTATAACGAGCAAACCGAATCAGGAAAGTGTTTTCAGTTAAATAAGTGCGTTTTAAGTGGGAACATTAACCTTTCAACCTCTCTCTCTCTCTCTCTTTCCAAATTTGACTGCTATATTGGGAGCATCCCGCACACGTTGGCAAAACCACCTTAATACAGTCCATACCTTGAAAGGAACGTGATTGACGTTTTTACCATTTGTAAAAACAAGTCATGAAACTGCCGCCATTTTAAATAATCTCCGTTAAAATGTGGAATAGTTATTTTTGTCAACGGTAGAGCGCTCTGTAAATTACTACTGGAATGCATAGTTGGCTGAGGTACAGTACTTGTTTCATATATGGAAGCCATTATGGAAAGATTTATTAATTGTTGTTGAACAGTATCTTCTAAATTGTGGTATTCGTTAATTTCGAATCCGTGCTTTGTTGGTTCTTCAAGTTGTCGGCAAATCTCATAATATAAATCCTGGACCTGACTCCAGAGTTAATTGATGGTATTGCTTTTAAATTCGTAATACTGGAGCGGTTGGCTTTCCTCCTTGGGAGCTACACCTTTGATCAATCGTGTTAGTGCTTTCATTCTCGCTTTTATACTTCGAATGAGGCCTTGATGATTATCGATCTCCTCACGATGCTCTGAGGGTTGCTGATTGTCTTCAACTGATTTAAGCGGCACTTCTTGTCTTTTGAGATGATTAATTTCTGCTGAAAATATTTCCACATAGGTATTTGTTAGTGTGTTCAATTTGCTGTAATAATCGTCAGTGAAACACTCATGCTCCATTCTTAATTTTGAAGCATCACCTAGCGCGCGCAACTTTGTGTCCTGGGCTTCAAATTGATCCCAAGCCTCTGTTAGTCGCCTTAACCGTTCCTCGTAGTAACCTGCATTTGTTTTTCTCTCCGACGAGTCCTTTTTGAAGTTGCGGACAATGGACTGAATAGATTCTCCGATCTTTTTTTAAACAGCTCTTCTGAGGAGCTCATGATGGATATCCTCTACAAGTAGCCTCTTACTCAATATGGTTGATTCCTTGAAGTGAGTTGTTGTTTGTTCTGAAAGTCCTTACCACTGGTGGGTGACTTTCTATGGTATCTCAAAATACCTGTTTTTTGAATTGCTGCTGTGCAAAATATCTTGATGTCCTAATGAAGGATTATGAGATTATCCTTAGACTGCCAATCAGTAAAAGGATTTGTGATCGTAGGAGTAACCAAACGTTATTCTGTCCTGACGATGTATAAAATGTTCACAAGGACGTCTGGAATAGTGATCACCAATGTTTTGGTGTCCTGATGCCTTGGATTACGCCTCTGAAGGTTGTGTGCTTCTTTATTTAGATTATTAGAAGTCCCTTACCAATGGTGGGGGGAAACTTGAAATATCTAAACCTGGGGTCACCAAATGTTTTGAATTGAATTAATCTCGATTAGTAGGACTCAGTTCAAACACATGAATTTGAACTGTACCAATCTTTTTCTTGTGATGATCTTTAAGCACTTGTTATTTAAAGACAGCCGTCAATAATAAAACACAATTGTTATTATGATTATCAAAAAACGACTTAACTTACTTTATTTTTTACTTTCTTTTATATACAAGTAGTTAATGGTAAAAATGCTTAGATTAATAAAAACAACGAAAAAATTAAATTGCTTAACTTAACATAAAATCAATGACCTAGTTTATAAATAGTGTAACTGAACTTTATTAGTAAACAAATATTATGTGCAATGGTTAATGAACTTAAAATGCTGTGTATGCAGTTGACGAAATTAAACAGAAATTAAAATATTGGGTAATAAATTGGTATGAATGTGTGTTCTTAACAGTAAGCAGAAAATAAACAAATGAGTAAATGTATGAATGTATGTTCTTAACATTAAGTAAGTAAACAAATGGATAAGTGTATGGATGTATGTTCTTAACATTCTCCCCCGCGTTGAACAGTCGTTCAACAAGTAAAATAAAATGTTGAATTAAACAAGGCGGATAAAATAAGTACAATGGTAAAATAAAAGGTATAAAATACATTCTAGGTAAGTTATATATCTATAGTAAACTTAGTTTGTTGTCGAGACATCGGTAGAGGTATTATAGCTTGTGGTCGAGGCGTCGGTATAGGTGTTGTTGCTTGTGGTCGAGGCATCGGTATATGTGTTGTTGGAAGCTTAATATCCTCGTTAATTAGTTCATTTGTTTTTGATTTCTTGAATATTATTAGTGCTATTATTAGCGTGATGAGACTCAAGGAAAAGTCTATGTAGCTAATATTATAAGAATGCCTTTGATGAGTACTTAACTTGTTAGGGAGTTCCATGATGTCGTGATCTTTTAGCGCTTTTTGTAATGTTTCAATATGTCTTAAATTTTCTGAATATAAACTCTCAAACTTATTAGGCCTTGGTTGGTTGCTGTCTGCAAGATGAGTGTGAGGAATTACAAATGATACGTTTGAACCTGGCCAAAAGCTTGTGTATGATGAATTTACTGTGCTTGATATCGTTTGTCGACCATTTATAGTGGCAAAGTTGTGTTTTAGGATACATTCTGGACCCAGAGTGAGTAGTCCTGATCCTTCAACCAAGATAGGAATAATTTCTTTGTCACACACTGCTGTGGCCTGTGAAGGTGGTGGACTTGCATAAATCCATTGATTCTTGCTGTTTAATGATATCCATCCTTGATCAGTTTTTTCAATGTTGCATATTGGCGAAGTTCTATTGTTGAATAGCTGTATTTCACATGCGCATATCTCTGATCCGTAGTTATAACGGATTTGAACGTTGCAACACAGAAAGATGTTTTGATTTACTACTTCGCAAGTCTTCAATTGTGAGGTTGAGAGAAGAATAAATTGCTTTCGGTAAGCATTGATACCTAAAACGTTGGTGCATGGTTTAATAGCTACCATTGTTTTGTTTACTATCTTAGGAACAGGGGTAAGATGGACTAGTTTAAACTCTTCATGTTCAATCAATGGTAAGGTTATTTTAAAAATAGCATGTTGACGCGAGAGTCCACCCTTAACCTTCATCAGCTTAAGTAATTGGAGTAGCTCATCTTCTTCTGCGAATGGCAGCCTTAGTGACGAAGGCAGGTGACCTTTAATCTGGCTGATTTCATTTTTTAATTGTTGAGGAGCGAGAAGGAGTGGGCTGATTCTTCCGTGATGACTGTCGATCAGTGTATCAAGGATTGATGATTGTATTTTTACTAAGTTTGTTGAAATAAGAGTCAATTCAAGTACTGCAGAATTAAACAGTTGAGACAATTGAAGTTGTGTTAGCGTACTACTTATATTTTCAGTGTAAAGTTTTAGTTCTCTTTCTTAATATTCAAACCTTGCGTCGCCTACCACGTCTAAAGCTCCCCTTTTAGTACGAAGCAGCCGATTTTCCAGTTGTAAATCACTTTCCATATGCTTAAAATGATCAATGATTCCAATACATGATGAATTTGGTCGCATCAGCTGACACAAAGACTGCAAGCATTGTGTGCCGCCAATGAGAACTGATGTTTCGGCCCAGTAAGTTTTTAAATCGTAGTAAACAAGTAAATTCCACTCAGTGTTTGAAAGATTTACTGTACCCAAATGTTCAAAATGAATTCCTAACTGATTACCGAACTTCTTATTTTCGACAGGAGCTCCGAACGCTAGTTGAAACATAATTAGTATCGTTAGTAATGCCAGGCTAAGATGATTTTTTTGGAACCTTTGTTTCTTAGTTTTGGGTTCTCCATCTGAGTTGAACGTATCTTCGTTTAGTATTTCACAATTGTTGATTGTGGTAGTGGTTGGTTCGGAATTTCGGTCAATGGGAAGAAGAGCTAATCGGTGAATTGGCCGTTTAAATAGGCCCTTGGATGTTTTGACTTCCACGACCCTAACTATTCCATCATCACCAAGAAATACTTGAGCAACTCTGGCAATTGGCCATTCCATGACGGGCACGTTGTCCTCTTTTATGATTACCATATCTCCCACCTTAAGGTTGGTGCCTTGTTTATTCCATTTATGGCGTTGCTGTAATTCAGTCAAGTATTCCGAAGACCATCGCTTCCAAAATTCTTGTTTGAGATGAGATAATAGCTTCCAATGTGACAGACTCGAAGCTTTGCTTGAGGATGTGGCTCTACTGTCTATTTGTGAAGTAAGGGCTTCGCCTATTAGAAAATGACCAGGGGTCAATGCATTAAGATCGTTTGGATCATGAGATGTTGGAGTCAACGGGCGAGAATTAAGTATTGCCTCGGTTTCTATTACGATCGTCTGTAGTTCCTCTTGTGTTAGGGATGCTGTTGAAATGCTGCGTAACAGAAGGTATTTTGCTGATTTTACAGCCGCTTCCCAAAGTCCTCCGAAATGTGGTGATCTTGGTGGGATTGAATAGTGGCTATCCGATTAGCTACACAGGTATGATACAAGGTTGATTGTGTGTTTATCCAAGATAAAACAATCTCAGAATCGGTCCATAAGTAAATTGGTTGATTTCTAATATGAAGATCAGTCTGAATTCTTTTGGACAGTTGAGCTGCTATGACTGCGGCACAGAGCTCAAGGCGAGGAAGAGTTTGTTGCTTCAATGGAGCAACCCTGGTTTTGGTACAGAGTAAATGTACAATTACTCCGCCATCTCGCAGAATCGCACGAAGGTATGCAGCTGCACCAAATGCCTTTTCGGAGGCATCCGCAAATATATGTAGTTGAGTACTTGTTGGAAGTTTTCCCTTGAAGATATGTCGCACAATCTCCATGTTGTTTAGATTGTTAAGGTCATCTCTGAATGAACTCCATAAACTGTTGAGATTTTCTGGAAGTGGCTCATCCCAATCTATTTTTTGTTGCCACAAATGTTGAATGAATATTTTTGCTCTAACAACAACAGGTGCTAATAGTCCAAGAGCATCGAACACCCTTGCTAGATCAGATGTAGTAGTACGTTTTGTGATTGTCTGGGTAGAACTTAGTTTTGCCTTGACTAGAAGATGATCGGATTTAGGGTGCCAAGAGACACCTAGTGTTTTTACTACGTCACCGTTGCTGTTGTTGAAATCAAGGTTTACCTCTTGGTCACCTACTGGAATTCTTTTGAGTAGCTGTGGGTGGTTTGCACACCACTTTTTTAACTGGAATCCATGACGATTTAAGATTGTTATAAGCTCATCCTGTATTTTAATGGCGGTGTTTAAGCTGTCCTCCTACACCATCGTCTACGTAGAAGTTGTCCTTTAAGAATTGAGAACCGTATGGGTAATTAATCGCATTTTCCTCCGCAATCCTTTGCAAACATCTTGTTGCGAGGTATGGTACTGCTCGTGTTCCATATGTTACTGTGTTGAGTTTGAAGTAATTTATAGGCAGCCTTGGATCCTCTCTCCAAATAACTCATTGGTATTTATGGTCATTTGAGTTGATTAATATATGACGATACATTTTTTCTATATCAGTTGTAAAGACAAATCTTTTTAGTCGAAACCGAAGCAAAATTGAAAATAATTCACTTTGAATCGTTGGGCCAATATGCATCAAGTCGTTCAGTGAATAACCGGATGAGGTTTTTGTAGATACATCGAACACAACTCTTAATTTTGTTGTGGTGCTATCTGGTTTCATGACACAGTGGTGTGGGATAAAGTATTTAGGATTTTCCAAGGCTTCAATGTTGATTTTTTGCATATGTCCTTGCTAGTGTGTACTGAGATTGTACTTGTTTATCCTTTGAGAGTCGTCTTTCCAGTGCTATAAACCTGTTGAAAGCTATTGTGTGTGAATCTCCTAATGCGCTTGTATTTTCTCGAAAAGGAATATTGACAACAAAGCGTCGATCTGGATTTATGCATACATGCTGGTTAAAATGTCGCTCACACTCTTTATCTGAAGGTGAGAGCAATTTTTCGGTGCATTGAACTTCGTCTAGTTTCCAGAGTTGTTCTATACTTTCATCCAATGAGGTTGTACTATTTAATACTGCACATGTGAACGTATTTTGCTTAGAACGATCTGGATAATTTGTCATCGATCCACCTATAATCCAACCAAGAGCTGTATTTTGAAGTATAGGTAAACTGCTTCCAAGTTGTATTGTTCCGCTTTTGATGAGCTTATAGAAGAATTCTGCACCAAGCAAGATATCTATGTTTTCTTGCTTATAAAATTGTGGATATGCCAATGGAATATTGCCTGGAATATTCCACGTAGATATGTCAATTTGTTGATCTGGTTGGGGTGGTATGATACTTGGTAGAACATATGCTTCTAAATTGGTTGAGAATTTTGAATTCGTTGACATCATGCCTACATTCACACGATAATTTGATCTGTTTTGAATTTTGCCGATGCCATCAATGCAGAGTGAGGCTTCTGATGGGGAAATCATTAATTTTTGGGTTAGGCGTTTTGAAACGGGATTGACTTGTGATCCGGAATCAAGTATAGCCTTAAATTCGCCTGAAGCGCCATTTGGAGCAGTAATGATTACCTTGGCCGTTGCCAATAATACATAACCCTGGCGCCTCCCAGCAGCGCTTGTAGCAGCTGATGTGACTGTTACGCCCTTGGTGGAGGATGTGTTTTGCTGGATGTTTGATAAAGGGAGCATCTCTCTTGATTCTGATGTTTTGTTAATACTTTGTATTTGTTTTGATGCTTCTTGCTTCTTTTCCAAGTGAAGTAAAGTGTTATGCTTCTTTGAACATTTCATACAATTTCTTGAATTGCAAGTTCTTGATGAGTGATTAGCTTTTAAGCAATTTACGCATAGTTTTTGCCTTTAAATCCATTGCAATCGCCTCGCTGCTGATAGCTCTAAACATTTTAAACATTGAAAAATTTTATGGGCTCCGTCGTTGCAGTATTGGCATGAAGTATGGTTTGTGCTTACTGCACCAATAGATGAGGTAACCTTATTGGTGGGCTTCTCAATATGTCCTGTTGCCTCTAACGCTTGAAACTGCATTTCAAAGAATGCTAAAAACTCTGAGATAGATGGCACTTCTTTTGGTTTTTCCAATGATTGTACAAATTGGATATGTAATTTTCTGTCAACCTTCTTGGTCAATAATTGTAATAGTATGGGGTCATGTTGAGGTTTCGGTGCCGAGGCTGTTGAGAGCTAACAGACATTCTTTAGTGGTGTCATGTAAGCTCTTAAAGGCAACTACGGACGACGTAGATACTGATTGATTGAGTATTTTGTCAATCAGGGTTGATACTAGCACTCTCTTATTATTATATCGTTCTTTCAGCGTCTGCCATGCGGTAGTATAATTTTCTTCTGTTAACGTGAACTGCCTGATTAAATGTTCAGCTTCGCCGGATAAGTTTGATTTTAAATACCACATCTTCTGTATGAGTGGAATAGGTTGTCTGTCTACCATTTGTTTACGTCTAAACTGAAGGCATCGGTGTTTCCAGCCCTGGGGTCTATTTTAGATGAACTTTGACATCTGGTGGCGCCACTGTCATCAAGTGGTTTATTTTAAGTGCATATTTAAATTTTTTATATATTTTCGTTAAGTTTTTTATACATATATTAATTTTAAGAAAATGAAGTTGTTCAAAAAAGTTTTTTTTTTGATTATTCATTGTACAGCCGCCATAGGAGAAAGTAGGTCCTTTTTTGTTACGTGGAATTCTTAAAGCTTAAAAATTTAAATAAAACCTAAGTTTTTATAACGAGCAAACCGAATCAGGAAAGTGTTTTCAGTTAAATAAGTGAGTTTTTAGTGGGAACATTGGCCTTTCAACATCTCTCTCTCTCTCTTTCCAAATTTGACTGCTATATTGGGAGCATCCCGCACAAGTTGGCAAACCAGCCCTTAATACAGTCCATACCTTGAAAGGAACGTGATTGACGTTTTTATTGGTCCAATCGAACCGGATCTGGTAACGTTTTTGGATTTGCTGGAGAAAAAAGGTGAAATTGGTTTATTTATTTTCATATTTTTTTATTGTTGTTGTAACATTTTGTTGTGAGGTACACAAAATTTTGCAAGAACAATTTTAATTTAAAAAAGAAAAGAGAAAAAAAACCTTTGCATTTTAACCAGTACTTTTTGGGCTGGATAAAAAAAAAAGGTTTGTGTCGTGGCGGTAAGGGTACGCTATTACCGACGTACAACTCTTAGGGCTAATAAATCAGAGCAAGTTAAACTCTATTTTTGGTTTAAAATGTGTTTAAGCCAACAAATCTATAAATCAGAAAACATATAAACCATATTTAAACGCATAAAATTGGGCGTTTAAACTACCAATACAAACCATATGAATATGTCAACATTTATCGTAGTGCTGCCACATGTTCCTTTTTACACTACATATAATACATGGGACACTGATTTACAACTGTTGAGTTTAAACCACATATAAATTTAAGTTTAGTTCAACTAAACCAGCGTTTAAACACTCACTGATTTATTAGCCATTAATGGCCTTACATGCAGTTGATTTTTAATTACATGCGGCTGATTTTTAACCACTCTGTTTTTTATGACAGACGTCAGTCTTGGTTTTGACAGTCGTTGTTTTTTTTTTTTTTACTGTCAAACGAAAAGCCATTTATTTTATAGTTGATTTTGTTATAGTGTGTTAAATTTTTTTTTAGTATTTTTTAATTAATTGTTCGCAAGCAAATTAAAGTGTTTTGGTATACATATAAATATAAAATTAAAAAGGTAAAAGAAGG
Source organism: Pollenia amentaria (assembly GCA_943735925.1). NCBI lineage: Eukaryota > Metazoa > Arthropoda > Insecta > Diptera > Polleniidae > Pollenia > Pollenia amentaria. The sequence continues at coordinate 66,731,251 of OX031009.1, forward strand.
AAATAATTAATATACAATAAAATAATTGCGCGTTAAACAATAAACCTCAAAAAAGTCTAAAAGGGGCCTGACTGAGCTATAGAGCGAACGTATTATAAACAAAAAATCTTATATACAAACTAAAATAATCAACTATTTTGCCACAAGACGAATTAAAGGATTAAAAAAGAAGCCGGCTACAGACATCCTAGTGGATTCCTCGTTAAAGCCAACCACCCAAAAACCTGCCAAGCAAACAAAAAACAAAAATTTCTAGTCAGCCACAATAAAGTCAAAGAATATAAACAACAAACGTGTTTTATTAAGTAACAAACGTATTTCAAATACAAAGCAACAGAAAAGTACTACATACCGAGTTATTTTGGCATATTTATATATGTAATCAACAAGATCATCAGTAGCCTTACACCTATAACCACAACTGAAATAAACACAAAAGTGCCGGAAGAAACAACCATCGATAAGGCAAGCTGTCATAAAAGGTATGTTTGCTTTTGGTTTCCTGTGAACATTTTTTTATTGATCGATTTTTAATAAAAATTGTATTGTTGATTTAAATTTCAATTAAATCCAATATATCAAAGTTATTTTCGGAATACAAAGCTTATTATTAATACGATTTCCGTATGACGTGTTTAATTCCCAATTTTTCATATTTGATAAATACCCTGAAATTTACTGTTGAAGGAAATATAATATATTTCCTTATATTATTTCGGATCGGATAATTTGTTGTTTTTTGTGGAAACTTAATAGATTGTGCGATTGGGAATTTTATTGTGGACTTTTTTGAAGATTTTATGAGAGATCATTTTGTTTGTGTCTTAGGTGAAGTGTGTTTTTTCTGCTCAGCGAATTCTTTGGAATCATAGAATTTGAAGTTATTATTTGCTTATTACGAACATTGTGATCAGTAAGGGTAGATTCGGAGGTTTAATTCACTTTGTGAATTGGTAATATTTGATAATTTTTCTTATCAAAAGAATTTTATAAATTTTTGTGTGTTTGACTTGGTTTTTGCAACTTTTGTAAATAATACAATTTACATCGAAATTGTTGTATTGCTTTGATTGTGATTTTGTAGGTCGGTGTTGATATTTATAGAGCGGAAATGAGTAAATCCGACAATTTAAACAGATTCAAAATGCTTTCTGCGTTATTTCTTGAGTTTGAGAGGGATTATGATGATATGCCGCAGGAGAATCGAAACTCTTTTATGATCGAAATACAAAAGGAGGAGTTTAAGTCATTATGGGAAAAGGTAAAGGGTGCATATGAGGTTTTTGTCACCAATAAACCCATAGTGGATTCTGATGACGATCGCGATCAGGCAAAGCAACTTTATAAAGAATGTAGGTTAGCCTTTATTACTGTTGCTGCTCAAATGGGTGAGCTATCACAGTCATTTATAAATAGACCTATTCCTACCTCAACTCAATTTGGGCCAGGGACTGGAGAAGCTTCAGCTACGGTGGTGAACTATAGAACCAGTCACCATATGAAATTGCCACCATGTACGATGGATGTTTTTAAAGGTGATTACAAATCTTGGCTATCGTTTCGGGATATGTTCACCGCGGTTTACATTAATTGTGAAGATTTAACCGGTGTGTAAAAATTATTTTATTTACGGCAATTTACTTCGGATGAAGCTCAGGAGATTGTCAAAGATTCCCCATTAAGGCTAGTTTACACGGTAATACAATGTCTTACGACATGTCAAAGAATGAGAAAAATCTTATCATGTAAAAGCAAAATGCATTGAGTAAGAGAGAATACGGATAAAAATATGACAATCGGTCGGTAAATGCTCATTTTCTAAACCATTTTAGAAACTTATGTATTCTCATCACACCAGAGTCGCATTTTAACAGAGTATATTGAAGGTGGTAACATTTTTATAAAATTACAAAAACAAGCAGAATCAACTCAGGAAATGTTCATGTTGTTTTTGTAAATATTGTAAAACTGCAACCATCTGCCTTTTTGTTATTAACTCACTTTGCTTTTATTTTACTTAAACCATCCGTGTAAACATGAAAAATACTTACCAACAGATTTTTTTGTTTTAAACACGGAGAGAATTTCATAATATTTTGATTCCACAAAGTCGTAATACATTGTATTACCATGTAAACTAGCCTTTAACAAATCAAGGGTTTGCAAATGCGTGGAACAATTTAAGTGAGGCTTATGAAAATGAGAGGATTTTGGTGAATAGCCAACTTAAGATTTTGTTTAGTCTGGTGCCTGTTAAAGTTAAATCTGCAAAGGAAATAAAAAGGTTGCAAAGGGATATAAATAATTGTATTTCGGTATTGAATTTGCATGGTGTTGAAATTTCAACATGGGACCCGATTTTTGTATATCTTTGTTCCACAAATCTGCCAGTTCCTACACTGCCGTTATGGGAACAGAATGTGAAGAACAAGAAGGAAATACCAAAATGGTGTCAAATGGACACATTTTTAACTGATAGGTTTCAATCTTTGGAAACGGTTTTTGACATTAGGAATTGTGGTCAAATGAGGGCAGTTTCAGAGGATTCGGCGCAATCAGCCAAGAATAAATGGTCAAAGAACGCTAAGCTTAGCGATAATAATAAATCTAGTTCCACAAATAATGGATTTTCTGGTGGAAGAGTTAGAACCTTTCAAGTTAAGGTTCAAAAGCAAACCTGTGTTCAAAGAACCATTGGTTAAGATTGTGCCCAAAATTTATGGATATGAATCCCGGGAAAGATATGTGGTGGTAAAAACATACAATCTTTGTATGAATTGCTTGGGTAGTGGCCATAAGTGGGATAGTTGCAGAAGTCAATATGGCTGTTTGACATGCAAATTAAAACATAATACCATGTTACACAGGGACATAACGGAATCATCGGATAATGCTGGTGGCCGGGATGGAGCAAGTAGCAGTCGGGCAGTGACGCAGGGTCAAACAGTACAAAACTGTTTTGCAACGACCAGTCAACAGGTTTTGTTTGGAACAGCTATGGTACAGGTAATATCTCTGGGTGAAGTTTTTGCTGCTAGAGCCCTGATCGATTCTGGTTCTCAGGCTACTTTCATTTCGGAAAGATTGCAGAAAAGACTAAATTTGCCTATGGATGGCATTAGCGCTAGAGTGTCGGGATTGAACGGGGCTTTGGCGGGGTCAGTTCAGGGACAATGTTCGTTTGTTCTGGGCTCTAATAATGATCCAAGTTTTAGGTTGAGGGTAAAGGGCCTTATGCTGCCAAAATTAACGGGAAAACTGCCGAGTGATTCAGTTGACGTGTCTAAGCTTTCCCTATCAGAATTGAAACTAGCCGACCCAAAATTTGCGAAGAGTTGCCAGATTGATATTTTGATTGGTGGTGATAATTACCCGGGTATTATGCTTAATGGTGTTAGAAAAAAACGTACTAGGGAATTAATTGGCTCAAGAAACTACTTTTGGATGGATTTTGACGGGTCCACTGTCTGATCCTAGACAGAATGTTTATACCACAACCGTGTCCTATTATACGGATGTCAGATTGGACGAACATCTGGAGAAGTTCTGGACTTTGGAAGAGCCACCACAAATTTCTTCGAGTACACCGGAGGATGAGTACTGTGAAGAACATTTTAAGAGGAATGTCAAGAGAATGCCAGATGGACGTTATATGGTTTCATTACCTTTCAAACCACAGTATTCGGTGGATCGAGGTTTGGGGCATTCGTGTGAAAAGGCCAGGAGACAATTTTTGCGGAATGAAGTTTCCTTGGGTAAAAATCTTGGGTTAAAGGAAATATATGATGACGTTTTATCCGAATATAAAGTTTTAGGTCATATGATAGAAACTGAATTTGTTGGGTCGGAATTTTCTGAATGTTTTTATTTACCACACCATGCGGTTTTTAAGCCCGAAAGCTCTTCTACGAAGGTGAGAGTGGTTTTCGGCACGCAGTTCCACTGGCTTGAGCCTTAATGATATTTTGTACCCGGGGCCAATTTTACAGAACGATTTAATGTTGTTGATAACAGGCTGGCGGTTTTATCGGTATGTCTTTTAGATTAGTGATGAAAGTGTAGCTAAAACTTTAGGTATACGGTGGAACGCGAAAACGGATAGATTTTATTTTACCACCTCTCCAATCCCTTCAAAGGAACGGTATACTAAAAGGGAGGTCTTGTCCGCTATTGCTCGCTTGTTTGATCCAGCTGGGTGGCTAGGTCCAATTGTTGTAATAGCAAAGATACTGATGCAACAGATTTGGAGCGAGGGAACATCATGGGATGAAAATATATCAGAAGCCGCGTTAATTAAATAGACTCAATTCCTTGGGGACTACACAGCTATAAACGATATTCAGATTTAAAGCTTGATTGGTTTCAAGCCTTCTACGACTCTTGAAGTGCACGGATTCTGTGATGCTTCGGAGAGGGCTTATGGAGCCTGTGTCTTTGTACGGGTTAGTAATGGTGAGAACGGAATAAAGTCAAGTTTATTGATAACCAAATCTAGGGTCGCGCCACTTAAGACTGTTTCGTTACCCCGCCTTGAACTTTGTGGTGCTCTTTTATTGGCAGACTTGTTGGAAGTTGTTCGCCGAGATTTTGATTTGGACAAGTATCGAACAAATTTTTATACTTGGAGTGATTCGATGATTGTTTTAGCGTGGCTACAAAAACCTCCTAACTCGTGGACGACTTTTGTAGCTAATAGAGTTGCGAAGATTATCACCAAAACTGGGAAAGAGTGTTGGAGACACGTTAACACGAAAGATAATCCAGCTGATTTAATAAGTCGTGGGGTACGTCCACAGGACTTAGTTGGGAGTTCCCTTTGGTGGAATGGGCCCTCGTGGCTATGGTCTCAACAGAATTTTTGGTTTTCCCCAGCATCGGTAGATTTTAGTACAAGGGAAGAACAACGTGTACATAAAGTTTTTTTTTCGTATTTTGAATCGCATACGGACCTCTTGGAGAATTTTTCATGACTTACGTCTATAGGGGTATTTCAAAATTTTTGAAAGTTGACAATCATTTATTCAACACTTTTGAGGTGTCATTGGATGAGTTAAATTCTGTTCGGGAGAAGTTTGCGCATGAATATCATGAGCTTTCGTGCGGGAAATCTTTAGTCAATGGTAAATTATTCAATTTGAACCCGTTTTTGGACGAAAAAGGCATTATAAGGGTAGGAGGTCGATTGGCAAATGCGCCAAACTTGACCTATGATGAAAAATGTCCTATTTGGTTACCGTCTAATTGTCATTTTGCGAGGCTTTTTGTTAAATTTATTTATGATATTACTCTGCATGGAGGGAATCAATTGATGTTGAGGGTAATACGTACCCAGTTCTTCATACCTCGGGCCAAAAACTTGATAAAGACAGTGATAGGTCGGTGTAAAACTCGTACCATTTGGAGAAAACAGACAGAGAGTCAGATTATTTCGGCACTTCCTACGGCTCGTACGGTTATCTCTCGTCCCTTCACCACGACTGGCGTGGACTTTACTGGCCCTTTTGAGATTAAGAATTATACGGGCAGAGCTTGTCTGATTTCAAAGGGGTATGTCTGTGTATTTGTTTGTTTTGCTACGAAGGCAATCCATTTAGAAGCCGTGAGCAGCTTGGGGACTCCTGCGTTCTTGGGAGCGTTTGCTAGATTTGTGTCTCGACGAGGATGTCCGAGTAATATGTACTCAGATAATGGGACCAATTTTGTTGGTGCTTCGAGGGTCCTGAAGGCCGAATTTCGTGGTTTTTTGCGTGTTATAGGTGTTAGGTGGCACTTTAATCCTGCTAGCGCTCCTCATATGGGAGGGTTATGGGAGTCCGGAGTCAAAAGTTTTAAACATCATTTTCGAAGAATTGCCGGTGGCTTGAAGTATACCTTTGAGGAATTCTCCACGTTGCTAGCTAGGATTGAATCATGTCTTAATTCAAGACCTTTGTGCCCCTTATCGGAGAGTGTTGAATGCTTAGATTGCTTGACTCCGGGCCACTTTCTTACTGGCTGCCCATTACTTGCCCCTCCGGAGGTTTCGGAGAGCCCAATGTCGATTGTAAATCGTTGGCAAAGGGTCAAGGCGTTAAATCACAGGTTGTGCGCCAGATGGAAAGATGAATATTTGAAAGATCTCCAGAAGCGCAATAAATGGAAGTTTGCGCGTAAAGACTCACAAGTCGGTGACATGGTGGTTATTAAAGAAGATAACCTGCCGACAAACGAATGGCGTTTAGGTCGTGTCGAAAAATTACACATGGGTAAGGATGGCCACGTTAGAGTTGTAGAGGTAAAAACGGCACGGGGATCAGTAATAAGACCAGTTGTGAAGCTCGTAGTGCTTCCGACTTATTAGGTTTTTTCTATTTTTTCTATTTATACTTTACAGGAACATGGTCGGAGCGAAAAAATATGCTGATGGGCGTCCCTCTACCAACCATATGGTGTGCCGGGTTCACCTGAAAGACCACCGGCTGCGGTTCTGCACGAAATTTTTACAAGTGAGCTACGAAGAGAGGATGCGACTTGTGTCTATTTATCGGTATTGTGTTGGCTGCTAGAATCATGACCATACCTGGCGTACATGTGAGAGTACAGGCAAGTGCAAACGCTGTGGTGACATCCATCACACGCTGTTACACAAGGAGGGCAAACGGACTACCTCGTCAAAGGTGGCTAGAACCAAGCGTTTGCAGCGTGGACCTCGTTTGTCCAATCGCCGAGAGCATAATAGACCTAGTTCGTCTAATAGCTCCGCCAGGGGACCTCGTTCGTCCGATGGTCATGAGAGTGAGAGACCTAGTTCGTCTCAAGCTCTGGTTCTGAGCACTGGGAGGAACCGAACAAAGACACGCTCATAAGGGGAGGCCTGAGTCGGCTGAAAGTACTCAAGTGCGGCCCTCGTATCAAGTAAGAGAATCGATTTTGATCAGAGCAACCGCCATCGTAAAACTTGATGCGAAGGGACGGTTTTTTGAGGAACGGACTGTCATAGATGCCAGCTCTGAGTGCTCAGTGATATCAGAGAGTTTGGTCCGAAGGATTGGCGGACGTTAAAATCGATTTGGGAGTAAAGAGAAATGTGCCCTTAGAGTTGGAGGTAATTACGGCGACAGCACTGTTCTCGAGTTTTACGCAGAAGTTAAGACTGGTTTTAAAATTGTGACGCCGGCTCAATCGTTGGAAGCGCGGATTGTGGATGAGTTTCCTGGGCTGCAGTTGGCAGATCCCCAGTTTCATGTATCGGCTCCCGCAAGCTTGTTGTTGGGTGGCGATATTTATAGCCGAATCATTAAAAATGGGGTATATGGCGGCACGTTGGGCAAACCACTGGCACAGTTTTCGATTTTTGGATGCATTATTTCTGGATCCTGTTCCCCGTAATGATAATGCGTATGGAATATTATTTTATTTCAATGTCAAATATACATTACCCTTAATGGAAAAAATGTTTACTGTCATTTTTCTTTTATATTTAGTTTCAGTTTTGATTGCTAGGTGTTGGATGAAGGCGTCCCGATTATGGAGTGTTCGAGGAGGTTCATCACGCTTAGAGATGTATTTTTAATTATATTGGGTTCTTACAATAAATGGAACATTTTAATTTTATACTTTGTTGGTTTTACTTACTTTTTTTTTGAATATTTTTTCTCGTTTTAGAATATAGAATTTTTAGGTGAATTGTCAGATTGCTGTACAGCAAGGCCGGCGGGATGTTTACGTCTAAACTGAAGACAACGGTGTTTCCAGCCCTGGGGTCTATTTTAGATGAACTTTGACATCTCGTGGCGCCACTGTCATCAAGTGGTTTATTTTAAGTGCATATTTAAATTTTTTATATATTTTCGTTAAGTTTTTTATACATATATTAATTTTAAGAAAATGAAGTTGTTCAAAAAAGTTTTTTTTGATTATTCATTGTACAGCCGCCATAGGAGAAAGTAGCTCCTTTTTTGTTACGTGGAATTCGTAAAGCTTAAAAATTTAAATAAAACCTAAGTTTTTATAACGAGCAAACCGAATCAGGAAAGTGTTTTCAGTTAAATAAGTGCGTTTTTAGTGGGAACATTAACCTTTCAACCTCTCTCTCTCTCTTTCCAAATTTGACTGCTATATTGGGAGCATCCCGCATACGTTGGCAAAACCACCTTAATACAGTCCATACCTTGAAAGGAACGTGATTGACGTTTTTACCATTTGTAAAAACAAGTCATGAAACTGCCGCCATTTTAAATAATCTCCGTTAAAATGTGGAATAGTTATTTTTGTCAACGGTAGAGCGCTCTGTAAATAACTACTGGAATGCATAGTTGGCTGAGGTACAGTACTTGTTTCATATATGGAAGCCATTATGGAAAGATTTATTAATTGTTGTTGAACAGTATCTTCTAAATTGTGGTATTCGTTAATTTCGAATCCGTGCTTTGTTGGTTCTTCAAGTTGTCGGCAAATCTCATAATATAAATCCTGGACCTGACTCCAGAGTTTATTGATGGTATTGCTTTTAAATTCGTAATACTGAAGCGGTTGGCTTTCCTCCTTGGGAGCTACACCTTTGATCAATCGTGTTAGTGCTTTCATTCTCGCTTTTATACTTCGAATGAGTTCTTGATGATTATCGATCTCCTAACGATGCTCTGAGGGTTGCTGATTGTCTTCAACTGATTTAAGCGGCACTTCTTGTCTTTTGAGATGATTAATTTCTGCTGAAAATATTTCCACATAGGTATTTGTTAGTGTGTTCAATTTGCTGTAATAATCGTCAGTGAAACACTCATGCTCCATTCTTAATTTTGAAGCATCACCTAGCGCGCGCAACTTTGTGTCCTGGGCTTCAAATTGATCCCAAGCCTCTGTTAGTCGCCTTAACCGTTCCTCGTAGTAACCTGCATTTGTTCTTCTCTCCGACGAGTCCTTTTTGAAGTTGCGGACAATGGACTGAATAGATTCTCCGATCTTTTTTTAAACAGCTCTTCTGAGGAGCTCATGATGGATATCCTCTACAAGTAGCCTCTTACTCAATATGGTTGATTCCTTGAAGTGAGTTGTTGTTTGTTCTGAAAGTCCTTACCACTGGTGGGTGACTTTCTATGGTATCTCAAAATACCTGTTTTTTGAATTGCTGCTGTGCAAAATATCTTGATGTCCTAATGAAGGATTATGAGATTATCCTTAGACTGCCAATCAGTAAAAGGATTTGTGATCGTAGGAGTAACCAAACGTTATTCTGTCCTGACGATGTATAAAATGTTCACAAGGACGTCTGGAATAGTGATCACCAATGTTTTGGTGTCCTGATGCCTTGGATTACGCCTCTGAAGGTTGTGTGCTTCTTTATTTAGATTATTAGAAGTCCCTTACCACTGGTGGGGGGAAACTTGAAATATCTAAACCTGGGGTCACCAAATGTTTTGAATTGAATTAATCTCGATTAGTAGGACTCAGTTCAAACACATGAATTTGAACTGTACCAATCTTTTTCTTGTGATGATCTTTAAGCACTTGTTACTTAAAGACAGCCGTCAATAATAAAACACAATTGTTATTATGATTATCAAAAAACGACTTAACTTACTTTATTTTTTACTTTCTTTTATATACAAGTAGTTAATGGTAAAAATGCTTAGATTAATAACAAGTAAGACTGCTATATTCGGCTATGCCGAATCTTATATACCCTTCACCATGGTGCGATCAGAATAATCTACATATATAATATATCTGTGGCATTAAATAATAATGGCTTAAGTCGGAATTTCTTGTTTTGAGATATTAAGGGTATTACCAAACATAAATTGTTTGGTTTTTATATAAAATTATTAGCCATATTAAAAAGTGCGCATTTATTTAGAACAAAAGTCTCAATTTTATAAAAAAAAGTGTTTTTTTAAGGATATAAAAGTAAAAATAGCAAAAACTGATATATTTTTTATTTAATTAAAAATAATTTATAAATACTAAGAGAAAAAAAAATTTATCGAATGGGATTTGAACCCGTCAACACTCAGACGATTACTTGTGACATAACGGCTATACCACTCGACCACTGGTACGCATGCGAACTTAACTTCAATATAAGTAAATAGGCCGTGGAATATGTTTTTCATATAAGCAAATATCTTTGTGTGAGTTTGTTGTTTGGGTATGAAAGGTGAATATGCGAAAAAGGGAAACACACCACCACCACTGGCGTGTTGCCATACAAAAGATTTATCTGTTTTTGCAAGTTTTTAAGATGCAAAAATTCCCAATCTCTATTTGTAGAAATTTATCGAATGGGATTTGAACCCGTCAACACTCAGACGATTACTTGTGACATAACGGCTATACCACTCGACCACTGGTACGCATGCGAACTTAACTTCAATATAAGTAAATAGGCCGTGGAATACTTTTTTCATATAAGCAAATATCTTTGTGTGAGTTTGTTGTTTGGGTATGAAAGGTGAATATGCGAAAAAGGGAAACACACCACCACCACTGGCGTGTTGCCATACAAAAGATTTATCTGTTTTTCCAAGTTTTTAAGATGCAAAAATTCCCAATCTCTATTTGTAGAAATTATTTCGTTAAATAGATCATAGTTTAAAAGCAGAGTGATAACGGAAGTCATATTGGACATGATGCTGGTGCCTGTAAACAAATGGAAAAGGAGGGGGGGGGGGGGGGGGGGGGCGAAAAAAAAACAACTTAATTATATAAAACAAAGTAAATATTGGTATTTAAGTAATTTGGTCATAACTCAGGCATTTTCCAATCGATTTGATAGATTTATACACCTACGTCTTTAGGAAGAAATTTACCATTTACTTTGGTAATAAAACTTGGACTCGGAAAGATCTACGGTTCCCGAAAATATGTATTTTTTATTAAATTTAATTTTGGTAATAACTTTTTTGTATCTGAACCGATTTTTCCGAGTGTTTCAGCAATCCGATCTTTTGATATAATAGATGTATTCATAGGTCATATAACAGCTCTAAAATTTTAGTTTTTATAGAAATGTTGATGCTTTTTAGCCCATTTTTGGAGTATTTTGCTAATAACTTAACCATTTCTTAACCATTTCATTGTTCCCGAAAATGGGTATGTTTAAAAAAAAAATTTATTTTGGGCATTTCTCTTCCATTTTTGGGAGAAAGGTTTCAGGGTTTTCGGGAAATATTTGCCGCTGAAAATTTCTGATATTTTGGTATATATGTAAAACGTGTTCATATGTCATACTAGAGCCCTAAAATTTAAAGTTTTGAGTGTTTTCAATAATGTCTTTGTACGGGAGGTACCACGCCCACTTTCCAATCGCGCCCATATTTTGTGGGATACTGTGTATTGATAACCGATATGTTTGTACCTAATTTGGGAACTTTAGCTCGTTTTGTTCTCCAGATATGCAGAATTGTATAACGTCTTTGTATGGGAGGTGCCACACCCACTTCTCCAATCCCGCCCATTTTTTTAGAGAGTTTGTGTATTGGCAAGCAATATGTTTGTACTAAATTTGAAAGCTGTAGCTCTTACCGCTCTCGAGATATGCAGAAAAAAAAATTTAAAAAACAACAACAACATGGGATTTATGGGAAAAATTAGAGGTAGTCGTGGTTTTTTGCTCATATCTCAGCCATTTATGGACCGATCTTCCTGAATTTCAATAGCAAACAATTCCGGACTATATGTGACATAAATGTATAAAAACCTAGCCTCCATCATATCTGGGGCTTTCGGAAAACCCATTTCAACGGACGGACAGACGGATAGACGGACAACCGGATTTGAACTTCCCTTCTCATAAGAAGCCAGAATATATATACTTTATATGGTCTTAGATCAATATTGTAGAAATTACAAACGGAATGACAAAGTTATATATACCCTTTTACCTTCGGTGAAGGGTATAAAAAAGTAAATATTGGTATTTCAGTAATTTGGTCATAACTCGGGCATTTTCCAATCGATTTGATAGATTTATACACCTACGTCTTTAGGAAGAAATTTACCATTTACTTTGGTAATAAAACTTGGACTCGGAAAGATCTACGGTTCCCGAAAATATGTATTTTTTATTAAATTTAATTTTGGTAATAACTTTTTTGTATCTGAACCGATTTTTCCGAGTGTTTCAGCAAATATGTTCTACTTAAAATTTCCGATCTTTTGATATAATAGATGTATTCATAGGTCATATAACAGCTCTAAAATTTTAGTTTTTATAGAAATGTTGATGCTTTTTAGCCCATTTTTGGAGTATTTTGCTAATAACTTAACCATTTCTTAACCGATTTGGCAGATTTATATACCCACGTCTTATTATTTACTTAGATTATAAAACTTGGACTCGGGAAGATCTATTGTTCCCGAAAATGGGTATGTTTAAAAAAAAATTTTATTTTGGGCATTTCTCTTCCATTTTTGGGAGAAAGGTTTCAGGGTTTTCGGGAAATATTTGCCGCTGAAAATTTCTGATATTTTGGTATATATGTAAAACGTGTTCATATGTCATACTAGAGCCCTAAAATTTAAAGTTTTGAGTGTTTTCAATAATGTCTTTGTACGGGAGGTACCACGCTCACTTTCCAATCGCGCCCATATTTTGTGGGATACTGTGTATTGATAACCGATATGTTTGTACCTAATTTGGGAACTTTAGCTCGTTTTTTTCTCCAGATATACAGAAATGTATAACGTCATTGTATGGGAGGTGCCACAACCACTTCTCCAATCCCGCCCATTTTTTTTTAGAGAGTTTGTGTATTGGCAAGCAACATGTTTGTACTAAATTTGAAAGCTGTAGCTCTTACCGCTCTCGAGATATGCAGAAAAAAAGAATTTAAAAAACAACAACAACATGGGATTTATGGGAAAAATTAGAGGTAGTCGTGGTTTTTTGCTCATATCTCAGCCATTTATGGACCGATCTTCCTGAATTTCAATAGCAAACAATTCCGGACTATATGTGACATAAATGTATAAAAACCTAGCCTCCATCATATCTGGGGCTTTCGGAAAACCCATTTCAACGGACGGACAGACGGATACACGGACAACCGGATTTGAACTTCCCTTCTCATAAGAAGCCAGAATATATATACTTTATATGGTCTTAGATCAATATTGTAGAAATTACAAACGGAATGACAAAGTTATATATACCCTTTTACCTTCGGTGAAGGGTATAAAAAAGTAAATATTGGTATTTCAGTAATTTGGTCATAACTCGGGCATTTTCCAATCGATTTGATAGATTTATACACCTACGTCTTTAGGAAGAAATTTACCATTTACTTTGGTAATAAAACTTGGACTCGGAAAGATCTACGGTTCCCGAAAATATGTATTTTTTATTAAATTTAATTTTGGTAATAACTTTTTTGTATCTGAACCGATTTTTCCGAGTGTTTCAGCAAATATGTTCTACTTAAAATTTCCGATCTTTTGATATAATAGATGTATTCATAGGTCATATAACAGCTCTAAAATTTTAGTTTTTATAGAAATGTTGATGCTTTTTAGCCCATTTTTGGAGTATTTTGCTAATAACTTAACCATTTCTTAACCGATTTGGCAGATTTATATACCCACGTCTTAAGGAAGAAATTTATTATTTACTTAGATTATAAAACTTGGACTCGGGAAGATCTATTGTTCCCGAAAATGGGTATGTTTAAAAAAAAAATTTATTTTGGGCATTTCTCTTCCATTTTTGGGAGAAAGGTTTCAGGGTTTTCGGGAAATATTTGCCGCTGAAAATTTCTGATATTTTGGTATATATGTAAAACGTGTTCATATGTCATACTAGAGCCCTAAAATTTAAAGTTTTGAGTGTTTTCAATAATGTCTTTGTACGGGAGGTACCACGCCCACTTTCCAATCGCGCCCATATTTTGTGGGATACTGTGTATTGATAACCGATATGTTTGTACCTAATTTGGGAACTTTAGCTCGTTTTTTTCTCCAGATATACAGAAATGTATAACGTCTTTGTATGGGAGGTGCCACACCCACTTCTCCAATCCCGCCCATTTTTTTTTAGAGAGTTTGTATATTGGCAAGCAACATGTTTGTACTAAATTTGAAAGCTGTAGCTCTTACCGCTCTCGAGATATGCAGAAAAAAAATTTAAAAAACAACAACAACATGGGATTTATGGGAAAAATTAGAGGTAGTCGTGGTTTTTTGCTCATATCTCAGCCATTTATGGACCGATCTTCCTGAATTTCAATAGCAAACAATTCCGGACTATATGTGACATAAATGTATAAAAACCTAGCCTCCATCATATCTGGGGCTTTCGGAAAACCCATTTCAACGGACGGACAGACGGATAGACGGACAACCGGATTTGAACTTACCTTCTCATAAGAAGCCAGAATATATATACTTTATATGGTCTTAGATCAATATTGTAGAAATTACAAACGGAATGACAAAGTTATATATACCCTTTTACCTTCGGTGAAGGGTATAAAAAAGTAAATATTGGTATTTCAGTAATTTGGTCATAACTCGGGCATTTTCCAATCGATTTGATAGATTTATACACCTACGTCTTTAGGAAGAAATTTACCATTTACTTTGGTAATAAAACTTGGACTCGGAAAGATCTACGGTTCCCGAAAATATGTATTTTTTATTAAATTTAATTTTGGTAATAACTTTTTTGTATCTGAACCGATTTTTCCGAGTGTTTCAGCAAATATGTTCTACTTAAAATTTCCGATCTTTTGATATAATAGATGTATTCATAGGTCATATAACAGCTCTAAAATTTTAGTTTTTATAGAAATGTTGATGCTTTTTAGCCCATTTTTGGAGTATTTTGCTAATAACTTAACCATTTCTTAACCGATTTGGCAGATTTATATACCCACGTCTTATTATTTACTTAGATTATAAAACTTGGACTCGGGAAGATCTATTGTTCCCGAAAATGGGTATGTTTAAAAAAAAATTTTATTTTGGGCATTTCTCTTCCATTTTTGGGAGAAAGGTTTCAGGGTTTTCGGGAAATATTTGCCGCTGAAAATTTCTGATATTTTGGTATATATGTAAAACTTGTTCATATGTCATACTAGAACCCTAAAATTTTAAGTTTTGAGTGTTTTCAATAATGTCTTTGTTCGGGAGGTACCACGCCCACTTTCCAATCGCGCCCATATTTTGTGGGATACTGTGTATTGATAACCGATATGTTTGTACCTAATTTGGGAACTTTAGCTCGTTTTTTTCTCCAGATATACAGAAATGTATAACATCTTTGTATGGGAGGTGCCACACCCACTTCTCCAATCCCGCCCATTTTTTTTAGAGAGTTTGTGTATTGGCAAGCAACATGTTTGTACTAAATTTGAAAGCTGTAGCTCTTACCGCTCTCGAGATATGCAGAAAAAAAGAATTTAAAAAACAACAACAACATGGGATTTATGGGAAAAATTAGAGGTAGTCGTGGTTTTTTGCTCATATCTCAGCCATTTATGGACCGATCTTCCTGAATTTCAATAGCAAACAATTCCGGACTATATGTGACATAAATGTATAAAAACCTAGCCTCCATCATATCTGGGGCTTTCGGAAAACCCATTTCAACGGACGGACAGACGGACAACCGGATTTGAACTTCCTTTCTCATAAGAAGCCAGAATATATATACTTTATATGGTCTTAGATCAATATTGTAGAAATTACAAACGGAATGACAAAGTTATATATACCCTTTTACCTTCGGTGAAGGGTATAAAAAAGTAAATATTGGTATTTCAGTAATTTGGTCATAACTCGGGCATTTTCCAATCGATTTGATAGATTTATACACCTACGTCTTTAGGAAGAAATTTACCATTTACTTTGGTAATAAAACTTGGACTCGGAAAGATCTACGGTTCCCGAAAATATGTATTTTTTATTAAATTTAATTTTGGTAATAACTTTTTTGTATCTGAACCGATTTTTCCGAGTGTTTCAGCAAATATGTTCTACTAAAAACTTCCGATCTTTTGATATAATAGATGTATTCATAGGTCATATAACAGCTCTAAAATTTTTGTTTTTATAGAAATTTTGATGCTTTTTAGCCCATTTTTGGAGTATTTTGCTAATTACTTAACCATTTCTTAACCGATTTGGCAGATTTATATACCCACGTCTTAAGGAAGAAATTTATTATTTACTTAGATTATAAAACTTGGACTCGGGAAGATCTATTGTTCCCGAAAATGGGTATGTTTAAAAAAAATTTTATTTTGGGCATTTCTCTTCCATTTTTGGGAGAAAGGTTTCAGGGTTTTCGGGAAATATTTGCCGCTGAAAATTTCTGATATTTTGGTATATATGTAAAACGTGTTCATATGTCATACTAGAGCCCTAAAATTTAAAGTTTTGAGTGTTTTCAATAATGTCTTTGTACGGGAGGTACCACGCCCACTTTTCCAATCGCGCCCATATTTTGTGGGATACTGTGTATTGATAACCGATATGTTTGTACCTAATTTGGGAACTTTAGCTCGTTTTGTTCTCCAGATATACAGAAATGTATAACGTCTTTGTATGGGAGGTGCCACACCCACTTCTCCAATCCCGCCCATTTTTTTTAGAGAGTTTGTGTCTTGGCAAGCAACATGTTTGTACTAAATTTGAAAGCTGTAGCTCATACCGCTCTCGAGATATGCAGAAAAAAAGAATTTAAAAAACAACAACAACATGGGATTTATGGGAAAAATTAGAGGTAGTCGTGGTTTTTTGCTCATATCTCAGCCATTTATGGACCGATCTTCCTGAATTTCAATAGCAAACAATTCCGGATTATATGTGACATAAATGTATAAAAACCTAGCCTCCATCATATCTGGGGCTTTCGGAAAACCCATTTCAACGGACGGACAGACGGATAGACGGACAACCGGATTTGAACTTCCCTTCTCATAAGAAGCCAGAATATATATACTTTATATGGTCTTAGATCAATATTGTAGAAATTACAAACGGAATGACAAAGTTATATATACCCTTTTACCTTCGGTGAAGGGTATAAAAACAACGAAAAAATAAAATTGCTTAACTTAACATAAAATCAGTGACCTAGTTTATAAATAGTGTAACTGAACTTTATTAGTAAACAAATATTATGTGCAATGTTAATGAACTTAAAATGCTGTGTATGCAGTTGACGAAATTAAACAGAAATTAAAATATTGGGTAATAAATTGGTATGAATGTGTGTTCTTAACAATAAGCAGAAAATAAACAAATGATTAAATGTATGAATGTATGTTCTTAACATTAAGTAAGTAAACAAATGGATAAGTGTATGGATGTAAGTTCTTAACAAGAACTATTACAAAAAAACAGTAGAAATTTCAACCTCGACCACCTAAATTTTGAAGAAAGTGAAGCGACAAAAAGGTTACTTGCAAAATTCAAAGATCTTTTCTTTAAAGAAGGTGATACTCTCTCGGCAACGAATGAGGTCCTCCACGAAATAACCACAACCGTCGATAAACCACTTTACTCAAAAATATATAGGTATCCACAAATATACGAGTAGGAAATAAATCAACAAATTAAAGAAATGTTGGAACAAAACATAATAAAGAAAAGCAACTCACCCTACAATAGCCCATTGTGGATTGTTGAAAAGAAATTGGATAATTCGGGCATAAAAAAATATAGACTCGTCATCGATTATCGTTAACTCAATCAATTTACGGTAGACGATAAATATCCCATCTCCAACTTAAACTTATTATTAGATAAGCTGGGAGATCACAATACTTTACTACTCTCGACTTAGCTAAAGGCTTTCACCAGATACTGGTCAGGGAGGAAGACAGGAAGAAAACAGCCTTCTCAACACCATCGGGACATTACGAGTTCATTCGAATGCCATTTGGGCTAAAAAATGCCCCCTCTACATTTTAAAGGCTAATGAACGAGGTCCTTGGAGACCACATAAACAAGACATGTGTCGTCTATATGGATGACATCCTTGTGTTCAGCACATCCCTAAAAGAACACATAACCACCCTGGTGGAAATATTTAAACTCCTAAGGAAGGCAAAATTAAAAATTCAAGTTGATAAATGCGACTTTCTGAAGAAAGAAACGCAATTCTTAGGTCACGTCCTTACGACCCAAGGTATTCGACCAAACCCCAACAAAGTTCCAATTATTCAGAAACTTAAAATACCGACTACGGGAAAGCAGATAAAATCTCTCTTGGGGATGACTGGCTTTTACCGGAAGTTTATAAAAGATTACGCGAAAATCGCGTATCCAATGTCGAAATGCCCAAAAAAGGATCAAAAAATAAACATTAACGACCCTGCATATTTAGTAGCATTCGAGAAACTAAAAGATTTAGTGACAAACTCACCAATATTAAAGTACCCAAATTTTAACAAAAAAATTCAAAATCACAACCGACGCAAGCAATTTCGCAATAGGAGCAGTACTCTCACAAGAGGGACACCCTATCGCATATGCATCTCGTACCCTAAATAAACACGAATGCAACTATGCAAGAATAGAAAAAGATCTATTAGCGATTGTGTGGGCAGTTAAATACTTTAGGCCATACCTATTCGGTAGAGAATTTGACCTAGAAAGTGACCACCAACCACTCAAATGGTTAATGACGAAATACTCAGTAAAGGATATAAATCCAAGACTCCAAAGATGGCTCATAAGCCTAGGAGAATATAACTTCTCTCGAATATATAAAGGGCAAAACCAACAATATAGCCGATTTCCTAAGCTGGATTAGAAACGATGAAATACATCACTGGGAAGATGAAATATATCTTGAGGAAACCCCGGAAATTCAAGAAGAGCAAGAAGACGACAACGCCTCGTTAGAAGTACAGACTATCCATTCCCAAGAGGAGGACTTAGGTTACAATGTACCTATTCTAGAGACGATCGTCAATAGGTTTAAAACACAGATAATTCTCATAAAAGAGAAAAACGAAACAATAAAAACCATTTTTGGAAACAAAGTCATTTTCATAGAAAAGAACGATATGGATAAAGGATATACTCTCGATATCCTACGCAGAGAATTAACGAAAGGAAGGGTAGGGATATACTCCTACCTCAACGACCACGAATATTACCAACTCCATAAAACTATAGAAAAGGAATATTCCGGAAATCCCCACATCAAGTTCGTAAAATGCTCTAAAAAATAAAAAAATATTGAATCTGAGCACGAACTAAAAACACAAATCGCACTTTTTCATAAACATGAAAGCGGCCATTGCGGTATAACAGCAACATACGAAAAGCTAAAATCGCTAATATACAACCCAGACCTCAAAACGCAAATTTATAAGATCATAAATAATTTCGATATATGCAGCGGAGGAAAATACGATAGAAACCCAATTAAAAACAAATTTTATTTAACAGAAACACCCAAAACGATAAATGAAATAATTCACGTAGATACATACGTAAATAGCAAAAATTCATTTATCGTTTTCATAGACAAGTTTTCGAAACACGCTAATTGTTTGTATCTATCAGATAGGAACCAAAAAACACTCGAAAACAAAATTCAAGAGTTCATAGCGCTAAAAGGAAAACCTAACAAATTCGTATTCGATAACGAATTTAACATTACAACAATAAGGGAGTTTCTACAACAACAAGGTTTTCAATATCATGCAACAAAACCGAACAGTCACACGGGTAATAGTGATATAGAAAGACACAATAATACATTAACAGAAAAGATTAGAACACTCAACCTCGAGGAGAAATTACCAATAACAACACAAATTAACAAAGCAGTCACACTTTACAATAGTAACTTCCATAGCACTATAAAATGCTCACCACTCGAAGTACAGAATTTTAAAGTAGATCATAACACTTTTTTCCAAAGACTAACAAGAGCAAAGCAAACAAGATTAGAAAAAGCTAATGCAAATAGGGAAACATACAATGAAAACAGGGACATCGGATTTATAAAAAATTATAAAAATGTCAGGCACAAAGAACAGCCGAAATACAGAAAAGCAAATCTACAAAATATTCATACTTCTAATATAAAACGATCATCCAAATTTGCAGGTATTAATCTTACTAATGCTAACGATGACAATTCCCCTAACTGCAGCATCGATAACGCTAACACTAATAACCGCAACTAACGGATACTGCATGTTACCAACAGAAACCGTGGAAATAGTCAACGAAACGAGTCTAATATTACACATAATACAACCACATGAATTAAGCAACATACTGTATAACATACAGGAAAATATAAAAACCCTATCAGTAGATTCAAAACAACACCTACAAACTCAAATAAAAACAATAGAAGCAAAAATTAGGTCTATAACACCCAATAACAAGAGACAAAAACAAGGCTTCCTGAATATAGTGGGAGACGCCCAAAAATGGCTCTTTGGAACTATGAACGACGACGATAGACAACAAATCGAACAACGTCTCAATAACAAAAGAATTAACAACCTACAAACAATAAATACTATAAACAGACCAATCGAGATAAATACGAACTTTAATAACTCAATCTCAATACTAAAAGAAACAATACTTGACGACAGAGACAAAATACTAAGTTTCATAAATAATATACAATCACATACTAACGATATTTACAGTAGACTAACGTACCACGATCAATTACTGAAACTGCAATACCTAGAGAACAAAGTTGACGAAATATTAGACAACATAGCCTCAGCGAAATACAATACCTTACACCCATCCATACTAACGGCAGAAGGAATAGGAAAATGACTGGTTACAAACCCGAAGGCAAGTTCCGCCAGCGTAAAGTTAACGAAAGTTCGCTACAATTGACAATTGGAAAAATTGCGACGAGTATTAAAATTGCAGTGCGGCCAACTTACGTCAAATTTACGATATTATTCGAGGTGAGTATAATTCATGAAAAACTTAAATTTTAACGGAAACTAGTAGTATTAAAGTACTTCAAGCTCTCATTCATAATAAAAATATAGAAATTTTACGTTGATTTTAAATGTACAAAGGCAGTTTGTACATGCCGCCGCCTCTAAATTAGGAAGTGGATGCTGTGGGATCGGTTGCACATAGCACATGAGCTAGCGATCTTATGGCTTCAGCTAAGATTTGCGGATCCGGGGTGGTTACCGCTAATGGTTGACTTCGTTATTGGGTGGTTGCCGGCGGTGCGTCAGAGGTCCGTTGCCTCTCGGTGGGTCTCTTTGGGGTTTGTTGAGTAGGACGTGATCGACTGGTGGTCTGGTTACGTCTGGCACGTACAGCGCGGCGCCGACTTGGGTGTAAAATTGTGTGATGTAGATTATCACATTTCCGGCACGTGTCCATAGAGGTACAAGACCTTATAGTGTGGCTCTTGGCCAGACAGTTGCGACAATACTGATGTCGTTCCACCACATCCTCTCTCGCTTTAACATCCATCTTTAAAAACCGATGGCAAACCTTTAAAGGGTGGTACTTCTTGCAGACCATGCACCTAAAGATCTCAGGTTGGTGCCGTCTTAACCGATTGTTGAAGGTGTTGTTTCGGCTATGGCTCCGCCGAGCTGTGGTTGATCGTCGGTTGGACCTGTAGGGAAAGAAATAATAGAAAGGTAGAAATTATGGGTGTTAGTAATTGGGCTAAAGATAATGGATTAAATGCGTAAAGAGGTTAGTTATAAAGTGTATGAATTTCGAATAATGAGAATGAGTGTGAGGTGTAAACTATGAATCTTTAGGTTCATTGCCTAAGCAAGGGAGGTAGCACAACTTTGCAATTGGACGCGTTATTACTTCGGAAGCTGTGCGTACGTCCGCAATACGTACGTTCTTGTCTGGGCCAGGGAAGGTTTTATCCACCCTCCCTAAGCGCCACTCGTGGGGAGGTTGTAAGTCATCCATGACCACTACGAGATCTCCTGCCTGCAGGTTGGGGGCCGAGTTCTTCCACTTGTATCTCTTGTGGAGAGATTTAAGATACTCATCCTTCCACCGCATTGCGAGTTGATGGTGAAGAGCTTTTAGTTTTTCCCACCGGTTAATGAGCGACATTGTTTCGCAATTTTGCTCTGGAAAGGCCATTAGGGGTGCTCCCCTTAAAAAGTGTCCAGGAGTTAAGGCAGTTAGATCAGATGGATCATCGGATAGAGCCGAGATAGGCCGAGAATTGAGGACTCCTTCTATTCTAGCTAATATGGTGGAGAATTCCTCGAAGGTGAACTTTTGAGCGCCCGCTATACGCTTTAGGTGAAACTTAAAACTTTTCACTGCGGCCTCCCAGAGGCCGCCCATATGAGGTGCATGAGGGGGTATAAACCTCCACTCAAACCCGTGAGCAACATATTTTTGAGCTATCTCTTGCGCAGTGTTTGCTAAAAAGTTGGAGAATTCTTGCTCGAGTTTTCGACTGGCCCCCAGGAAATTTCTTCCGTTATCCGTTATAACCCGTTGGGGTAGCCCCCGCCTCCCAACGAAGCGGGAAAATGCCGCTTGAAAGGCTGATGAGGAGAGGTCAGAGCATGCCTCTAAGTGTATTGCTTTCGTGCTGAAGCAAACAAAGACACTAGCGTATCCTTTTATTGAGGGGGCTTTTCGTAGAGTCGAGGTTTTAATTTCAAATGGGCCGGCAAAGTCAATTCCGCTTACCTGAAATGGTAGAGATAAGCTACATCTTTCGGCAGGTAAGGGAGCCATGATTTGTGAACAGGCTGTTTGTTGTGCAAATATGTGAGATATAAATGACAAGACCGTTATTTACCTGGTAGTATTATCGGATACCGTTCATTATACGGAAGAGACGATTGAGACAATCTTCCATTTGCTCTTATAATTGAGTTTTTATCTAGAAATGGATTCAGGCACTTTGATGAGCTCTTATTAGAAAGGGGTTTCTTGTCCTTTAAACATTGGTATACATGAGATAAAAATTGTGTTTGGGCTAAGATAATAAGGCGCTCTTTTACAAATTTCATTTCCGTTTGCGTTATGATTTCTTCATTAGAGATATGAACGTCTGTACGAATTTTTCTAATACATTTATTGAAAAACCAAAAAACATAGCACACAACTCTTGCTGTATGAAGAGAATATCATCAAAACTTCATTATCTTGCACCGCCACGTGTAGAACTTGGGTTA
Source organism: Pollenia amentaria (assembly GCA_943735925.1). Classification (NCBI taxonomy): domain Eukaryota; kingdom Metazoa; phylum Arthropoda; class Insecta; order Diptera; family Polleniidae; genus Pollenia; species Pollenia amentaria. The sequence goes on from OX031009.1 coordinate 66,754,359, forward strand.
CTTCAGGGGGTTTTGCGACTTTCAATGGGTTTCTTTTAGGCCATTCAGACGCGGGTCTTGACAATCATGATGGTCCATGCCACCAAAGGGAATTGTGCGCAAGATCTTGGGGTTTGGATCCCCTTGTTCCTATATCTGCTGGGTTATCGTGGGTAGAGACGTGTCGCCACGTCGCATTGGGCACTAAACTGTGAATCTGGGAGATTCGATTCGCGACGTAGGTTTCCCATGCGGATGGAGGTTTTCAAAGCCATCCTAGCGTTATGGACAAATCTGTCCATAAATATACTTGTTTTGGTTCTAGCCTCAATGATGTTATGACGTACTTAACCAGTAGCCCGTTTCTGTATTTCTCGCATCGTAAAATTTCCCGCATGAAACAAGTGAATTATAACAAAAACAGTGCAATATGAAACAAAAAATGGTTTTTCTCACATAAGTGTTTCTGTATACTTACTTTGGGAGAATTATCTGTCATTTAAATAATTTTCCAGCATTTATTGGAAGGATGTGAGAAAAAGTGTTTCTGTATTAATATTTTGCTAAAAGTTTCTCACAAGAACTGTAAAAAAAAATTACATTTAAAATTGATGCGAGAAAAATAAAATTTAAAAAAATGGAGCACAAATTATAAGGAAAAGAATTTTAATGATGAAAATAAATAAAACACAATTGTTAAATTTTGTTATTTTAATTTTTTTTAAGCCCTTCATTGCTTTCGTTTTATGCAGGGCTGCCAGATAAATTTTTAAAAAAAATAGTTAATTTCCTAAGAAAGAATAAAAAAAAATCGGCTAATTTGTTTAAAAAAATCGGACAATTTAAAATTAATTTTGACAAATTTTTTTCGATTTTTATTAAAACATAATCAAAAAAATTGGTAAAGTTCATGGGTAAAATACATATTTTATACATACTTAAACTTGAGGTCTATTAAAATAAAATTATTTATTTTATTTTTCTCTTTAATCTGATAACAATTTAAAATTTCAGACTGTTTTTTTCCTGAAAATATCGCTTAAATTCGTAACAAAATATCATATTGAACTTGCCAAAAAAAAGGCCATATATTTTTAAGCTGCCATGTTTTTAAAGATATCGTTTTTCTGTGGTGCAGAATATATAATCATACTAAACTAATTAAAGTTATTTTATTTCGAAGACTGAATAATATCTTCACCAGAAAAAATCAGCAAATCGCACTTTGCCAATTTTGGAACAAAAAATCGTCAAAATGACGATAAATCGACAAATCTGGCAGCCCTATTTTTATTATATATATTTCTTTCGTTGACGTTTCGCTTGCATTTGACATTTAATTACTGGAAGTATTCCAGTTAAAACAGAATCTGTGTTGTCTGTTCTCGCAATCAAATACAGAAACACTTTTTTCTCACAAATCGAGAAACGATGGAATTTTTTGTTTCACACTTAATGTGAGAAATTTTGCAATGCGAGAAATACAGAAACGAGCTACAGGTTTGCAAGCAAGACCGCGCCAGTGAGCTCTAACCGTGGGAGTGAAATTGTCTGTATAGGGGCAACTTTGCTTTTGGCCACTATTAAATTCGAGAAAGTATTGTGTTTACTGTTCTCACAACGCATGTATACCGTGGCACAGTATGCCGCCTTGGAAGCGTCTGAGAACCCGTGAATTTGAATGGAGTCAGAAGGCAAATACTGTAGCCATCTTGAGATCGAAATTAAATCGACTTGTGAAAGATCCTGAACTAGACTGTTCCAATTTTGAAGTGACTCATAGGATACTTCGTCATCCCAATCTAGGCCCTCTAGCCATAATTGTTGGATGAGAATTTTTGCCCTTATTACTATTGGCGTGATCCATTCAGCTGGATCAAAGAGTTTTGCCCCTGATGACAAAATCTGACGTTTGGTATTTTTTTCGGAATGTTCATATGGGGAAAAATTGTATGTAAAAGAGTCTGTTAGGGCATTCCATTTAATACCTAGGGTTTTTGTGGAGCTGGTATCATGAAAACGGAGAAAATCTGAATCATACAGATCCTCTTTGGGTAAATGGGATAGAAGTTGTTGATTATTTGCGGTAATCTTCTTCAGTGGAAGTCCCGCTGATTCAAAATATCATCGACATAAGTCTCTGAGCGCAGTATTGACGCTGCTTTAGGGTGTGTGGGTTCGGAATCAAAATCGAGTTGGATTAGGGTCCGAATTGCGAAAAAGGGAGCACAGTTCACTCCGAAAGTTACCGTCCTAAGCTGGTAATCTTGAATAGGGCCAGCCGAGTGTGGCTGGAATAAAATTCTCTGATAGGGTCTGTCATCAGGATGTACTAGTATTTGGCGATACATCTTCTGAATATCGCCACTAAAAACATATTGATATTTTCTCCAGTTGAGAATAATGGATATCAAATCGTTTTGTAGGGTTGGGCCTGTGTACAGAATGTCATTTAGAGACAATTGGGATCTAGATTTTCTGGACGCATTAAAAACGACTCTTAGTTTTGTCGTTTTGTGCTCTGGTCGAATAACCGCGTGGTGTGGTAAATAATATGAGCCATATTTACCTTTGCAAATAATTTAATTTGATGGACTTTCTTCCATGTGGTCAAGAGTTAAGTATTCATTAATAACTTCCTTATATTGGGTTTGCAGGCCGGGATCTTTGGCCAGTGTTTTTTCCATGGTAGAATACTGGGCTAAGGCTATGAATCTTGATGATCCTAGAAATACTGTTTCAGGAAATTCTTTCTTGAAGGGTAGTGTAGTGTACACAAGAATTGGCACACCAAAACCTCTAGTAGTGACCACCCATGCATGCATTCTTGTGTAAGTGATCCAATAATAATCGAAGTTTGATTTGGAGTCATTGCCTTTGCATTTTTGCTAACGTAATGAATTTCAAATCAAACAAAGCGGCTGACTAATAAGTGGGTCAACTGTTTTGCATTACAATGAGTAAGGAGCATGCAAATAATTAAGCCCCTCCTTTCACATACTGCACAAGACTGCATGAGGAAAAATGTGACGTAGATAAGTAAGTAGTAATTATAGATTTGTATAAGTAGAATAAGTTGTAAATTATTGAGTGGATTGAGAAGCCACTCAATCTTTGTAAATTGTAAAATTTTAGATATAAGAAATAAAATTGAAAAATAAAAATTAATCATAAACTGGAAACAGAAGAAAGAAGTTCTTTTTATTCTCTTGGACATAGCTAGATAAACTGGATGAGGGAAAACATTATATGGCGATCCTGCCAGTTTCGATCCTGAAGGAGGTATTTGCCAAGAAGGAAGTTAATTGCTGAGAAGGAAGTTAAAAAAAAAATATATATAATACAAACTAAAAATAATATTGTGCTATTTGACCAGAAAGTGCATGGGCATGTCTGGCAAATGAAAAACAGAATTTTGTTTTTTTTTTGAAAGTGCAGAAAGTGCTTTAAAGCATGTCTAGCATATCAAAAAAAAAAAAAATTTTTTTATAAATCAATAAATACTTTTTCAATTTTAAACCAAGACTAAAACAAAAGAACAAATATACACAGCAGTTATTTTTTTTTAAAAAAGCATAAGTAAAAAAAAAAAAAAGGAATACATCAGACATTATCTGTTTCTGCGTGGAAATATTTAACAATTAATTATGTGATGCTATTGTTGCTTACGTCCTTTTTTTTCAAAGTGAAGGCTTGATACGTGAGAGCTTAAATGTCTGCGGAACAACCATTAGAAGAAATATTGAAAGAACTGAGAGCTGCCGAAGAACGCTGGCAGAAGTTGTTAAAAGAAAATCAAGAAGGTACAGAAAAGCCTAGAAAACCGGAGATTCTTAATATTGGTCCTAGACCAATAAAAATAAAAGCAAAATTGGTCACACAAGAGCCATTTATTCCAGTCATAAAAATCCCAAAAATAAAAAAAAATCGAGGTGATTGGTTAAGCCGGATGAAGCAAACACTTAATGTTTTGAAGTGCGAGTTAAGCACAACAACCAACCCAGAAATAAGTGCAAAAATTGAAGAAAAAATTCTAGACACAAAACTTGGGATAAAAACTTATAAAAAGGAAAAAAGAAATGGGCGTCACCCCAACAAAAATAACTGAAACTACAACTGTAACGGCTAATGTTCCAAATGCCATAAGCGTGAGCGTGGAAGTAGTCATTTTGATTTGCATAGCAGCAACAATAGTAATCATAGTAAAATACTAAAAAAAAAAATACATAGAGAAACAGATAAGACGTCAGATAATAAGAAGTATAGTATAAAATAAAACATTATATAGTATAAAAGAAAACTTTGTAAAAATTTATACAAAACAAGAAACCAAAGATTTGAAACTATAAAAAAAAAAAAAAAAAAGAGAAAATTGTTAATTCTAAATGGTAGGTCCAATTTGGGGTAATAAAATGGGTAAACCTCAAAGTAAGGTAGATATCCAAGAAAACATTGTTATGAATGGAAACGCCAATAATTCGATGGTCGTTATTCCAGATAACATAAAAATCATTATTATAATATCAATCATACTACTCATAGCCTATAAGATAAACAAATATTTTAAAAAATATGTAATGAAACATAAGTATAACAACAACAATAATGTTGCTATAGATAATGTTTAAGAATAAAAATATATAAATAAACATAACACAATTCAAAATTATTACATAAAATAATTATGAGAAGGAGTACTTAACAGTTGTAATTTTTTTTAAGAAGACAGTAATCTGACATAAGAAGAGAGAATAGATTAAAGGTTTATAGGTCTACAGGGCAAACCAACGTTACAGGATTTATATGAAAATGCTAAATGGACAGCATATATGAAACATTAAACAGTTTGATATCCAACGCTAAGAATACATTAGATACAATAGATGCAATAGGATCAAAGAAGAAGGAACTAGAAGAACTAGAAGAGTATTTTATAAAATTGTTGGCAGACACTAAATTATCTCGAGATGAATTACAGCGACAGACTGCAAAGTTTAGACAAACTAAAGAGGAAGCATTGGAAACCCTCAAATTACACAAAGATAAACTTGCACAAGGCAGTAATACACAGACATTAGGGACAATAGTTAGAAATCCCATCAATATGACGGAGGAAAACCTTAATGCTGCCGAATTGGCATCAATCTCGAAATTAATAGCGACCTTTGAAGGAACAAAGACAGAATTAAATCCATTTTTAGCGAATTTAGAGATTCTCAGGGATACGTTCCCAACAAACAAAAGAGTTTCATTTTTCAACTTTGTATACAAAACAAAGTTAACACTCAAAGTGCAGAACAGATTAAGGCAAACAAGAGTTCCAACTTGTATAGACACTTTAATCGCAACATTAAAAGAGATTTATAAACCAAAGAAATCACCCAATGTAATTCTAAATGAACTAACGAGAATTACACAAACTGAATCAATACAGAAATTTGCTGATAGAATAGAACAACTCACGATGGAGTTGAATGAGATACAAATTAGTACCTTAGGGGAAGAAAACAGAAGTGTAATTTGTGAGACAAACGCTACAATCGCATTTAATTCTTTTAAAAACGGACTCAGTAGTAGAGAGATTGTAAGAACTTTAGAAGCAAGCAGAGTAAAGAAACTCAATGAAGCTATAGAAATAGCAACAGAAGTCTCTGCCGACATTAGGCAAAATCAAATAATGTTTCAAACTAGTCAACCGAGAAACAAAGTTAGGAATTTCTATAATAATAGGAATAATACCAATACTAATTATTCACACAACAGAAACAACAATTATAACAATTTCAATAGAAGTAACAATGGAAACAGATATCCTAATAATAACAACAATAGATTTAACAATAACAGTCAGGAGAGAAACAATTACAATAATAGAACAAATCGTAACGGGGTAAATAACAGTGATAGAGGTAACTATATGAGGAACAATAGTAACCGCGGACATAATAACAACAACAGAGACATTAACAGAGACAACAATAGAAGCAATAATAATAACAACACATATCGCAACAGTAATAACCATCGTAATAATAATAGAGGACGAAATGCATTTTGTGTACATGAACAGGGAAACGGGACAAATCCGGAGGTAGCATACCACCAGGTATCTTTGGATCAGAGCGAATAAATTCTAACCAAATATTTAGCATTTCATCTGATCTCAAGAACTATATTAAACTAAATGTGTTGAACACACATCGTGTTTTAACATTTCTGATAGATACGGGTGCAGACGTATCTCTCTGCAAAGAAGATTTGTTACCAGAGCACGATGAAGATCCAGATGACTATTGCTGTTTAACAGGAATCACTAGAGAAGAAATAAAATCGTTAGGTTCCACAGAATTATCTATAAAAATTGATGAAACAATATTTAAACATAGAATACATATGATTAGAGAAGATTTTCCCATTGGCACTGACGGCATAATCGGACGTGATTTTTTACTAAAATACAATTGCAACATAATCTATGAGACATTTATACTTACTGTCAACGTAGGAGAAGAAATTTTTAAATTGCCGATATATGACAACAGATTTGGTGTAAAATTTATGAAAATTCCACCAAGAAGTGAGATTATAATACCATTTGATATAGACATTAAAGAAGATGCAGTAATATGCAATAGAGAAATAATAGAAGGTGTATTCCTGGCAAACGCCATAATTCCAAAAAATGGAAACAAACATATAAAAATACTAAATGTTTTAAATAACCCAGCAATAATACATAATTTGAAGATAGAAACCACTCCATTAGAGGATTATAAGATATACAGAACTAGTGAAAGTAGGATTAAATGTGATGAGGAACGATTCAATCGAATCTTAAAAGAACTCAATATAGACAACCCAGATAACGTAGCAAAAGAAAGTTTGTTAAAAATTCTTAAGAGATATCAGTCAGTATTCCGTTTAGATAGTGAAAATTTAACAACAAATAATTTTTACAATCAAACTATCCATTTAAATGACTCAAATCCAGTTTACATAAAAAACTATCGTTTACCACAAACGCATACAGAGGAGATAAATAATCAAGTCAAAGGGCTATTAAAACAAAAAATCATAGAACCCTCTATAAGCCCATACAACGCTCCACTTTTGTTAGTTCCAAAAAAAGGACAAGACGATCTGAAGAAATGGAGGTTAGTTGTGGATTTCAGGAAACTGAATGACAAGATAGTAAATGACAAATTTCCCTTAACGCGACTAGATGACGTTCTAGATAAACTGGGTAGAGCCAAATATTTCTCTACCTTGGACATGACAAGTTCATTCCATCAAATCAAACTTGATCGGGATTCAAGACCGTATACCGCTTTTTCAACTCCAAATGGTCATTTCCAGTATACCAGGTTACCTTTTGGATTGAAAATATCTTCAAATAGTTTTCAGAGAATGCTGACAATAGCATTGTCCGGATTGGAGTCTGAAGTATTTCTATATGGATGACATAATTGTTTTTGGATGTAGCTTACAACATCACAACGACAACTTGATTAATGTTTTCGACAGATTATCTAAATATAATCTGAAACTGAATGCAAGCAAGTGTTGTTTTCTTAAACCAGAAGTAGTATACTTGGGGCATTTGATAACATCAAATGGTATCAAACCAGACCCAAGCAAGTATGAAGCAATTTCAAAATACCCAATTCCGAGTAGTGCTGACGACGTAAGAAGATTCGTGGCATTTTGCAACTACTATAGAAGATTTATCAAAAATTTCGCAGATATTGCTACTTGTCTAAACAAATTATTGAAGAAGGGCACAAAATTTGAATGGTCTCGAGAATGCCAAGTAGCATTTGAAACTCTAAAAAACAAACTAATCAGTCCACCATTCATTTCAGTCTGTCGCGCTCGTTGAAGATAGACGTGTTTTCTAAGCTCGGCAAACGGTTTATTTTTTTTATAAAAACGTGAACAAATAAAGTATAAAAAAAAAAAGTTAATAAAAGAAAAGAAAAAAATACATGTATGTACATACATACATAAACATACACATTTTTTATTCTCGGTGTTGATAAACAATAACAAATAAGAAGAGCACAACTGTAAACAGTAAAAAAAAAAAACTCTTATGAGTGCAAACAGTGCAAAAACAATTAAGCATAATGATAGAAATGCATATATCACAGTGAGTGTTAACGAAACAAATGCAGAAATAAAAAAAAGAGTCGATGATAGCAAATACCTAACGGCTAAACCTATTACTCGAACGCGATCCCTCTCACCTTCTGTTTTTAATAATACGGGTGATACACTAACAAATATAAAACCTTCAAGCATTGCCTCAACGGCAAAAACAATTTTAATAAGTGATAAAAATATTAACCCTCAATCAGGCACAATAGAAAACTCTGTATCACCTTCGGTGTCTAATAATACGGTTGATTCGAATACAATAAAAAATATAAAACCCGCAAGCGGTGCCTCAGTGGCAGAAACGATTTTAACAAGTGATGAAAAGATTACCCCCAAATCAGACATGATGGAAAACTCAGTATCACAGGTGAAAAGCGGTCAAAAGCCTCAAGTACAAGTTGGAATGGATAGGTACATAACAGTGCTAAAACGGGGTCGCAGCCCAACTTCTTCTGCAGTTGCTTCTGTCCCAAAAGTTTTAAAAGAGGGTACAGCTGATAGAATAAGTTCTCAAAATCGGTTTGCAATTTTGGAAGAGGAATCCTCGGAAGCACAAAACGTTACAAAATCTTCTAAGCCACCCCCGATATATCTTAGAGAGCAAAACTCAAGTGATTTAATAAAGAATTTGATTTCGGTAATAGGTGAAAATTCTTTTTATGTAGCTGCAATAAAACGTGGTAGTATAAATGAAACTAAAATACAAGTTAATCGTGAAGATGATTTTCGTAAAGTAATAACTAAATTAGAAGCACTAAAAAAAAACTTTTATACATACCAACTGAAGAGCAGTAAAGGTCTTCAGGTAGTGATAAAGGGCATTGATTCATGCGTAGACCCAGGTGAAATAAAAACGTTTTTAGAAGAGAAGGGCTTTAAAAAAAGAGAAAATTGTTAATTCTAAATGGTAGGTCCAATTTGGGGTAATAAAATGGGTAAACCTCAAAGTAAGGTAGATATCCAAGAAAACATTGTTATGAATGGAAACGCCAATAATTCGATGGTCGTTATTCCAGATAACATAAAAATCATTATTATAATATCAATCATACTACTCATAGCCTATAAGATAAACAAATATTTTAAAAAATATGTAATGAAACATAAGTATAACAACAACAATAATGTTGCTATAGATAATGTTTAAGAATAAAAATATATAAATAAACATAACACAATTCAAAATTATTACATAAAATAATTATGAGAAGGAGTACTTAACAGTTGTAATTTTTTTTAAGAAGACAGTAATCTGACATAAGAAGAGAGAATAGATTAAAGGTTTATAGGTCTACAGGGCAAACCAACGTTACAGGATTTATATGAAAATGCTAAATGGACAGCATATATGAAACATTAAACAGTTTGATATCCAACGCTAAGAATACATTAGATACAATAGATGCAATAGGATCAAAGAAGAAGGAACTAGAAGAACTAGAAGAGTATTTTATAAAATTGTTGGCAGACACTAAATTATCTCGAGATGAATTACAGCGACAGACTGCAAAGTTTAGACAAACTAAAGAGGAAGCATTGGAAACCCTCAAATTACACAAAGATAAACTTGCACAAGGCAGTAATACACAGACATTAGGGACAATAGTTAGAAATCCCATCAATATGACGGAGGAAAACCTTAATGCTGCCGAATTGGCATCAATCTCGAAATTAATAGCGACCTTTGAAGGAACAAAGACAGAATTAAATCCATTTTTAGCGAATTTAGAGATTCTCAGGGATACGTTCCCAACAAACAAAAGAGTTTCATTTTTCAACTTTGTATACAAAACAAAGTTAACACTCAAAGTGCAGAACAGATTAAGGCAAACAAGAGTTCCAACTTGTATAGACACTTTAATCGCAACATTAAAAGAGATTTATAAACCAAAGAAATCACCCAATGTAATTCTAAATGAACTAACGAGAATTACACAAACTGAATCAATACAGAAATTTGCTGATAGAATAGAACAACTCACGATGGAGTTGAATGAGATACAAATTAGTACCTTAGGGGAAGAAAACAGAAGTGTAATTTGTGAGACAAACGCTACAATCGCATTTAATTCTTTTAAAAACGGACTCAGTAGTAGAGAGATTGTAAGAACTTTAGAAGCAAGCAGAGTAAAGAAACTCAATGAAGCTATAGAAATAGCAACAGAAGTCTCTGCCGACATTAGGCAAAATCAAATAATGTTTCAAACTAGTCAACCGAGAAACAAAGTTAGGAATTTCTATAATAATAGGAATAATACCAATACTAATTATTCACACAACAGAAACAACAATTATAACAATTTCAATAGAAGTAACAATGGAAACAGATATCCTAATAATAACAACAATAGATTTAACAATAACAGTCAGGAGAGAAACAATTACAATAATAGAACAAATCGTAACGGGGTAAATAACAGTGATAGAGGTAACTATATGAGGAACAATAGTAACCGCGGACATAATAACAACAACAGAGACATTAACAGAGACAACAATAGATGCAATAATAATAACAACACATATCGCAACAGTAATAACCATCGTAATAATAATAGAGGACGAAATGCATTTTGTGTACATGAACAGGGAAACGGGACAAATCCGGAGGTAGCATACCACCAGGTATCTTTGGATCAGAGCGAATAAATTCTAACCAAATATTTAGCATTTCATCTGATCTCAAGAACTATATTAAACTAAATGTGTTGAACACACATCGTGTTTTAACATTTCTGATAGATACGGGTGCAGACGTATCTCTCTGCAAAGAAGATTTGTTACCAGAGCACGATGAAGATCCAGATGACTATTGCTGTTTAACAGGAATCACTAGAGAAGAAATAAAATCGTTAGGTTCCACAGAATTATCTATAAAAATTGATGAAACAATATTTAAACATAGAATACATATGATTAGAGAAGATTTTCCCATTGGCACTGACGGCATAATCGGACGTGATTTTTTACTAAAATACAATTGCAACATAATCTATGAGACATTTATACTTACTGTCAACGTAGGAGAAGAAATTTTTAAATTGCCGATATATGACAACAGATTTGGTGTAAAATTTATGAAAATTCCACCAAGAAGTGAGATTATAATACCATTTGATATAGACATTAAAGAAGATGCAGTAATATGCAATAGAGAAATAATAGAAGGTGTATTCCTGGCAAACGCCATAATTCCAAAAAATGGAAACAAACATATAAAAATACTAAATGTTTTAAATAACCCAGCAATAATACATAATTTGAAGATAGAAACCACTCCATTAGAGGATTATAAGATATACAGAACTAGTGAAAGTAGGATTAAATGTGATGAGGAACGATTCAATCGAATCTTAAAAGAACTCAATATAGACAACCCAGATAACGTAGCAAAAGAAAGTTTGTTAAAAATTCTTAAGAGATATCAGTCAGTATTCCGTTTAGATAGTGAAAATTTAACAACAAATAATTTTTACAATCAAACTATCCATTTAAATGACTCAAATCCAGTTTACATAAAAAACTATCGTTTACCACAAACGCATACAGAGGAGATAAATAATCAAGTCAAAGGGCTATTAAAACAAAAAATCATAGAACCCTCTATAAGCCCATACAACGCTCCACTTTTGTTAGTTCCAAAAAAAGGACAAGACGATCTGAAGAAATGGAGGTTAGTTGTGGATTTCAGGAAACTGAATGACAAGATAGTAAATGACAAATTTCCCTTAACGCGACTAGATGACGTTCTAGATAAACTGGGTAGAGCCAAATATTTCTCTACCTTGGACATGACAAGTTCATTCCATCAAATCAAACTTGATCGGGATTCAAGACCGTATACCGCTTTTTCAACTCCAAATGGTCATTTCCAGTATACCAGGTTACCTTTTGGATTGAAAATATCTTCAAATAGTTTTCAGAGAATGCTGACAATAGCATTGTCCGGATTGGAGTCTGAAGTATTTCTATATGGATGACATAATTGTTTTTGGATGTAGCTTACAACATCACAACGACAACTTGATTAATGTTTTCGACAGATTATCTAAATATAATCTGAAACTGAATGCAAGCAAGTGTTGTTTTCTTAAACCAGAAGTAGTATACTTGGGGCATTTGATAACATCAAATGGTATCAAACCAGACCCAAGCAAGTATGAAGCAATTTCAAAATACCCAATTCCGAGTAGTGCTGACGACGTAAGAAGATTCGTGGCATTTTGCAACTACTATAGAAGATTTATCAAAAATTTCGCAGATATTGCTACTTGTCTAAACAAATTATTGAAGAAGGGCACAAAATTTGAATGGTCTCGAGAATGCCAAGTAGCATTTGAAACTCTAAAAAACAAACTAATCAGTCCACCATTCATTTCAGTCTGTCGCGCTCGTTGAAGATAGACGTGTTTTCTAAGCTCGGCAAACGGTTTATTTTTTTTATAAAAACGTGAACAAATAAAGTATAAAAAAAAAAAGTTAATAAAAGAAAAGAAAAAAATACATGTATGTACATACATACATAAACATACACATTTTTTATTCTCGGTGTTGATAAACAATAACAAATAAGAAGAGCACAACTGTAAACAGTAAAAAAAAAAAACTCTTATGAGTGCAAACAGTGCAAAAACAATTAAGCATAATGATAGAAATGCATATATCACAGTGAGTGTTAACGAAACAAATGCAGAAATAAAAAAAAGAGTCGATGATAGCAAATACCTAACGGCTAAACCTATTACTCGAACGCGATCCCTCTCACCTTCTGTTTTTAATAATACGGGTGATACACTAACAAATATAAAACCTTCAAGCATTGCCTCAACGGCAAAAACAATTTTAATAAGTGATAAAAATATTAACCCTCAATCAGGCACAATAGAAAACTCTGTATCACCTTCGGTGTCTAATAATACGGTTGATTCGAATACAATAAAAAATATAAAACCCGCAAGCGGTGCCTCAGTGGCAGAAACGATTTTAACAAGTGATGAAAAGATTACCCCCAAATCAGACATGATGGAAAACTCAGTATCACAGGTGAAAAGCGGTCAAAAGCCTCAAGTACAAGTTGGAATGGATAGGTACATAACAGTGCTAAAACGGGGTCGCAGCCCAACTTCTTCTGCAGTTGCTTCTGTCCCAAAAGTTTTAAAAGAGGGTACAGCTGATAGAATAAGTTCTCAAAATCGGTTTGCAATTTTGGAAGAGGAATCCTCGGAAGCACAAAACGTTACAAAATCTTCTAAGCCACCCCCGATATATCTTAGAGAGCAAAACTCAAGTGATTTAATAAAGAATTTGATTTCGGTAATAGGTGAAAATTCTTTTTATGTAGCTGCAATAAAACGTGGTAGTATAAATGAAACTAAAATACAAGTTAATCGTGAAGATGATTTTCGTAAAGTAATAACTAAATTAGAAGCACTAAAAAAAAACTTTTATACATACCAACTGAAGAGCAGTAAAGGTCTTCAGGTAGTGATAAAGGGCATTGATTCATGCGTAGACCCAGGTGAAATAAAAACGTTTTTAGAAGAGAAGGGCTTTAAAATTAAAAATGTAGTTAATATTAAAAATAGAGAAAAAAATCCCCAGCCACTATTTCGAGTGGAGTTAGAACCCGGCGACGTTAAGCTTAAAAAAAACGAAACTCATCCCATTTACAGTCTGAGATATATCCTGTATAGGAAAATAACGATAGAGGAGCCGCATAAAAGGAACGGTCCCGTGCAATGTTTAAACTGCCAAGAATTTGGTCACACTAAGGCATACTGCCATTTAACACCTGTTTGCGTTGTATGTGGAGAATTGCATGGTACAGCTCTCTGCGATAAATCTAAAAACGACCCCAATGTAAAAAAATGCAGCAACTGTGGTGGTAATCACACTGCCAACTATAGAGGATGCCCTGTATACTCTATCGTCAAGCGCTCGGTTGGACCGAAACCTAATCCACCTCAAATTCAGGAAACACATCAAAATAATACTAATGACATTCAGGTACCGCAGCCTAGTAATAACAGAACATCCTACGCTAACGTCCTAAAATTAAACCATATGCCAATGCAAGGTGATTTGCCAAATAATGATGAGACCCCAGTTTCTAATTTAAGTCGTCTAGAAAAAACCATGGAAACACTAGTACAAACAGTAACAAACTTTACGAATACAATGGGTAATATGATGCAGGAAATGTTAAGAATGCAATCGATGTTATTGCAAGCTGTACTTAACAAGCCATGAATTGCTTAAAAATTTGTTTTTGGAACGCAAACGGCATTCGCCAACATAAAAATGAACTAGAATATTTTCTTAAAAGTAAACAAATTGATGTAATGATGGTTTCTGAAACTCATTTGACCTCAAGAAATACGTTTAAAATTAATGGTTATATATTATATGATACCAAGGACCCTCGAGATAGAGCTTGTGGAGGTTCTGCTATTTTGATAAAAACCCGAATCAAACACTACTTAATGTGTGATCATCGTGAAGATTATCTGCAAGCAACGAACATTTGTGTTGAAGAGCTAAATCGAAACTTTGTACTTTCATCTTTATACTCTCCACCTAGATTTTCAATATCAGAAAGCCAATATTATAAATATTTTAAATCATTAGGACCCTGTTTCCTAGCCGCTGGCGATTACAACGCTAAACATACCTTCTGGGGTTCACGGCTCATTACACCAAAGGGTCGTGTTTTGTATAATACAATGTCTAAAATGGATTTAAATGTGGTCGCGAGTGGACAACCAACTTATTGGCCTACTGATCAGCAAAAAATTCCAGATGTCATCGATTTTGGCGTGGTTAAAAACATCCCCGCAGAAACGATTCACGTTGAAGCTTCTTTAGAATTATCTTCTGATCACACACCTACAATTCTTACCATATCAAACCCTTATAGAATTGTATCACCGTCTGGTTACTTAGTGACGTCAGCCACACAAATAAATTGGTTAAAATATAAAAAATATCTCAGTACCCACTGCACTGAAAATATTCCGCTTAGAACACCGGAGAATGTGAATCTTTCTATTGTAAATTTTGACAATTATCTCAAACTAGCTGTTCAACATTCTAGCATAGCCCGCAAAAATATCAAAAATAGTAAAATATATTCTACTGATGTCGAGCGTCTCTTGGCTGAAAAAAGGAGAGTTCGAAGAGAGTGGCAATTGCACAGATCCCCTCAACTTAAAAATTTACTAAAAGAGTGCACAAAAAGGCTAAGAAACTTACTGCAGTCTCAAAAAACGGCTTCTCTGGAAAAATATCTTAAGGAACTTGATGCAACTCCTCAATCTGATTACTCATTATGGCGTGCAGCTAGAAATCTTAAAAGACCAGTTATCACTAAACCACCATTAAGAAATTTAAATGGACGTTGGGCACGAAATGACATAGAAAAAGGAAATATTTTCGTTAATCATTTGAAAACCGTATTTACCCCTCATACATCTTTCGATACTGCGGTCGAGTTACCACCTGTTGCTGTTAGATCAGCTGTTCCACTAAGGTTTGAAGTAAGAGAAATCGAGAAGGCTATTCATGATTTAAACCCCAAGAAAGCCCCTGGTTTTGATAAGATCAGTAACAAAATGCTTTTGGAGCTACCCAGCATAGCAAAGAAAATTATTCTACTAATTTTTAATGCTATTTTATGCCTTGAATACTACCCACAAGAGTGGAAAGTATCCTTAGTTACCATGATACCTAAACCAGGAAAGGATCCCACAAAAGTTGAGTCATATAGACCTATAAGCTTATTGTCTAATATATCAAAGCTTTTTGAGAAACTTCTAGTGTCTAAATTAACGCCGATTTTAAATGGTAACAGATGTATTCCCAATCATCAATTCGGTTTTAGAAGAAAACACAGCACAATTGAACAAACTCATCGAATAGTAAATGTCATAAGAAAAGCCTTTGAAGAAAAAAAATATTGCTCAGCACTCTTCATCGATGTGTCTCAAGCTTTTGATAAAGTCTGGCATGAAGGTTTACTACTGAAATTGCAGCAAAACTTACCAGCAAATATACACAAGCTGTTACAAAGCTACTTAGTAGGTCGTCAATTTATTATAAAAGAAGGCGAATTTTTAAGTTCTCCACAGCCAATTAGCGCTGGAGTCCCACAAGGCAGCATCCTGGGCCCTCTATTATACTTAATTTATACTTCGGACTTGCCAACAAACAGCTACACCCATACCTCAACATTTGCGGACGACACAGCTTTTCTAAGCGTACACGCAAACTGTCAAGAAGCATCTCGTTATCTACAGGATCATATATTTGAACTAGAAAGGTGGTTAAAAAAATGGAGGATAAAGATCAATGAGCAAAAATGCGCACATATAACATTCACATTGCGTCGGGAAACATGCCCCCCTATTAAAATAAATAATCAAATAATACCCCAACACTCGCATGTAAAATACCTCGGTATACATCTAGATCGGCGTTTAACGTGGAAATGGCATATAGAAGCGAAATTAACTCAAATGAAACTAAAAGCAATCCAAATTAATTGGCTTATTGGAAGAAATTCTGTTCTTAGTCTCGATTGCAAACTTCTACTCTACAACTCTATCTTAAAGCCAATTTGGTGCTACGGTATTCAGTTATGGGGCACTGCCTCGGCTTCTAACATCGAAAAAATTCAAAGGCGCCAAAATAAACTTCTTCGAATAATCACAGCCGCCCCCTGGTACGTCAAAAACTCAAATATCCACAAGGATCTCAATGTGCCATTAGTAAAAACTATGATAACGAAATATGCAGTAAAATATTTAAAAAGGCTGGAACTGCACCCAAATCCATTAGCTAGAAATATTTTAAATTATGGCGGCCACACTCGCTTAAGAAGAAGAGACACTGCAGCACTCACCCAATCAGATGAGCGATAAACACCTATATATGTAAACAGAAACCGTGATGACTAAATCTTTTGTGTTTGGCACTGGCAGGACATAAAGCAAATATTAGGATAAGATTTGATTAATTATTGTTAGTTCATATTTAATATATGAAGATTCAATAAATAAATAATGAAAAAAAAAAAAAAAAAAAAAAAAAAAAAATCAGTCCACCGATTCTACAATATCCAAATTTTGACGAAACATTCGTCCTGACCACTGATGCATCGGATTTCGCTCTAGGTGCAGTTTTATCTCAAGGTCCAATAGGTGAAGATCTACCAATATCCTATGCAAGCAGATCCCTCAATAAACATGAGAAAAATAAACCCGTGATTGAAAAAGAATTACTAGGCATTTATTGGGGAATACAATTTTTCAGACCATATCTGTTTGGAAGAAGATTTACAGTTGTCACCGACCATAGACCATTGGTATAACTATTCTCACACAAAAATCCTAGTTGAAAATTAACAAGAATTAGATTAGAGCTTTCAGAATATGACTTCGACATAATATACAAGAAGGGGGCAAAGAACACAAATGCAGATGCACTGTCAAGAATAGAAATTAATTCTGACATATTGAAAGACATGATACCATCAGAGAATGATGAGAGGATAAAGAAAACACTAGTAGTAACAAGAGGTATGAGCAAAAAGTCATCAGAAAATAATAATATCATAAGCGGATCTCACAACGAGTCTGATCAACTCTATATGTGGGACTGTACTTCCATCAATGATATTAAGCGCGCAAATAAATTGAAATTTATATTAGAAGATAGGCCAATAAACAATATTAATGAACACACAGTAGAGTGTGATATAGAAAATAATGAAACACGTGTTAGATGTAGCGATAATCCATTGTATTTAGGTACTCTTATGGAGAAACTATCATCATATTTAAAGAAAGTAAGAAACATGAAAAATAGGAAATTTGCAATCGAAAAAAATGATGCAATATTTAGTATAATTCCCGCGGAAGATTTTAAGGCCAAATACAATAAGCATTGTAAAAAAAATAAAGATGACATAGTAATACTATTATATAAAAAACCTCAGAATATTCTAGAAGAGAATAGAAAGCTAGACCTAATAAAATTATATCATGACACACCCCAAGGAGGTCATTTCGGAGTAAGAAAGACTCTGTTGAAATTGAAACAAAAATACATTTGGAAAGGTATGAATAAAAGCGTAAAAGACTATGTATCTAAATGCGATCTTTGTCAAAAAAAACAAACAAATTAGACACACTAAAGAACCGCTTAAAATAACGGACACACCAACAAATAGTTTTAACACTATAGTAATTGATACAGTTGGTCCACTACGTCCAACAAATAACTATAGGTACATACTTACAATACAATGCGAATTGACAAAATACCTGATTGCTTGTCCAATGGAGACAAAAGAGGCGAAGTCAATAGCAAAAGCATTGGTAGAAAATGTAATACTCAAATATGGAATTTTTAGTGTACTCAAATCAGACAGGGGGACAGAATTCACAAATGAATTAATGAAAAACATATGCGAACTATTAAGAATAGAGCAACAATTTTCGACTCCATACCATCATGAGACTTTAGGAACTGTAGAAAGGAATCACAGGGTACTAAACGAATATTTCCTATCCTTTGTAGAGAATGATAATTGGGAACAATGGATACCTTATTACACATTCGCATATAATACGACTCCTCACGTCGACACTGAATATTCACCTTTCGAGCTAATTTTCGGGAAGTTACCAAGTTTACCTGGGGATGAAGTCATGAATCATCCAAAGGTTTACGACTTTGAAAATTACGCCAATGAATTAAAAAGTAGATTAAAATATTCTTTAGAAAATGCTAGGATTATGATAGATAAGATAAAAAGAAAGAGACAATTAGAATCATACAATAAAAAAAACAGAATAAAATTAAACTTAGGAGATTTAGTATTAATAAAAGTAGAAAATAGAAAGAAAAATGAAAACCCATATAAAGGACCATATAGAATAGTTAACATAGATGACTTAAACATAACTGTTAATATAAACAATAAAGACAAAGTTTTTCACAAGAATCTACTAAAGAAATACAAAAGCTAAAGAAACGTCAAATTATTAATGACTGACCTAAGACAACAGTTAACCTACATATGTACATGTATAAAAAAAAAAAATTTATAAAAAAAAAAAAAAAAGAAAAAAAGAAGGAAATTTTTTTACTCAAGTTTCAAAATTAACACTCTTTGCTAAAAATGTAAAACAATGAAAAATAAAAACAATGTTTATTAAGAATATTAAGTTACAATAAGCAAATCATTATTTAGTGCAAAGAACTTTAAATTAAATAAACAAAAATTGTCACATTGAACAAATAAATATACCTACATACAAATAAAGAAACAAAATGTAAAAATGAACAATAACTTTAAATTAAGTAAACAAAAAAAAAAAAAAATTTTTGTCACATTGAAAAAAAAAATTTTCTGCAATCTTTGTATAAACAAAAATTCCATAAATTTTTCTAAAGGGTGAGGGTGTAGTGTACACAAGAATTGGCACACCAAAATCTCTAGTAGTGACCACCCATGCATGCATTCTTGTGTAAGTGATCCAATAATAATCGAAGTTTGATTTGGAGTCATTGCCTTTGCATTTTTGCTAACGTAATGAATTTCAAATCAAACAAAGCGGCTGACTAATAAGTGGGTCAACTGTTTTGCATTACAATGAGTAAGGAGCATGCAAATAATTAAGCCCCTCCTTTCACATACTGCACAAGACTGCATGAGGAAAAATGTGACGTAGATAAGTAAGTAGTAATTATAGATTTGTATAAGTAGAATAAGTTGTAAATTATTGAGTGGATTGAGAAGCCACTCAATCTTTGTAAATTGTAAAATTTTAGATATAAGAAATAAAATTGAAAAATAAAAATTAATCATAAACTGGAAACAGAAGAAAGAAGTTCTTTTTATTCTCTTGGACATAGCTAGATAAACTGGATGAGGGAAAACATTATAGTAGCCTAACTACATATCTACCAGTTTCATCGCGCGAAGTGCTCTGAGTATAAAATTCTTCGCAGAACTCATCTTCTGCAGATTTTGTGCGAGCTATGGGGATTTCTTCTTGCTCCCAAAACCTTTTTAAGAGTATATTGAGTTCCGACGTTTCCGAGGGAAAAACTGTCGTTGTAAAGGTTTGCACTGATTGAGTTTCAATTGGACCACTGAGTACCCATCCGAAAATGGTATTATACGCTGATGTTTGACCACATATGTTTTTCTTTATGCCATCAATGTTTACCGAGTGCTCGTAATCATTCCCCAGAATAAGATCTATTTGAGATGCTTTATTAAAGGTAGGGTCTGCTAGATCTAAGTATGCAAGTTCAGGGGAATGGGGTTTCACAAAAGTGCATTCTGGTAGTCTTTTTGTGACCTTTGGTAGGACTATCGCCTTAATGGGAATTCTCACGTTGTGTCTTTTTGCATATAAAACTAATTCACATTCTTTACTTGCTGACTGTTTTTGACCACTAATGCCAATGACGTCAAAGTGCGATTTTTTGTATGGAAGTTGAAGCCTATTCCTCACCCTCTCTGTTAAAAACGTACGCTGCCCTGATTGTAAATAGCTCACCTCTGTTATCTATTTCAATCAATGCTGTGCGCAGCAAGACATTCTCGTTACTACTAGAGCAATGTGCATGACACAATAAACTACATCCAATAACACACTTATTTCAATTCTAGTACTCATACAAGCGCCCCAACAATGCCTCATTGATTGTTGTGCCGCTTTTGTCAAATAAGCAGAATCAATTTCATAATTTAGAAACAAACCACCCAAAAACCTCATTAACGAAAAAATAAACAAATCCACAAAAATACCAACGGTGTCACTTACACTGTCGTTATTTTTGTAGACCGCCGGGAAAAAACCAAGACCTAAGCAATAAACCATAAATACATTTAAGCACTTAAAGTAAATCCATATGTAAACCAATTAGCGTAAACAAAAGTATCAACAACGTTGCTACTTTTGCCAATCACATAGCGTAACTAAGATAACCCAAATTGTAAACCCACCATATGTAAAACACTCATAACTAAAATAACCCAGATTGTAAAACATTCATAAACTAGAATAACCCAGATTGTAAATTTACCATATGTAGAACACTCATGACCCATATGTAAGTAGAATTAAGAATTTCTATAAATACTAAAGTAAGATCACTATAAAAACTAGTCTTAAGATTCAATCCAACGAATAAAGAATAAAAACCCAAAATATTGCGTTGTGTTTTTTTTTTATTTAAAAAAAAACTTCAAACTTCAACGCTCGTTGAAGATAGACGTGTTTTCTAAGCTCGGCATACGGTTTATTTTTTAATTTTTAAAACGTGATTATTGATTTGTGTATTTAAAAAGTAAATACAAGAAAAAGAAAAAAAAAATACATGTATGTACATACATACATAAACACACATTTTTTTTATTCTCGGTGTTGATAAACAATAACAACATAATAATAAGAGCACAACTGTAAACAGTAAAAAAAAAAAAAAAAAAAAAAACTTATGAGTGCAAACAGTAGAAATGCATATATCACAGTGAGTGTTAATGAAAAAAATGCAGAAATAAAAAAAAGAATCGATGATAGCAAATACCTAACGGCTAAACCTATTACTCGCACGCGATCCCTCTCGCCGTCTGTATTTGGTAACACGGTTGATACAATAACAAATATAAAACCTGCTAGCGTTGCCTCAACAACAAAAACAATTTTAATAAGTGATGTAAATATTAACCCCCAATCAGGCATAATAGTAAACTCAGTATCACCTTCGGTGTCTAATAATACGGTTGATATTAATACAATAAAAAATATAAAACCTGCAAGCGGTGCCTCAGCGGCAAAAACGATTGTAATAAGTGATGAAAATATTACCCCCAAATCAGGCATGATGGAAAACTCAGCTCCACAAGTAAAAAGTGGTCAAAAGCCTCCAGTACAAGTAGGTATTGATAGGTACATAACAGTGCTTAAAGGGGGTCGCAGCCCAACCTCTTCAGCAGTTGCTTCGGTCTCAAAAGTCTTAAAAGATAGTACAGCTGATAAAACAAGTTCTCAAAATCGTTTTGCAATTCTGGATGAGGAATCTCCGGAAGCACAAAACGTTATCAAATCTTCTAAGCCACCGCCGATATATCTTAGAGAGCTAAACTCTAATGAACTAATAAAGAATTTGATCTCGGTAATAGGTGAAAATTCTTTTTATGTAGTTGCAATTAAGCGGGGTAGTATAAATGAGACAAAAATACAAGTTAATCGTGAAGATGACTTTCGTAAGGTAATTACGAAATTAGAGGCACTAACAAAAAACTTTTATACATACCAACTGAAGAGCAGTAAAGGTCTCCAGGTAGTGATAAAGGGCATTGATTCATGCGTAGACCCAAGTGAGATAAAAACGTTTTTAGAAGAGAAGGGCTTCAAAATAAAAAACGTAATAAATATTAAAAATAGAGAAAAAAATCCCCAGCCACTATTTCGAGTGGAGTTAGAACCCGGCGACGTTAAGCTTAAAAAAAACGAAACGCATCCCATTTACAGTCTGAAATACATCCTGTATAGGAAAATAACGATAGAGGAGCCGCACAAAAGGAACGGTCCCGTGCAATGTTTAAACTGCCAAGAATTTGGTCACACTAAGGCATATTGCCATTTAACCCCTGTTTGCGTTGTATGTGGAGAGTTGCATGGTACAGCTCTCTGCGATAAGTCTAAAAACGACCCCAATGTAAAAAAATGCAGCAACTGTGGTGGTAATCACACTGCCAACTATAGAGGATGCCCTGTATACTCTATAGTCAAGCGCTCGGTTGGACCGAAACCTAATCCCCCTCAAATGCAGGTATCACATCAAGTTAACACTAATGACATTCAAGTGCCGCAGCCTAGTAATAACAGAACATCCAGATGTATTCCCAATCATCAATTCGGTTTTAGAAGAAAACACAGCACAATTGAACAAACTCATCGAATAGTAAATGTCATAAGAAAAGCCTTTGAAGAAAAAAAATATTGCTCTGCACTCTTCATCGATGTGTCTCAAGCTTTTGATAAAGTCTGGCATAAAGGGTTACTACTGAAGTTGCAGCAAAACTTACCAGCAAACATTCACAAGCTGTTAGAAAGCTACTTAGTCAGGCGTCATTTTATTATTAAAGAAGGCGATTTTTTAAGTTCTCCTCAGCCAATTAACGCCGGAGTCCCACAAGGCAGCATCCTGGGCCCTCTATTATACTAAATTTATACTTCGGACTTGCCAACAAACAGCTACACCCATACCTCAACATTTGCGGACGATACAGCTTTTCTAAGCGTACACGCAAACTGTCAAGAAGCATCTCGTTACTTACAGGATCACATATTTGAACTGGAAAGGTGGTTAAAACAATGGAGGATAAAGATCAATGAGCAAAAATGCGCACATATAACATTCACATTGCGTCGGGAAACATGCCCCCCTATTAAAATCAATAATCAAATATTACCCCAACACTCGCATGTAAAATACCTCGGTATACATCTAGATCGGCGTTTAACGTGGAAATGGCATATAGAAGCTAAATTAACTCAAATGAAACTAAAAGCAATTCAAATAAATTGGCTTATTGGAAGAAATTCTGTTCTTAGCCTCGATTGCAAACTTCTACTTTACAACTCTATCTTAAAGCCAATTTGGTGCTACGGGATTCAGTTATGGGGCACTGCCTCGGCTTCTAACATCGAAAAAATTCAAAGGCGCCAAAATAAACTTCTTCGAATAATCACAGCCGCCCCCTGGTACGTCAAAAACTCAAATATCCACAAGGATCTCAAGGTGCCATTAGTAAAAACTATGATAATGAAATATGCAGTAAAATATTTAAAAAGGCTGGAACTGCACCCAAACCCATTAGCACGAAATATTTTGAATTATGGCGGCCACACTCGATTAAGAAGAAGAGACACTGCAGCACTCACCCAATCAGATGAGCGGTAAACACCTACATATGTGAACAGAAACCGTGATGACGAAATCTTTTTTGTCCGGCACTGGCAGGACATAAATCAAATATTAGGTTAAGATTTGATTAATTATTGTTAGTTCATATTTAGTATATGAAGATTCAATAAATAAATACTGAGAAAAAAAAAAATTTAAAGATAATAGTGCTACTTATTCTAAATAATAAATCACCTATAACGTAATTCGCGCGGTTGCATATAAAGTAGACACACGATTGCCGCACCAGGGTTGCATTTTATTGGTAAAAGTAAGCACAATATTGCCCTCTATTGGTACATTAGGTATTTGATTGTGCAGTGACACGATTGGGGTATTAAAAAGTAATATACAAAACAAATGCTTGTTTTATATATTACTGCGACTATGAAACTGTTGATGGTGTAGAATTTGATTTTGTGCCAGAAATTCCCAACGATGTGCCCTTAGTTGGAGATATGACTTCTAACTTTTTACCTCGAAAGATCGATGTAAAGCGCTTTGGTGTTAGATTTGCCGGAGCACAAAAAAATGTTTGACCTTCAGGAACGACTGTTATTATAGTACGCTAAGATTTATTGGGCCGCCACATTAGGGACACTCCGTCTGTATTCAATTTTGCGCTAATGCATAAAAATGATTCGCTACTAAACACGCCACCAACTTTTGGGTTGGTAATTATTGGTAATTTTTACTATTTTTAATTAGGCTTAAGTTCATTAAATTTAATTTTCATTAAATTATTTTTATGAAGAAAGGAATTTTACAACATGGGAAATTAATTAAAATTGTTATTGATAATTTTCATTCTTGACTGACCTGGGATTCGTAGCCAGGCTGGCTGGCGTGTGATTCGAACCCAGGCGGCTGGTTACCCTGACATGTTTCGACCTCAACCACTAGGTCTCCTCAGAGGGATTTGCCGTCTTACACTCGCAGCCATCGATGACTGCTGACGTCAGTAGTCAAACATCAATCCTTAAACCAAATTGTATTTTAACCTTTGGTAGATCGAAATTTGCTTTTTGAATGATTATCCATTTTTAATTGATCTCACATGTTTTCCTTACTTCTGTTTTTTCGTACTTTTGTCAAGAATTCTTCTTGAAGTCCAAAGTACATTTTTTGTTTATCATTTTTTTGTCTTTCTTTTTTCTTGTTGACATTTTTCAGCACAACTTGAAGGACAAATGAACACATAGAGCTTGTGCCTTAGCTTTAACAATAATTAGTATTGTGGTTATTTTGTTGAACTATTCATGGTTTTTAATCCAAATTTTTACTATTTTTAATTAGGCTTAAGATCATTAAATTTAATTTTCATTAAATTATTTTTATGAAGAAAGGAATTTTACAACATGGGAAATTAATTAAAATTGTTATTGATAATTTTCATTCTTGACTGACCTGGGATTCGAAGCCAGGCTGGCTGGCGTGTGATTCGAACCCAGGCGGCTGGTTACCCTGACATGTTTCGACCTCAACCACTAGGTCTCCTCAGAGGGATTTGCCGTCTTACACTCGCAGCCATCGATGACTGCTGACGTCAGTAGTCAAACATCAATCCTTAAACCAAATTGTATTTTAACCTTTGGTAGATCGAAATTTGCTTTTTGAATGATTATCCATTTTTAATTGATCTCACATGTTTTCCTTACTTCTGTTTTTTCGTACTTTTGTCAAGAATTCTTCTTGAAGTCCAAAGTACATTTTTTGTTTATCATGTTTTTGTCTTTCTTATTTCTTGTTGACATTTTTCAGCACAACTTGAAGGACAAATGAACACATAGAGCTTGTGCCTTAGCTTTAACAATAATTAGTATTGTGGTTATTTTGTTGAACTATTCATGGTTTTTAATCCAAATTTTTACTATTTTTAATTAGGCTTAAGATCATTAAATTTAATTTTCATTAAATTATTTTTATGAAGAAAGGAATTTTACAACATGGGAAATTAATTAAAATTGTTATTGATAATTTTCATTCTTGACTGACCTGGGATTCGAAGCCAGGCTGGCTGGCGTGTGATTCGAACCCAGGCGGCTGGTTACCCTGACATGTTTCGACCTCAACCACTAGGTCTCCTCAGAGGGATTTGCCGTCTTACACTCGCAGCCATCGATGACTGCTGACGTCAGTAGTCAAACATCAATCCTTAAACCAAATTGTATTTTAACCTTTGGTAGATCGAAATTTGCTTTTTGAATGATTATCCATTTTTAATTGATCTCACATGTTTTCCTTACTTCTGTTTTTTCGTACTTTTGTCAAGAATTCTTCTTGAAGTCCAAAGTACATTTTTTGTTTATCATGTTTTTGTCTTTCTTTTTTCTTGTTGACATTTTTCAGCACAACTTGAAGGACAAATGAACACATAGAGCTTGTGCCTTAGCTTTAACAATAATTAGTATTGTGGTTATTTTGTTGAACTATTCATGGTTTTTAATCCAAATTTTTACTATTTTTAATTAGGCTTAAGTTCATTAAATTTAATTTTCATTAAATTATTTTTATGAAGAAAGGAATTTTACAACATGGGAAATTAATTAAAATTGTTATTGATAATTTTCATTCTTGACTGACCTGGGATTCGAAGCCAGGCTGGCTGGCGTGTGATTCGAACCCAGGCGGCTGGTTACCCTGACATGTTTCGACCTCAACCACTAGGTCTCCTCAGAGGGATTTGCCGTCTTACACTCGCAGCCATCGATGACTGCTGACGTCAGTAGTCAAACATCAATCCTTAAACCAAATTGTATTTTAACCTTTGGTAGATCGAAATTTGCTTTTTGAATGATTATCCATTTTTAATTGATCTCACATGTTTTCCTTACTTCTGTTTTTTCGTACTTTTGTCAAGAATTCTTCTTGAAGTCCAAAGTACATTTTTTGTTTATCATGTTTTTGTCTTTCTTTTTTCTTGTTGACATTTTTCAGCACAACTTGAAGGACAAATGAACACATAGAGCTTGTGCCTTAGCTTTAACAATAATTAGTATTGTGGTTATTTTGTTGAACTATTCATGGTTTTTAATCCAAATTTTTACTATTTTTAATTAGGCTTAAGTTCATTAAATTTAATTTTCATTAAATTATTTTTATGAAGAAAGGAATTTTACAACATGGGAAATTAATTAAAATTGTTATTGATAATTTTCATTCTTGACTGACCTGGGATTCGAAGCCAGGCTGGCTGGCGTGTGATTCGAACCCAGGCGGCTGGTTACCCTGACATGTTTCGACCTCAACCACTAGGTCTCCTCAGAGGGATTTGCCGTCTTACACTCGCAGCCATCGATGACTGCTGACGTCAGTAGTCAAACATCAATCCTTAAACCAAATTGTATTTTAACCTTTGGTAGATCGAAATTTGCTTTTTGAATGATTATCCATTTTTAATTGATCTCACATGTTTTCCTTACTTCTGTTTTTTCGTACTTTTGTCAAGAATTCTTCTTGAAGTCCAAAGTACATTTTTTGTTTATCATGTTTTTGTCTTTCTTTTTTCTTGTTGACATTTTTCAGCACAACTTGAAGGACAAATGAACACATAGAGCTTGTGCCTTAGCTTTAACAATAATTAGTATTGTGGTTATTTTGTTGAACTATTCATGGTTTTTAATCCAAATTTTTACTATTTTTAATTAGGCTTAAGATCATTAAATTTAATTTTCATTAAATTATTTTTATGAAGAAAGGAATTTTACAACATGGGAAATTAATTAAAATTGTTATTGATAATTTTCATTCTTGACTGACCTGGGATTCGAAGCCAGGCTGGCTGGCGTATGATTCGAACCCAGGCGGCTGGTTACCCTGACATGTTTCGACCTCAACCACTAGGTCTCCTCAGAGGGATTTGCCGTCTTACACTCGCAGCCATCGATGACTGCTGACGTCAGTAGTCAAACATCAATCCTTAAACCAAATTGTATTTTAACCTTTGGTAGATCGAAATTTGCTTTTTGAATGATTATCCATTTTTAATTGATCTCACATGTTTTCCTTACTTCTGTTTTTTCGTACTTTTGTCAAGAATTCTTCTTGAAGTCCAAAGTACATTTTTTGTTTATCATGTTTTTGTCTTTCTTTTTTCTTGTTGACATTTTTCAGCACAACTTGAAGGACAAATGAACACATAGAGCTTGTGCCTTAGCTTTAACAATAATTAGTATTGTGGTTATTTTGTTGAACTATTCATGGTTTTTAATCCAAATTTTTACTATTTTTAATTAGGCTTAAGTTCATTAAATTTAATTTTCATTAAATTATTTTTATGAAGAAAGGAATTTTACAACATGGGAAATTAATTAAAATTGTTATTGATAATTTTCATTCTTGACTGACCTGGGATTCGAAGCCAGGCTGGCTGGCGTGTGATTCGAACCCAGGCGGCTGGTTACCCTGACATGTTTCGACCTCAACCACTAGGTCTCCTCAGAGGGATTTGCCGTCTTACACTCGCAGCCATCGATGACTGCTGACGTCAGTAGTCAAACATCAATCCTTAAACCAAATTGTATTTTAACCTTTGGTAGATCGAAATTTGCTTTTTGAATGATTATCCATTTTTAATTGATCTCACATGTTTTCCTTACTTCTGTTTTTTCGTACTTTTGTCAAGAATTCTTCTTGAAGTCCAAAGTACATTTTTTGTTTATCATGTTTTTGTCTTTCTTTTTTCTTGTTGACATTTTTCAGCACAACTTGAAGGACAAATGAACACATAGAGCTTGTGCCTTAGCTTTAACAATAATTAGTATTGTGGTTATTTTGTTGAACTATTCATGGTTTTTAATCCAAATTTTTACTATTTTTAATTAGGCTTAAGTTCATTAAATTTAATTTTCATTAAATTATTTTTATGAAGAAAGGAATTTTACAACATGGGAAATTAATTAAAATTGTTATTGATAATTTTCATTCTTGACTGACCACAATACTAATTATTGTTAAAGCTAAGGCACAAGCTCTATGTGTTCATTTGTCCTTCAAGTTGTGCTGAAAAATGTCAACAAGAAAAAAGAAAGACAAAAACATGATAAACAAAAAATGTACTTTGGACTTCAAGAAGAATTCTTGACAAAAGTACGAAAAAACAGAAGTAAGGAAAACATGTGAGATCAATTAAAAATGGATAATCATTCAAAAAGCAAATTTCGATCTACCAAAGGTTAAAATACAATTTGGTTTAAGGATTGATGTTTGACTACTGACGTCAGCAGTCATCGATGGCTGCGAGTGTAAGACGGCAAATCCCTCTGAGGAGACCTAGTGGTTGAGGTCGAAACATGTCAGGGTAACCAGCCGCCTGGGTTCGAATCACACGCCAGCCAGCCTGGCTTCGAATCCCAGGTCAGTCAAGAATGAAAATTATCAATAACAATTTTAATTAATTTCCCATGTTGTAAAATTCCTTTCTTCATAAAAATAATTTAATGAAAATTAAATTTAATGAACTTAAGCCTAATTAAAAATAGTAAAAAGTTGGGTTAAAAACCATGAATAGTTCAACAAAATAACCACAATACTAATTATTGTTAAAGCTAAGGCACAAGCTCTATGTGTTCATTTGTCCTTCAAGTTGTGCTGAAAAATGTCAACAAGAAAAAAGAAAGACAAAAACATGATAAACAAAAAATGTACTTTGGACTTCAAGAAGAATTCTTGACAAAAGTACGAAAAAACAGAAGTAAGGAAAACATGTGAGATCAATTAAAAATGGATAATCATTCAAAAAGCAAATTTCGATCTACCAAGGGTTAAAATACAATTTGGTTTAAGGATTGATGTTTGACTACTGACGTCAGCAGTCATCGATGGCTGCGAGTGTAAGACGGCAAATCCCTCTGAGGAGACCTAGTGGTTGAGGTCGAAACATGTCAGGGTAACCAGCCGCCTGGGTTCGAATCACACGCCAGCCAGCCTGGCTTCGAATCCCAGGTCAGTCAAGAATGAAAATTATCAATAACAATTTTAATTAATTTCCCATGTTGTAAAATTCCTTTCTTCATAAAAATAATTTAATGAAAATTAAATTTAATGAACTTAAGCCTAATTAAAAATAGTAAAAATTTGGATTAAAAACCATGAATAGTTCAACAAAATAACCACAATACTAATTATTGTTAAAGCTAAGGCACAAGCTCTATGTGTTCATTTGTCCTTCAAGTTGTGCTGAAAAATGTCAACAAGAAAAAAGAAAGACAAAAACATGATAAACAAAAAATGTACTTTGGACTTCAAGAAGAATTCTTGACAAAAGTACGAAAAAACAGAAGTAAGGAAAACATGTGAGATCAATTAAAAATGGATAATCATTCAAAAAGCAAATTTCGATCTACCAAATGTTAAAATACAATTTGGTTTAAGGATTGATGTTTGACTACTGACGTCAGCAGTCATCGATGGCTGCGAGTGTAAGACGGCAAATCCCTCTGAGGAGACCTAGTGGTTGAGGTCGAAACATGTCAGGGTAACCAGCCGCCTGGGTTCGAATCACACGCCAGCCAGCCTGGCTTCGAATCCCAGGTCAGTCAAGAATGAAAATTATCAATAACAATTTTAATTAATTTCCCATGTTGTAAAATTCCTTTCTTCATAAAAATAATTTAATGAAAATTAAATTTAATGAGCTTAAGCCTAATTAAAAATAGTAAAAATTTGGATTAAAAACCATGAATAGTTCAACAAAATAACCACAATACTAATTATTGTTAAAGCTAAGGCACAAGCTCTATGTGTTCATTTGTCCTTCAAGTTGTGCTGAAAAATGTCAACAAGAAAAAAGAAAGACAAAAACATGATAAACAAAAAATGTACTTTGGACTTCAAGAAGAATTCTTGACAAAAGTACGAAAAAACAGAAGTAAGGAAAACATGTGAGATCAATTAAAAATGGATAATCATTCAAAAAGCAAATTTCGATCTACCAAAGGTTTAAGGATTGATGTTTGACTACTGACGTCAGCAGTCATCGATGGCTGCGAGTGTAAGACGGCAAATCCCTCTGAGGAGACCTAGTGGTTGAGGTCGAAACATGTCAGGGTAACCAGCCGCCTGGGTTCGAATCACACGCCAGCCAGCCTGGCTTCGAATCCCAGGTCAGTCAAGAATGAAAATTATCAATAACAATTTTAATTAATTTCCCATGTTGTAAAATTCCTTTCTTCATAAAAATAATTTAATGAAAATTAAATTTAATGATCTTAAGCCTAATTAAAAATAGTAAAAATTTGGATTAAAAACCATGAATAGTTCAACAAAATAACCACAATACTAATTATTGTTAAAGCTAAGGCACAAGCTCTATGTGTTCATTTGTCCTTCAAGTTGTGCTGAAAAATGTCAACAAGAAAAAAGAAAGACAAAAACATGATAAACAAAAAATGTACTTTGGACTTCAAGAAGAATTCTTGACAAAAGTACGAAAAAACAGAAGTAAGGAAAACATGTGAGATCAATTAAAAATGGATAATCATTCAAAAAGCAAATTTCGATCTACCAAAGGTTAAAATACAATTTGGTTTAAGGATTGATGTTTGACTACTGACGTCAGCAGTCATCGATGGCTGCGAGTGTAAGACGGCAAATCCCTCTGAGGAGACCTAGTGGTTGAGGTCGAAACATGTCAGGGTAACCAGCCGCCTGGGTTCGAATCACACGCCAGCCAGCCTGGCTTCGAATCCCAGGTCAGTCAAGAATGAAAATTATCAATAACAATTTTAATTAATTTCCCATGTTGTAAAATTCCTTTCTTCATAAAAATAATTTAATGAAAATTAAATTTAATGAACTTAAGCCTAATTAAAAATAGTAAAAATTTGGATTAAAAACCATGAATAGTTCAACAAAACAACCACCATACTAATTATTGTTAAAGCTAAGGCACAAGCTCTATGTGTTCATTTGTCCTTCAAGTTGTGCTGAAAAATGTCAACAAGAAAAAAGAAAGACAAAAACATGATAAACAAAAAATGTACTTTGGACTTCAAGAAGAATTCTTGACAAAAGTACGAAAAAACAGAAGTAAGGAAAACATGTGAGATCAATTAAAAATGGATAATCATTCAAAAAGCAAATTTCGATCTACCAAAGGTTAAAATACAATTTGGTTTAAGGATTGTTGTTTGACTACTGACGTCAGCAGTCATCGATGGCTGCGAGTGTAAGACGGCAAATCCCTCTGAGGAGACCTAGTGGTTGAGGTCGAAACATGTCAGGGTAACCAGCCGCCTGGGTTCGAATCACACGCCAGCCAGCCTGGCTTCGAATCCCAGGTCAGTCAAGAATGAAAATTATCAATAACAATTTTAATTAATTTCCCATGTTGTAAAATTCCTTTCTTCATAAAAATAATTTAATGAAAATTAAATTTAATGAACTTAAGCCTAATTAAAAATAGTAAAAATTTGGATTAAAAACCATGAATAGTTCAACAAAATAACCACAATACTAATTATTGTTAAAGCTAAGGCACAAGCTCTATGTGTTCATTTGTCCTTCAAGTTGTGCTGAAAAATGTCAACAAGAAAAAAGAAAGACAAAAACATGATAAACAAAAAATGTACTTTGGACTTCAAGAAGAATTCTTGACAAAAGTACGAAAAAACAGAAGTAAGGAAAACATGTGAGATCAATTAAAAATGGATAATCATTCAAAAAGCAAATTTCGATCTACCAAAGGTTAAAATACAATTTGGTTTAAAGATTGATGTTTGACTACTGACGTCAGCAGTCATCGATGGCTGCGAGTGTAAGACGGCAAATCCCTCTGAGGAGACCTAGTGGTTGAGGTCGAAACATGTCAGGGTAACCAGCCGCCTGGGTTCGAATCACACGCCAGCCAGCCTGGCTTCGAATCCCAGGTCAGTCAAGAATGAAAATTATCAATAACAATTTTAATTAATTTCCCATGTTGTAAAATTCCTTTCTTCATAAAAATAATTTAATGAAAATTAAATTTAATGAACTTAAGCCTAATTAAAAATAGTAAAAATTTGGATTAAAAACCATGAATAGTTCAACAAAATAACCACAATACTAATTATTGTTAAAGCTAAGGCACAAGCTCTATGTGTTCATTTGTCCTTCAAGTTGTGCTGAAAAATGTCAACAAGAAAAAAGAAAGACAAAAACATGATAAACAAAAAATGTACTTTGGACTTCAAGAAGAATTCTTGACAAAAGTACGAAAAAACAGAAGTAAGGAAAACATGTGAGATCAATTAAAAATGGATAATCATTCAAAAAGCAAATTTCGATCTACCAAAGGTTAAAATACAATTTGGTTTAAGGATTGATGTTTGACTACTGACGTCAGCAGTCATCGATGGCTGCGAGTGTAAGACGGCAAATCCCTCTGAGGAGACCTAGTGGTTGAGGTCGAAACATGTCAGGGTAACCAGCCGCCTGGGTTCGAATCACACGCCAGCCAGCCTGGCTTCGAATCCCAGGTCAGTCAAGAATGAAAATTATCAATAACAATTTTAATTAATTTCCCATGTTGTAAAATTCCTTTCTTCATAAAAATAATTTAATGAAAATTAAATTTAATGAACTTAAGCCTAATTAAAAGTAGTAAAAATTTGGATTAAAAACCATGAATAGTTCAACAAAATAACCACAATACTAATTATTGTTAAAGCTAAGGCACAAGCTCTATGTGTTCATTTGTCCTTCAAGTTGTGCTGAAAAATGTCAACAAGAAAAAAGAAAGACAAAAACATGATAAACAAAAAATGTACTTTGGACTTCAAGAAGAATTCTTGACAAAAGTACGAAAAAACAGAAGTAAGGAAAACATGTGAGATCAATTAAAAATGGATAATCATTCAAAAAGCAAATTTCGATCTACCAAAGGTTAAAATACAATTTGGTTTAAGGATTGATGTTTGACTACTGAAAATTATCAATAACAATTTTAATTAATTTCCCATGTTGTAAAATTCCTTTCTTCATAAAAATAATTTAATGAAAATTAAATTTAATGAACTTAAGCCTAATTAAAAATAGTAAAAATTTGGATTAAAAACCATGAATAGTTCAACAAAATAACCACAATACTAATTATTGTTAAAGCTAAGGCACAAGCTCTATGTGTTCATTTGTCCTTCAAGTTGTGCTGAAAAATGTCAACAAGAAAAAAGAAAGACAAAAACATGATAAACAAAAAATGTACTTTGGACTTCAAGAAGAATTCTTGACAAAAGTACGAAAAAACAGAAGTAAGGAAAACATGTGAGATCAATTAAAAATGGATAATCATTCAAAAAGCAAATTTCGAACTACCAAAGGTTAAAATACAATTTGGTTTAAGGATTGATGTTTGACTACTGACGTCAGCAGTCATCGATGGCTGCGAGTGTAAGACGGCAAATCCCTCTGAGGAGACCTAGTGGTTGAGGTCGAAACATGTCAGAGTAACCAGCCGCCTGGGTTCGAATCACACGCCAGCCAGCCTGGCTTCGAATCCCAGGTCAGTCAAGAATGAAAATTATCAATAACAATTTTAATTAATTTCCCATGTTGTAAAATTCCTTTCTTCATAAAAATAATTTAATGAAAATTAAATTTAATGAACTTAAGCCTAATTAAAAATAGTAAAAATTTGGATTAAAAACCATGAATAGTTCAACAAAATAACCACAATACTAATTATTGTTAAAGCTAAGGCACAAGCTCTATGTGTTCATTTGTCCTTCAAGTTGTGCTGAAAAATGTCAACAAGAAAAAAGAAAGACAAAAACATGATAAACAAAAAATGTACTTTGGACTTCAAGAAGAATTCTTGACAAAAGTACGAAAAAACAGAAGTAAGGAAAACATGTGAGATCAATTAAAAATGGATAATCATTCAAAAAGCAAATTTCGATCTACCAAAGGTTAAAATACAATTTGGTTTAAGGATTGATGTTTGACTACTGACGTCAGCAGTCATCGATGGCTGCGAGTGTAAGACGGCAAATCCCTCTGAGGAGACCTAGTGGTTGAGGTCGAAACATGTCAGGGTAACCAGCCGCCTGGGTTCGAATCACACGCCAGCCAGCCTGGCTTCGAATCCCAGGTCAGTCAAGAATGAAAATTATCAATAACAATTTTAATTAATTTCCCATGTTGTAAAATTCCTTTCTTCATAAAAATAATTTAATGAAAATTAAATTTAATGAACTTAAGCCTAATTAAAAATAGTAAAAATTTGGATTAAAAACCATGAATAGTTCAACAAAATAACCACAATACTAATTATTGTTAAAGCTAAGGCACAAGCTCTATGTGTTCATTTGTCCTTCAAGTTGTGCTGAAAAATGTCAACAAGAAAAAAGAAAGACAAAAACATGATAAACAAAAAATGTACTTTGGACTTCAAGAAGAATTCTTGACAAAAGTACGAAAAAACAGAAGTAAGGAAAACATGTGAGATCAATTAAAAATGGATAATCATTCAAAAAGCAAATTTCGATCTACCAAAGGTTAAAATACAATTTGGTTTAAGGATTGATGTTTGACTACTGACGTCAGCAGTCATCGATGGCTGCGAGTGTAAGACGGCAAATCCCTCTGAGGAGACCTAGTGGTTGAGGTCGAAACATGTCAGGGTAACCAGCCGCCTGGGTTCGAATCACACGCCAGCCAGCCTGGCTTCGAATCCCAGGTCAGTCAAGAATGAAAATTATCAATAACAATTTTAATTAATTTCCCATGTTGTAAAATTCCTTTCTTCATAAAAATAATTTAATGAAAATTAAATTTAATGAACTTAAGCCTAATTAAAAATAGTAAAAATTTGGATTAAAAACCATGAATAGTTCAACAAAATAACCACAATACTAATTATTGTTAAAGCTAAGGCACAAGCTCTATGTGTTCATTTGTCCTTCAAGTTGTGCTGAAAAATGTCAACAAGAAAAAAGAAAGACAAAAACATGATAAACAAAAAATGTACTTTGGACTTCAAGAAGAATTCTTGACAAAAGTACGAAAAAACAGAAGTAAGGAAAACATGTGAGATCAATTAAAAATGGATAATCATTCAAAAAGCAAATTTCGATCTACCAAAGGTTAAAATACAATTTGGTTTAAGGATTGATGTTTGACTACTGACGTCAGCAGTCATCGATGGCTGCGAGTGTAAGACGGCAAATCCCTCTGAGGAGACCTAGTGGTTGAGGTCGAAACATGTCAGGGTAACCAGCCGCCTGGGTTCGAATCACACGCCAGCCAGCCTGGCTTCGAATCCCAGGTCAGTCAAGAATGAAAATTATCAATAACAATTTTAATTAATTTCCCATGTTGTAAAATTCCTTTCTTCATAAAAATAATTTAATGAAAATTAAATTTAATGAACTTAAGCCTAATTAAAAATAGTAAAAATTTGGATTAAAAACCATGAATAGTTCAACAAAATAACCACAATACTAATTATTGTTAAAGCTAAGGCACAAGCTCTATGTGTTCATTTGTCCTTCAAGTTGTGCTGAAAACTGTCAACAAGAAAAAAGAAAGACAAAAACATGATAAACAAAAAATGTACTTTGGACTTCAAGAAGAATTCTTGACAAAAGTACGAAAAAACAGAAGTAAGGAAAACATGTGAGATCAATTAAAAATGGATAATCATTCAAAAAGCAAATTTCGATCTACCAAAGGTTAAAATACAATTTGGTTTAAGGATTGATGTTTGACTACTGACGTCAGCAGTCATCGATGGCTGCGAGTGTAAGACGGCAAATCCCTCTGAGGAGACCTAGTGGTTAAGGTCGAAACATGTCAGGGTAACCAGCCGCCTGGGTTCGAATCACACGCCAGCCAGCCTGGCTTCGAATCCCAGGTCAGTCAAGAATGAAAATTATCAATAACAATTTTAATTAATTTCCCATGTTGTAAAATTCCTTTCTTCATAAAAATAATTTAATGAAAATTAAATTTAATGAACTTAAGCCTAATTAAAAATAGTAAAAATTTGGATTAAAAACCATGAATAGTTCAACAAAATAACCACAATACTAATTATTGGTAATTTTTTTAATAAGTTTTAATAGTAATTGTTTATATTCCAGTTGCATTTCCTTAATAGTATTTATGTTATGGGTTAAGTGTTTAAATGGACAAAACGTAATGCTGGTGTTGAAGGCATGTTCAAAAAATCGGCAATCAATTCTAAACTGACAAAAAATCTAATTGACAAATGTAATGGATTTTTCTATAAAAAAAATCTGGAAACCTAGCGAAATCGAACTTGATAAGATAAAGCCCTTATAAGAAAATAAAAAAAAAAATAATAAAAATTGGTTTAAAATAATAGACAGGACTATTTAAAAACCTTATAAATACCGCATATAAATAGTGCGAAATAAAGTTTTATAAAAACAAAGTATAATTGGTATAATAAAAAAAATAAAAATCACTCAGCTATGTCTGAGCAATGCAGTAAGTGCAAAACATCAATACGTGGTGAAACGGGGATTAGGTGTGTGGGTGTATGTAACAAAGTGTACCATGGATCCAGTCAATGTTCTGGTATTGACCAGTATTCAACACAAATTTTAGAACAGAGTAATTTCATACGTTATATGTGCGATGATTGTTTACAATACATTCAAAATGTCGTCATGGTATTAAGAGACATTCAAGAAGCTGTGAATATAAACAAACAAAACTTGAAGGAATATAAACATGAATTAAGTTCAGCACTGAAAGAAAATGAAGAGGAAATCAAAGAACTTTTAAAGGCTATAGAATTACGTTACGAAGACAGGATGAATAAAATAGATAAGATTCAAAAATCTTGTGAAAAAATGTAGATGAGGTTAAAAAATTATACGGATATGTTAATGAGTTTTAAAACAACAACAAAAAAATATACAAGTCATTCGAGGAAAATAATGTTAACATGTGTAATGAGATAAAGAAAGTCATCAAACAAACAAGTGAGCAACAAACTAGGATGTCATATGCAGAATCAGTAAAGAACAAAATATTGCTGCCAGATCTTACTAAACAGGTTCCCCTAATAGTAAAACCTAAGGAAAAGCAAGGAGTAGATAAAACAAAAGAGGAGTTAAACAAAAAGGTCGATCCAGTAAACTTGAAAATCACAAGAGTAGAAAATAGAAGAAATGGAACTGTAATAATACAAAGTGAAAATGAAGAAGAGAAAAAATTAGAAATGCAATGCAAAGTGAACTTAATGATGGCTATGAAATTAAGGTGCCTAGTCCAATAGAATTAAAAATAAAAATAACAGATATGACATTCAAATACGAAGATAGAGAAAATATTGAAAAATTAAAGAAGCAGAATCCAATGATCCAAATGAGTGAAATAAAAATAATAGGAAGATATGAGTTTAAGAGAAATAATAAAACAATATACAATGTAAAATTGAAAGTAGATAATGACACGTATACAAAAATGATAACAGCATATAAAGTTAATATAGGGTGGGAAATGTGTAGAGTCTTTGATGGAACGGATGTTATGCAGTACATGAAATGTAAAGGATACAACCATATGGCCAAAGATTGTAGAAACCAGGAAATATGTATAAAATGCCTTGGTAACCACAAAACAAGAGAGTGCAACAAGGAACAAATTGTTAAATGCATTAACTGTGTTAGAATAAATTCAAGACTTAATATGGGGTTAGATGATAATCATCTAACAAATGATAAAGAATGTAAAGTATATCAAAACAAATTAAGCATGAAGAAAAGAAGGATGGGTTTAACAATGTAACAATCAAAGAATATACGCGCTCTATATACAAACATACAAGGACTAATAAATAATTATAATCAAATTGAAATAGTGGCTGCTTATGAAAATTTGGACTTTTTAATACTCTCTGAGACTCATCTGACCGAAAAAGTCGATGAGAGTGAAATAACTTTAAACGATTATGATCACTTAATATCATTTTCAAACTCAACAAGAACAGGGGGTGTTATTATATATTAGCTTTGTTTCTTTACTTTTTGGGTAAAGTTCGTGAAAATGAGAGCAAGCATAAATCTCTCTCAAAATTATACGAAATTACACAAAAGTACGGGAACAGAAAAAAACCATTTTAAGCACAAAATAAAAAGTCAAAGTGTTTTGACAGTCTTAACAACCCAATAAAAGGTTGCGCCACTTTTGAAAAAATGTATATTATCTGTCGAAATAAACTACTATTAACAAAAATAGAACAATACAACCACTTTTACAACAACTTACATTATTTTTCTTGATATTTTAATATAAAACCTTTTTATTGAATGACACTATTTATTTCCACAGCACTTTCCAAAATTTGTTCATTAGCATTTTTTTCCATACCTTTTTTGTTTTGTTTATGTTTTACAGCTGTTTAACAATTTACACGAAAAAAAGGTTTGGGCTGTTTCGTGCAAGAAGAAGAAGAATTTTATTCTCTCAAACTCGCTCTCTTTAACACAAATTTAAAGTACGGGAACGCTTTTCGTGCAAATTGGGATCCCGAGGGATCCCAAAGTAGAGTAAAGAAACAGAGCTATTATAAAAAGAACTGGAAGGTAACAAAGATTCTAGAAAAGTGTGAAAACTCAAAATATTGGATTTTAGCTTGTTTAGCTGAATATGAAAACGCTCGTATGATTATTGCAGCAATATACAGATCCCCCAATTGTAGTGAAGCGGAATTTTGCTTAATAATTGATGAAAGCATAGATGAAATCTGTGATAACAACTGTGATATAGTAATAAGTGAAGAATTTAATACAGATTGGACAACACCTAATTTTTATAAAATTAAAATAGAAGGCTGTTTAAATGATAATGGACTTAAACAAATAGTAAACGAGTACACGCGAATAACAAAAACCTCCAAGACTCTAATTGATTATGTTATAACAAATAGTCATAAAGTATCGGTGGAAAACAATATCAATAAATATAATAAAATAGCAGATCATGAAACATTATATATTAAAATTAAGAGTGAAAACGACAACCAAAATGAAACATATCAAATCACAGGACATATTTAAATATAAGAAAAACACATTTCTCGGTCACTTAAATAATATAATAAGTTCTGAACATTTAAATGATGCAAATGAAAATGCATTAATGCTCGATAAAAGTTTTGAGGAAACTTTTAACATATTTACAAAGAAAATAACAAGAAAACAACAGAACTATGTTAATAAATGGTTTAATAGCGAACTAAGGTTACTAAAACAAAACAAAAATATAACATACCAAAATGCAAGGCTGGAAAATACTGACGAGGCGTGGTCAACGTATAAATCAATAAGAAATTTATACAAAGTTATGTTAGAAAATGAAAAGAATAAATACATATATTAATAATAGAAAAAACAATGCCAAAGACCAAAAACAAATGTGGAAAGAAATTAAGGACTTAGTTCTTAAAAAGAAACAAACTGTGATAAAAAATGTGATATTTAGTGGTGTAGAATATAAAGATAGTAATAAAATAGCTAGTCATTTTAATAATTATTTTGTAAGCAGCATTAAGGCAATAAGAGACTCAATCGAAAATGTGCAATATACAAATAATATACAAACAGTAACTCAAAAATTCAAATTTCGTGCAATATCTAATTTAAAACTTAAGAAAATAGTAATGACATTAAACAAAAAACCAGATTATTGTAAAATATCGGTAAGAATTATCATTGATAATTGGTGTGTAGTTGGAGAAATATTATTAAATATTGTTTTTAAGTCGCCAGAAACTGGAGTATTTCCTGAAAGTTGGAAAGAGACAATGGTAACACCAATTGAAAAAGTGGCCAGCACAAAAAAATGTGAAGAATTTCGTCCAATTAATTTATTAAAGACTTGTGAAAAATTCTTGGAGAAAGTTATAAAAGAGCAATTAGAAGATTACATGGAAAAAAATGCATTAATATCGAAATATCAATCCGGATATAGAAAGAAATTTTCTTGTGAAACTGCAGTAAATTATGTAATAAATCGTTGGAAAAAATAGACAAAAGTAGAAAAATAATGGCAATATTTTTAGATTTTAAAAGAGCTTTCGAAACAATTGATAGAAAAATAGTGATTGAGAAACTTTATAGGTATGGTGTGCAAGGTGTGGAACTTGAATGGTTTAAATCCTACTTGACTAAAAGGAAACAAATTATCACTATAAATGAAAAAATCGGTATTCCACAAGGTTCCATTCTAGGTGCATTATTATTTAGTATATATATAAATGATATGCCCAACAGTCTGTCAAGAAGTGAAATTATTCTATATGCGGATGACACTTTAATATATACGGAAGGAAATACAGAAGAACAATGTCAAAGCAATATGACCAATGATATAAATAGTATTAATATTTGGTTAAAAGTGAATAAACTAAAACTAAATGAGAGTAAAACTAAAATAATGGAAATAAATATGACTAGCGACACAGACTTTAAAATAAATGACAAAATAATAGAAAAAGTAAAACAAATTAAGTACCTAGGTTTCATAATAGATAAGGATCTAAAATTTAAGGAACATATAGAATTCGCCTGTAAAAAAATTGGAAAGAAAATAGGACTCTTCAGAAGAATTAGAAATAAAGTTACCACAATAACAGCAATAAACATATACAACACGACCATAAAACCACATTTTGAGTTTGGTTCAACAATTATTTACACATGTTGCAAATCAACACAATTGGAGCGACTACAAAAATTACAAATCAAGGCAATGCGAGTAATACTAAAATGTAATAGATACACACCAATACAATTTATGCTTAACACGCTTCAATGGTTAAATATTAAACAAAGGTTGGAATTAAACACACTACTTTTTATACGAAAAATGAAAGAAGGAAATGCGCCGGAGTACCTTTGCGAACAAATACGATATGTGGGCGATGTTCGACCGTATAGATTGAGAAATTCAGAAGACTTTAAACTTCAACGAGTTACCACAGCAGCAATGCATCTATCTCTTTTCTACAAGGGACTAAAATTATTTAACTCATTATCAAGTAATATTAAAAATGAACAAAACGATTATGTATTTAGAAGAGAATGTATAAACTAAAGACCTGCACGAGTGTATCATAAAGTATTGTCAAAACAGATACACCAGATAAGTATCTGTTACTATTGATATAAATGAGAGAATGAGTGTAACTGATATTGTTTGGTTTTGCTATTGTCCACTCACCATATCTTAAAAACAATAACAGTTCCTTATGGTATTGGATTGAGTATATCATAACCTTTTTCTTTTTTTTTGCTCACAAATATCTGTTGTCACCATGGTATTTTAACAATATCTGTTGTTATCTGTTGTATTTTCAAATATTGTTGGAGAGTTGATGCAAATAACAGAGCTTATAAAAATTTATATACGATCTCAACCAGGGGTGCCAGATGGTTTTGGTAAGAAATCTGCATATCATCAAAAACAAATCGGCAATTCAATTTAAAAAAATCGGCATATTAAAAGTACCTTTTTTAAACACAATAAAACATATTTTAATGACAAAAAATAACAAAGCAACAATTTACCATTACCTAATGCTTTTAACATAAAAATCAATACAAATAAACGTTTTGTAAATAAATATTAGTTCATTATAAATGTATATGAAGTTTCCATATTAGAGCCGACGGAGACTACTGTCATATAACAATAGATTCGTATTAAAGTGCTCTTTCAGAATCTATGGTGATCTAGAAAAAACGATCTCAACTTCACAGTTAAGACAAATTTTTCAACGAAAATATAAAAGTTCGGATTAAACAAAAAAAGTAGAGTTTTCTCTCTAAAAAAATAAAATAAAACTTGTGGAGTTTTCAGCCTAAAATAAAACTCACTTGGCTGTCAACAAATAAAACTCTTTTAAGGATTTATATTTTTTACGTCTTTAATAGCCATTGATGCCATTACGATACGAAAGGTAAATTTTTCGTATCTTTTGATGACTTCAGGTACCATGTATAATCCCGATATTTTTCGTATCTTTTGAATCTGTGCGCAAAATGTACAGAAATCAAATTTTAAACTTTCCTACTCCGACAGGGTTTATTAAAGTTATCAATTCGTTATGAATACTAAAAAAAACAGTGACAACTAAATACAAAAATTACATGTATTTTGTTGTTAGGTTTTCTAAGTTCTTCTGTCGCTTGCTTATTCTTGTGTATGTGTGTTAAGATGAAATTTTAGAAGAAACATTTATATGAATTTTTGATATAATCGCCTTACTGTAAACGCCTTAACTCGTATATTAATTTTTACAAAAATGAATTTGTTTTGATAACATCCAAAGATAGTTACATACAATAAATTTTAAAGTTTGCTTACTGTATTTTTAAATTTACATACCTAATATTTATGACTTAAATAAATATAAAATTTAATTCATATGATATCATTTTCTTTATAATATTCATTAACTATGTAATAAAAATGTTATGTTAATAAATGTTAAACGTTAAAAATGGATTTTAAAATTTTTTCCAAAATGTTTTGGAAAAAAGCGTATCTCTTTGGAAACTAAAATGTATCTATCTCGAAATTTCACTGGCAACACTGATAATAACACTCATTTTGTTTTCTTCTTTTTTTAATGACAATTTAATTGCAGTACAAGCTGATTAGATAATACTCAAGGCGAATTCATTACCAGGTGGCGTTGAAAGCACAGCTGTGCTACTTTTTTTCTAACATAGAGAGAGAAATGTCAAAAGTTGCTTGTGTTTTTGACATATCGATCAACGAAAGCAACAAAAAAATACATTGTTGTGTTTTTGGTGCTGTTACTTATTGTAGTATCGACACCACCGTATACATGAATACTGCTATACAAATTGTAGTGATCTGACCAGAGGCAAGCTTTGAGTGTCGATCTTTTATTCCTCAACTGAGATTTAATTTATGACGGCTAAATCGAACTCTCTTTTTAAGAGTTTAATTTTACCTTTTATATTTACGTTAAAGAGATAACAGTTTAAAATGGACATTTTTGTTTTTAATTCACAAAATAACTCCGGGACTGAAAATAATAATAATTATTATTTTTTTGAAAGGCTATGAGAAAAATTCCTTTATTTCCAGTTGGGAATTTTTAATCATTATCGCTACATATATTTTATTTGAGTTATCGTAGCCAATTAAAGTAACAATTTTTTTTTTGTAATTGATAACCATTATTCAACCAAAAAAATTTTCGGTTAATAAAACAAATAAAACAAAAAAAAAAGAACATGAATGTTCATTTTTATTTGAGTTCTTGGTCTTTTTAATATTAATTTATTTAGAGCTCAAATAAAAATGAACATTCATGTTCTTTTTTTTTTTTTTGTTTTATTTGTTTTATTTATTTTATTATAAAAATAATATTTTTCACACTTTTCAATCAACTGTTTCTTAAAAAATTTTTCGATTATTTTGGCGCCAAACATAAACAAAAGTATATTTTGACGTTTGGGAATTATATTTGCAATTCGCCGTGCAGACAGATGATGAGCAACTGACGAGTTGCACTTACCTTTTTGAATTTTCGCGAATTCACGAGGTGAGGTCAACTCTACAACAGCACTGCTTCTGTGGTCCGATTGTCAAATATAT
Source organism: Pollenia amentaria (assembly GCA_943735925.1). Lineage (NCBI taxonomy): Eukaryota > Metazoa > Arthropoda > Insecta > Diptera > Polleniidae > Pollenia > Pollenia amentaria. The sequence continues at coordinate 66,799,068 of OX031009.1, forward strand.
TGCTAGTAAAAAAAACTTTGTTTACATAAAATACTACCCTACAAAAAGACACCCGGTCATTTTAATAGTTAAATGACCAATAGTGCTCACCGATATATTGGTTATAGTTTCTATTAGTTTATTAAGAGCAAAATGAAAATACTAGCCGAAACTTTGTGTACATGTGATTTTGCCTCTCTCTCTCTAACTCATTATGTCTCTCTCAACCTTATTCATTCAATGTAAAACTGTTGCAAGTGTGTTAGTAAAATTTTTTTTTTAGTTTTGGTTATTCATTTCTTGTAAGGTATACAAACTTTGACAAATCGGATCAACGAAAAAAATAACCATGTGTTGACTTGTAGTATCGTGACCACCGTATCAGTGAGGCCATTTTGGAATTTTTGCAGCTAAATTTAGCATTAAAAATTTTTATTTAGCTGTTTTTATTGATTTTACTTAAAATTTTTTTATTAATTGTAATAAATTTTGACTTAAAATAGTTGTACCTAAAATAATTTCATATAAAAAGGGATAATTCCTATGTTAAGAAACATCTTACCTGTTTTCTTAAAAAAATAGAATACTCAGGGTATATTAGAAATGCCCTTATAATGTTGTTTTATATATTATTTGCCCTTTGATTATACACGGAAATTTCACTTTGTATTAAAATAAAAATTTAATAGTGTAAATGTTTAAAAAAATTACTTGCTCTTAACTGCTTACAAAATAATATTTCTAAAGCTTCTACTTTTCTTAAACTATAAAAAATAATATATTCTAAAAAATTTGTATATCGTAGAAATAAATTACTATAATTTTACATGTATAAGGGGTTTAATCTCAACTATGTGTGTTCATATTTATGAGTATCAGATGCTTTACCAAAATCTAACCACTTGTTTAAATATAACCATTTATTTAAATTTCTTTAAAAATAAGTCACTAAAATGTATTTTGCTTCGAATAAAATTGCATACTGGTTATAAATTTGAGCAAGATCTATAATTAGTATTGTGGTTATTTGATTGAACTGTTAATGGTTTTTAATCCAAATTTAGATATTTTTAATTAGGCTTAAGTTCATTGAATTTAATTTTCATTAAATTATTTTTATGAAGACAGGAATTTTACAACATGAAATTAATTAAAATTTTTTTATTAATAATTTTTCATTCTTGACTGCGCAAGATCTTTAAAAAAAATTTTAGCATTTTTAAAAATCATTTATAGCATTTTTTGGCCATGTTTGATACCAGGTTTAGCTGTAATTCCCAATTTCCACAATGCGAGTCTTATTGATCAGCTTGCTACTTTATGGGCGAGAGAGACGAGGGGAAAAGAAACGAGTACTCAGCTTGATGTACTCGTCATATACGTTTTGTTTTCTCATTCGCAATGTAAAAAACGCACACATACGTGTGTACTTCATACATAAAACAGTAATATATCAGCAATAAGATAAGCTTTGTGTGAACGCCGAAGCTGAATTAAAGAAGAAAATGTGATAAGTTTATCAATAAAGCAGACCATACACGATTCAATTCAATTGTCAACTGAGTCGGTTGTTGTCCAAATCAAAGCGTGTATGGCCTTGTCAGTTGATTAGTTAGGTTGTCGAGTTGGTTGAAGAAAAATCAAAAGATTTTGATTTTTTCAAGTTGACTACTAAGTCTTTCAATTCGATTGTACTGTGTGTACTCAAGTCTCTTGATCAGCTGTCAAAATGTATTTAAAAAAAATCTAAATTTGACAGTTGAATTAAAATCTTTCAATTCAGTTGAAGAAGTGTGTGGCCAAGTATCAATTCAGTTGAAAGACTCAGTTGACGACTGAATTGAACCGTGTATGGGGCGCATAAGACTTGCATTGTGGAAATTGGGACTAATTGTTTTAAATCTGATCACACCAGGGATGTTAAAGTTGGTACAATTGTACTTTTTTTTGGTACATTTTGACCTTCTACAGCTGCGATCGGCAACCTATACTATTACATTTTGCGATTGTATGCGTTGTATGTATTTTACATCTGTTGTTGTTAATGTTGTTTAATTCTCTACAATGTGTGCACACGTATTTAACAAAAGAGCATAAAGAGAAAAGAGAAAACGCGGCGCCCTAATTTTGCCGATCGCAGTTCTAAAGTACCGTGGTACTACCGTTACTCATTTGGTACAATTAAAAAAATTGTCATAGTTCCCCCTTTTTGAATTTTTAGACGTCTTTTACAGTGTGGCAAGTGAAAGGCAGACAGATGAAGTTTGTTGGTAAGAGGGCGACGCTGTATGTGTGACACACTTTACTTTTTTCCTCTCTCGCCTACAAACTTCGTCTGTCTGCCATTCACCACATTGTAAAAGGGGACTTAAGGTGCCCACAGACGAGGCAAGATTAGTGAAAACCTGAAATTTATTGCGGAGCAGATGTGGCTTTATATATTTCTACAAATAATATCAATATTGATTTTATCAAGGAAATGAAATAATATGCAAAACAATTTTTTATGTAAAATTTTGCGAAGTTTTAAGAACCAAAGTCAACTTTAATAACGAAGTTTTAATGTGGTTCTATAAATTTACTCCTGAAAATGTTATTTCAGATAAAACATGTAGCATTGTACCTCTTCTAGTAAAAATGTTGCCGAATGAAATCGAAAATTTTGATTCAATCAATAATCAATTTAGAGCTTTAGCTGATGTCGAGCAATTACAGTCGTAAAAACTGCAAACATTTGTGGTTTTTGGTCAATAGTAGCTAATTTACAAAAAAAAAAAAATTAATATCCATATGCTTCATGACATTTCTAGAGTCGTTGCTTGAATTTCATCCATTCCACATTCGTCTGCAAATGTGGAAAGTTTTTTTTTTTTTCAAAATATAATAAAAAATAAGGAAACAAAAACAGACTACATGTGCCAACATTATCAAGTCTCATACAAATAAAGGATTGGTTAAGATCGACAAATTCATGCTGCTATGATGTAAAAATTCTAAAAAGTTTATTAGCTAAACAAATAAGTGGCTGATTTTGATCTCATATATTTATGACTTTTATGTACCTTATTTTATTCATACATATAATGTATGTTAATGTTAAGTTTTGTTTTTTGCGATCAATTGAATTTGTATGCATTTTTTTTTGTTTTATTACTTTAAACAAAATGGTACCGTGGAGTTCCAAAAGTACAACACAGCTGTGCTACACTTTTCTTGCATAATTGGGTATAGAAATGTCAAAAGTTGTTTACATTTTTTTTTTCATAATTATGTAGAGAAATGTCAAAAGATGTTTATGTGTACATTGTAAGTGGACGTTTTTAGAAATGAAATTTAAAAAAAGCTTCAAAGTGAAAAATTAATTATTGCAAATAATAAAAGTGTAAAGTGAATAAAAAATTAAAAAGTGTTAAGTGCAGTTAACTAACTAACTAAACAAACAAACATAAAAAGTGATTATTATGTTTACATTGTAAGTGGACGTTTTTCAAAACACAATTTTAAAAAAGGCTTCAAAGTGAAAAATTAATTATTGCAAATAATAAAAGTCAAAAGTGAACATTCTGTCTGTCGCGGTCGTTGAAGATAGACGTGTTTTCTAAACTCGGCATACGGTTTATTTTTTTTTTTGAACAAATAAAGTATACAAAAAGTAAATACAAGAAAAAGAAAAAAAAAAAAAATTACATGTATGTACATACATACATAAACACACATTTTTTCATTATCGGTGTTGATAAACAATAACAAATAAGAAGAGCACAACTGTAAACAGTAAAAGAAAAAAAAAAAAAAAAACTCTTATGAGTGCAAACAGTAGAAATGCATATATCACAGTGAGTGTTAGCGAAAAAAATACAGAAATAAAAAAAAGAATCGATGATAGCAAATACCTAACGGCTAAACCTATTACTCGTACGCGATCCCTCTCGCCGTCTGTATTTAATAACACGGTTGATACAATAACAAATACAAAACCTGCTAGCGTTGCCTCAACAGCAAAAACAATTTTAATAAGTGATGTAAATATTAACCCCCAATCAGGCATAATAGAAAACTCAGTATCACCTTCGGTGTCTAATAATACGGTTGATATTAATACAATAAAAAATATAAAACCTGCAAGCGGTGCCTCAGCGGCAAAAACGATTTTAATAAGTGATGAAAATATTACCCTCAAATCAGGCATGATGGAAAACTCAGCTCCACAAGTAAAAAGTGGTCAAAAGCCTCAAGTACAAGTTGGTATGGACAGGTACATAACAGTGCTTAAACGGGGTCGCAGCCCTACCTCTGCAGCAGTTGCTTCGGCCTCAAAAGTACCATCTTTTGATAAAATAAATTCTCAAAATCGATTTGCAATTCTGGAGGATGAATCCTCTGAAGCACCAAACGTCATAAAATCGTCCAAGCCTCCCCCGATATATCTTAGGGAGCAAAACTCAAATGAGCTCATAAAGAGTTTGATATCGGTGATAGGTGAAAATTCGTTTTACGTAGCTGCTATCAAGCGTGGTAGTATAAACGAGACAAAAATACAAGTCAATAATGAGAATGATTTTCGCAAAATTATAAACAAATTTGAAGTACTTAAAAAAAACTTTTATACATACCAACTGAAAAGCAGTAAAGGTCTCCAGGTAGTGATTAAGGGAATTGACTCATGTGTGGACCCAGAAGAGGTAAAAACATTCCTCGAAGAAAAAGGCTTCAAAATAAAACATGTAGTAAATATAAAAAATAGAGAAAAAAACCCCCAACCACTTTTTCGAGTGGAGTTTGAACCCGGCGACGTAAAGCTTAAAAAAAATGAAACGCACCCTATTTACAATTTGAAATATATTCTCTATAGAAGAGTAACTATAGAAGAGCCACACAAAAGAAATGGTCCCGTTCAGTGTTTAAACTGTCAAGAATATGGTCATACTAAGGCATATTGCTATTTACCCCCTGTTTGCGTAGTATGTGGTGAATTACATGGTACAGATCTTTGCGATAAGTCTAAAACCGACCCCAACGTAAAAAAATGTAGCAACTGTGGAGGTAATCACACTGCCAATTATAGAGGATGCCCTGTATATACCATCGTCAAGCAGTCAGTTGGACCGAAAACTAATCCCCCTCAAATGCAGGTAACAAATCAAGTAAGCACTGGTGACATTCAGGCCCCGCAGCCTAGTAATAACAGAACCTCTTATGCTAACGTCGTAAAATCAAACCATGCGCCAACGCAAGGTGCTGCGCCAAGTAATAATGAAACTCCAGTTTCAAATTTAAGTCGTCTAGAAAAAACCATGGAAACATTAGTGCAAACAGTAACAAATTTTACGAACACAATGGGTAATATAATGCAGGAAATTCTTAGAATGCAATCGATGTTATTGCAATCTGTACTTAACAAGCCATGAACTGTTTAAAAATCTGTTTTTGGAACGCGAACGGCATCCGCCAACATAAAAATGAATTAGAATACTTTCTTAAAAATAAACAAATTGATGTCATGATGGTTTCTGAAACTCATTTGACCTCAAGAAATACGTTTAACATCAATGGTTATATACTATATGATACCAAGGACCCTCGAGATAGAGCTTGTGGTGGTTCTGCCATTTTGATAAAAAATCGAGTCAAACACTACCTAATGTGTGATCATCGTGAGGATTATCTCCAAGCAACGAACATTTGTGTTGAAGAGCTGAATCGTAGCATTGTAGTCTCATCTTTATACTCTCCACCTAGATTTTCAATATCAGAAAGCCAATATTGTGAATATTATAAATCACTAGGACCCTGTTTCCTGGCCGCTGGCGATTATAACGCTAAACATACCTTCTGGGGGTCACGACTAATAACACCAAAGGGTCGTGTTTTGTTTAATACAATCTCTAAAATGAATTTAAATGTTGTCGCGAGCGGCCAACCAACATATTGGCCTGCTGACCCGCAAAAAATTCCAGATGTCATCGATTTTGGCGTGGTTAAAAACATCCCCACAGAAACGATTCACGTTGAAGCTTCCCTAGAATTATCTTCCGACCACACACCTACAATTGTTACTATAATGAACCCCAATAGAATTGTATCTCCGACTGGTTACCTAGCGACGTCAGCCACACAAATAAATTGGTTAAAATATAAAAAATATCTCAGTGCCCATTGCACAGAAAATATTCCGCTCAGTACACCGGAGTATGTAGATCGCTCTATTGATAATTATGACAGTTTTCTGAAACTAGCTGTTCAACATTCCAATATTGCCCCCAAAAAAACAAAAACTATTAAAATATATTCCACAGATGTCGAGCGTCTCTTGTCTGAAAAAAGGAGGGCACGAAGAGAGTGGCAATTGCACAGATCTCCTCAACTTAAGAACTTGCTAAAAGAGTGTACAAAAAGATTAAGAAAGTTATTGCAGACTCAGAAAACGGCTTCTCTGGAAAAATATCTTAAGGAACTTGATGCAACTCCACAATCGGACTACTCATTATGGCGTGCAGCTAGAAACCTCAAAAGGCCAGTTGTCTCTAAACCACCATTAAGAAACTTGAATGGAAGTTGGGCAAGAAATGATGTTGAAAAAAGAAATCTGTTTGTAAGCCACTTGAAAAACGTATTTACACCTAATATATCTCACAATATTGCGGTCGATTTACCACCTGTTGCTGCTAGAGCAGCTATTCCCCTAAGATTTGAGATGAGAGAAATCGAAAAGGTTATATGTGACTTAAACACTAAGAAGGCACCTGGCATTGATAAGATCAGCAATAAAATGCTATTAGAGCTACCTCGCGTAGCAAAGAAAATTATTCTTTTTATTTTTAATGCTATTTTACGCCTTGAATACTTTCCTCAAAAATGGAAGGTTTCCTTAGTTACCATGATACCAAAGCCAGGTAAAGATCATACGAAAGTTGAGTCTTATAGGCCTATTAGCTTATTATCAAATATGTCAAAGCTATTTGAGAAATTATTAGTTTCAAAGTTAACACCGATTTTAAGTGAAAATAGATGTATTCCAAACCATCAATTCGGATTTAGAAGAAAACACAGCACAATTGAACAAACTCATCGAATAGTAAATGTCATAAGAAAAACATTTGAAGAAAAAAAATATTGCTCAGCACTCTTCATCGATGTTTCGCAAGCTTTTGACAAAGTCTGGCATGAAGGCTTATTACACAAATTAAAGCAAAATTTACCAGCAAACACACACAAACTGTTAGAAAGCTACTTAGTCGGTCGTCAATTTATTATTAAAGAAGGAAATTCCTTAAGTTCACCTCAGCCGATTGGCGCTGGAGTCCCACAGGGCAGCATCCTGGGCCCTCTATTATACTTAATTTATACTTCGGACATGCCAACAAACAACTACACCCAAACTTCAACATTTGCAGACGACACAGCTTTTCTAAGCGTCCACGAAAACCGTTATGAAGCATCTCGTTACCTACAGCATCATATATTTCAACTAGAAATATGACTAAGACAATGGAGGATAATGGTCAATGAGCAAAAATGCGTACATATAACATTCACCCTGCGCCGGGAATCTTGCCCCCCTATTACAATCAATAATCAAATTATTCCTCAACATTCGCATGTAAAATATCTCGGTATACATCTGGATCGGCGATTAACGTGGAAATGCCATATAGAGGCAAAATTAACTCAAATGAAACTAAAAGCCATCCAAATTCATTGGCTTATTGGAAGAAATTCTGTTCTTAGACTCGATTGCAAGCTTCTACTTTACAACTCTATCTTAAAGCCTATCTGGTGCTACGGTATTCAACTATGGGGCACTGCCTCGGCCTCTAATATCGAAAAAATTCAAAGGCGCCAAAATAAACTTCTTCGTATAATCACAGCCGCCCCCTGGTATGTTAAAAACTCAAACATTCATAAGGATCTCAACGTGCCATTAGTAAAAACTATGATTACAAAATATGCAGTAAAATATTTAAAAAGACTTGAACAACACCCAAATCCTTTAGCTCGAAATATTTTAAATCATGGCGGCCACACTCGCTTAAGGAGAAGAGACACTGCAGCACTTACCCAACTAGATGAGAGATAAACACCTATATAAGTGAACAGAACCCGTGATGAAGAAAATTTTTGTCTGGCACTGGCAGGACATAAATAAAGTATTAGGTTAAGATTTGATAAATTATTGTTAGTTCATATTAAATATATGAAGATTGAATAAATAAATAACGAAGAAAAAAAAAAAAAAAAAAAAAAAAAAAAAAAAAAAAAAAAAGTGAACAAAATATTAAAAAGTGTCAAGTCCAGTTAACTAACTAACTAAACAAACAAACATAAAAAGTCTTTATTAAGAAAAAAAAAAATAATTAAAATATACATATAATTTAAAAAATGAAAAGTTGTTGTATATGCAAAAAAGAAGCAAAAACCTGGAAATGGTAGCTTCTTCAGTGTGCCCAATGATAACCGTAGGCTCTGCACTTCTCCCGACATGCAGTTGTTTGCGCTGACCATTTTGCGCCAACAAACATTATTAGGTTACAAAAAAGTGCCTCATTTTTGCCGGATGCTGTGGCATTGTGAGTAAATATTTTTATAAATTACATTTTTAATAGATTGTTATAAATATATATTGGGTATTATTATTATGTACAATTCTATAATAAATATAGAATGCCCGACAAAAAAAACATCGCTTTGTTGCCGGATGCTGTACCAGAGTAAGTAAATGTTTTAAAAATTAGAATTTATATGGCTTTAAAAAATATGTTTTGTGCATTATTATAATAATTATAGATTGCCCGAAATACAAAACTTTGCATATCCGTTATTTTACAATCCTGTGACAAACATAACCCCCATACCAGTGTACCACAATCCAGTTGCATTCTGTGAAGAGCGTGCAATGGATCAATCCTTCGTAGTGTTTGCTACTAATAGAAAATTACAAGAAAAGATGTTCTCTGATAATGAAACACAAACTATGTAAGTTTCTTATAGAATTCTAAAATATGATATCCTTACAAATTTAAAATTTTTTTGTATATCTGTGACAAAAATTAAAAAATTATTATCTTGACTTAAGCCAAATTGACTAAAGTACACATTGGCAAAGTTTTAATTATTATGTAATATTTTTCTTTTGAGTTATAGCAACATGACTTATTGGTTTCCTTCTTTCAAAGTACAATAACTTTTGCACATGATGAATATTTAAAAGTGTCGATCATTACCGTTTATGTTAAAAATGTCTCTCCTACAAAACTAAAAAAATGACTTAAGTATTTTTTTCTTATTGCCAAAGATATTAAGTTTCTTTTATAAACAACTAGCTTAACCCGGTGCGCTTCGCTACACTGGCATCCTATGGGAGGTACTTCCCCCCCTGCGCCTACCCGCTTTATTTTTATTTTCAAAAGTGTAGTATACCATAAGAGTGACTTTTAGAAAGTTTGAACATTCTCACTATTACAGTTCTTAAGATATGCGATGTTAAACATTGGCGTCCTATGGGGTATTCCTATACCCCCGCTGCTATTTTATTTCAATTCCGGGGCTCAGAAGATCCTACTACAAAAAGTTCAGCAAAATGCGTGCAGCGGCTCTTAAGATATGCGATAATTAATATTGGCATCCTATGGGGGTACCAATTCCCCTGCCCCTATCGAAAAAATAAGTAGCCTATTTTATTTTTAGGGCTCACTTGATGTTACTGTAAAAATTTCAGGAAAATCGGTTCAGTATAATATTGGCATCCTATGGGGGGTACCAATTCCCCTGCCCCTATCGAAAAAATAAGTAGCCTATTTTATTTTTAGGGCTCACGTGATGTTACTGTAAAAATTTCAGGAAAATCGGTTCAGTATAATATTGGCATCCTATGAGGGGTACCAATTCCCCTGCCCCTATCGAAAAAATAAGTAGCCTATTTTATTTTTAGGGCTCACGTGATGTTACTGTAAAAATTTCAGGAAAATCGGTTCAGTATAATATTGGCATCCTATGGGGGGTACCAATTCCCCTGCCCTTATCGAAAAAATAAGTAGCCTATTTTATTTTTAGGGCTGACGTGATGTTACTGTAAACATTTCAGGAAAATCGGTTCAGTAGTTTCGGAGTCTATAAAGCGACAAACAAACAAACAAACATACATAATTCATTTTTATATATATAGATAATATTTTTATTACAGTCCCGAAAGTCCCAGTTACATTGAATGTTTTACGAAAAAAATTCAAAGCTTGGAGACAGAAGTCAAAGAGCTGAAATGTAACATGGCCAAGGCGAATGCAGTCGTCGACGCAATGCGCAAAATTTTTACGGATGGGCAGGTCCGCAAAATGATGTTTTCTGGCAACATTAATTGGAGATGGCCAGATATTTCCAGCGCAATTTGTATATATGCTGCCGGCCCCAGAGCATATAGCCACTTATATAAAAAAGGGTTTCCACTACCTCACGTTTCGACGTTGCAGCGCTGGAGTCGCAAAGCCAACCTCAGGGAAGGTATTCTCACAACAGCCATAGACTTTATGCGTGAAATTACCGACCTTGATCCCGAGGATAAAATTTGTGTATTAGTTTTTGACGAGATGAAGGTGGTGGAAACCTTTGAGTATGATGATGTTGCTGACGCAGTGAGAACGTCAGTAAATTACGTGCAAGTGGTTATGGTTCGAGGCCTTCGTAAATCGTGGAAGCAGCCGGTTTTTTATAATTTTGACTGCCAAATGACTGTCGAACTTATAGAAAACATAACGGCAGAACTGCATAAGATAGGGGTTCTTGTTGTTGCAATGGTATGCGACATGGGGCCCACTAACCGTAAGTTATGGAGACAATTAAATATTTCGTCAGGTAAGTTGTTATATAAAAACACAAACGAATACATTGTAATCATATTTTCAAACCTCCTGCATCTTTTTCTTTGCCGGGGATAAATGATTACAATATTGGTTAAATTTTCTTTGCGTTGTGTTATCCACTGCACAAACGGTAAATAAAAAAACGGTAGTATTAAACATTTCTAATAAATATTTAAGTTCCACGGTAAATTTAAATAATTTTGTACAGATATGCTATACGTTTTACGATAAATTTAATTTTAAATAATATTAAGAACATAATTAAGCTCAACGGTAAATTTAAATTTAATTTATTTTTGATAGATAATAAGTTTAACGATAAATTAAATTTTGATTAATATTAAGGACGTAATTAAGTTCAACGGTAAATTTAAATTATTTTTGATAAATAATAAGTTTAACGATAAATTTTATTTTGATTAATATTTAAGACGTAATTAAGTTCAACGGTAAATTTAAATTTAATTAATTTTTATAGATAATAAGTTTAACGATAAATATTATTTTAAGACATTTGTAAGTACCACGGTTAATTTAAATTAAATAAATTTTTAAAAGAGTTCTACGATTAATATCATTTTTAGGACGTATTTAAGTTGTACGGTAAATTTTATTAATTTTTAAAAGGTAATAATTTAATTAATTTTTAACACATAGCTATGTTTTGCTTTTGCTAAAAAATTTAATGTTAAGAATTGTGCTGATATTGTTATATTTTAATAACCGAATGCTTCTTAGAAAAGCCATGGTTCCCGCACCCTATAAATAAGTCGGACAAAATTTTTGTATTTGGTGATGCGCCACACCTTGTCAAATTAATCAGAAATCATTTTCTGGACACTGGATTAGTTTATGAAAAAAACCTTATTACATCACGCACTTTTGTTGATTTGCTGAAGCACACATCAGCTAGCGACGTCTCAATTACGTTTAAGTTAAGTAACGAGCACCTTGATGTAAAAGGTTCAGGTACTAATTCAATAATAAATTAATAAATGATCACGGAATAAAATTTTTATTTTTCAAATTTCTAGCTAGACCAAAAGTAAAGCTTGCGACACAGCTATTTTCTAATACCTCAGCAAACGCTATACTACGGTGCTATTCTTTAGGCATGGAAATGTGTAATCCGGTTATTACCGCTGAATTTGTGCAATTTGTACACGACTGGTTTGATGTGCACAACTCAACGCTGGATACATTTAATTTCCCTGGAAAGGTAAATTTGGAAAATTTGTTTATGGCAAACGCATAAGTAAAAATGTCTTTTAAGGAACCATTTGGGATTGCGGTAGAACGACTGCTACAAATTTTAAAACGTATGACGAAAGTAATGAGTTCCCATATTATACCAAATAGACAAACGTTAAAGTTTTTCCAAAAATAATAACATCCAATAATTCCTTGGAAATGCTTCTTAGATATGTTTCCGATAAACCAAGACATACTTGAGAATTTCTTTGGTGCAATACGTAGCAAAGGGGGGTTTAAATGACCACCCATCAACGAAAGATTTTAAACATCGGTTACGAAAATATATATTAGGTACGTTATTTATAAAAACTTTGTGTTTCGTTATCTTCTTATTAATTCTGTTATTTATTTTCAGCAAGAAACACAGAACACCTTAGCGGCACTGGCAACGTTGGCTATGGCACAACTGAGTGGCTTAACAATAGCAATGAAAAATTAAACAACAACCGTTTTTCCCAATACAAACCATCGAAAAGTCTGCCGGACCTACCTGAAGACGACGAGAGTGAAGCAAAACCCGATACACTGGACGACCTAGATGTAACCAATTTTCCAGATATAGGTGCTCTTCAAGAGGATGCGTTAGAGTACATATCAGGGTACATCATCCGAAAGCTTCACCTTCGAAAGGCTATTTAAAAAAACCTGCTTGTTCATTTGTAAAACAAATTAAAGCTCTTTAGGGCATTTTTTATAAAATAAATGGGCTTGAAATTTCCCATTCAAAATGCCTTCATGAACGACTGCTGAAGGAAAGCGAATTTATCGAGCTCTCTGGAAAAATAAAAGCTTTTTTTTCAAGTGTCGTATTCACTTTAGTATAAGGCACTTGAATAAACGTTTAAAAGAGCAAAAACTTAAACAGAAGAAAATGGGATTCAAAAAGATGATTAAAATTAATCTTTAAAAGTCCTATTACTCTTCTTGTTTTAAAAATCGCAATCAGTTTTTTGGGACGGGCCACCCTCAACGCAAACCCGCACCAAAATCACACTTTGTCATCACAATTGCAATCATCAGTACTTAACCCATTAACATCGCCTTTCATTATTTACCTCCTTAAGAAAAAGTTTGGTCGTTAGAACTCAAAAATAGTGATATTAAATTCAATTGTAAAAGTGGGAAAAAGGAACCAGTATATATATATATATATACATATATATATATATATATATATATATATATATATATATATGTATATATTACAAAAATTAGTTTTGAACACATAGGGCCTAGTCAATAAAACAATTATAAAAAACACCTAAGATTAACTTTTTTAATATTATTTATTTAAATAAAATAAAGACACTGAACGAAATATGAATTGAAACGATTTTATTTACCTAGCTTCTTTTGGGCCACAAACAAGTAAGTTAAGACCTTCAATTCAGTAGAGAGATTAATACAAACATAATTTGTTGGTACATTTATATTTTAGCAGCATCGTCCGCTTTAATTTGCTACCGTAATTTATTAATTGTGTATTGTCACAGTGCAATCGACTGCAAAATGTTAATATACATACATATGTACATACTTATATCGTTAGGCCCTACCTAACATTTTGAAAATGTAACAGAAGCAAAAAACTATTTAAAATGATAAATTGATAAATCACTTTAAACTCTTTATAATTTATTTTTCTTCTATTATTCTTGTAAAACCTACCAGTAGTTTCGACAATTAATATTATAACAGATTAATATATGCTTTATAGAACACGAGGGCAAAACTCGTCCGTTTAAATTACATTAAAAACAAAATTTCCAAATTTGTTTTTGTTTCAAATTTAAGTTTAACGGACGAGTTTCGTGGTCGTATTCTATAAGCCACACACAAGATTTTCTTTATTTGTTTTAATAAAAACTACACACTAGCGCATAATCTTGATTTAAAACAAAAATGTTGATTATATAATAGATTATAAGTAATCTCTTGTTTGTCCTTGTTCACTTTTGAGCGAGATAAACAATGATTGGAACAAATCTAGTTTACCGACGCAGTTGCGAATAAAAAAAAGTACCCAGGGTGTTAGAAAATGGAAAAATAAGAAGAAAAAATGCAATAAGAAAGTTGGCGCAAACGCTTAGTTTTCGAGTTATGTACGTTTAAATTTTTCATATAAATATGCGATTTTCCACTACAATTCTAAACGTATATGGCCAATATTGGTATCATTTTAAAACTCTTGAACAGATTTTTCTGAATATAAATAATTGATTTTAAACTCTTTACCTCACATTAGTTTTTTTTCATTTACGTCGAAATGTTACGGAAGTGCACTAGGAAAGAATGCAGTTTATTTGGCAAAAGTGCACTTTACGGGGCGTACGGAAAAAAAAAAAAAAAAAAGTTGGACCCCCTCTGGAATAAAAAAAGAAAAAAACCAAAATTAAAATTTAAGGGGGCTGAGGCCCCTGGGACCCCATGGATCAAAAAAAGCGGCCCGCCCACTTAGTGGTATGTGTGGGTACTCAAATTAAAGGTAATTGTGTAAAAAATACGAAATTAATAAAATTTAGGTCGAGCGGGACTTCTGGGTTCCTCTGGGGGTAAAAAAATTGCCCCTCCCACCCTTATAACTATGTGTGGGTACTCGAATGAAAGGTATTTTGCTTACGATTGTAAATATTTTGTTTCTATTTTGCTTTTTTAATGTTATACCTATGCGCTAAAATTTTCAAATGAGTTTTATTATTTTTTTGTAACTAAAGCTTCTTTGTATAGCCGGCCTTCGGCCGGGCGCAAGGATTTTCTCCTCTATGGTATAACAAAGACCGGCTTCGCTAACTAAAGCTTTTTTGTATAGCCGGCCTTCGGCCGGGCGCAAGGATTTTCTCCTCTATGGTATAAAAAGACCGGCTTCGCTAACTAAAGCTTTTCTGTATAGCCGGCCTTCGGCCGGGCGCAAGGATTTTCTCCTCTATGGTATAACAAAGACCGGCTTCGCTTACTAAAGCTTCTCTGCATAGCCGGCCTTCGGCCGGGCAAAAGGATTTTCTCCTCTATGGTATAACAAAGACCGGCTTCGCTAACTAAAACTTCTCTGCATAGCTATAAAAGATACATAAATTAACCTAGAGAGGAAAATATTAAACGAATACAAAAACAAAATACATATTTGCAATCGTGAGCAAATTACCTTTAATTTGAGTATCCACACAGATATACATAAGTGTTATGGGGGGACACTTTTTTTGCCCCAGAGGGCCCTAGAAATGCCGCCCACCCAAAATTTTATTATTTTCGTTTTTGTTGCACAATTACCTTTAATTTGAGTACCCACACATACCATTCAGTGGGCGGGGCGGTTTTATGGACCCAGGGGTCCCCACGGGCCTCAGCCCCCTTAAATATTAATTTTGGTATTTTTTTTTTTTAATTCTGGATCGGGTGGCATATTTTTTATATTTTTTTTTCGTACGCCCCGTAAAGTGCACTTCAGCCGTTTATTTAAATAAAAGTGTAATACAAATTTTATAAAATAACAAACACTAGCATCGCAAAAAAACCTTTGCATAGCCAGCCTTTGGTCGGATGCAAGGATCTTCTCCTCTATGGTATAACAAACACCAGTTTCGCTTACTGAAGCTTATTTGCAATGATACAATATTAGCCATATACATTTGAAAATTTAGTGCAAAATCACATTTTTATATGAAAACTTTAAACGTCCATAACTCGAAAACTAAGCGTTTGCGCCAACTTTCTTATTTTATTTTTTCTTCTTATGATTCCATTTTCTATCACCCTAGGTACTTTTTTTTTTTATTTGGAGCTGCGTCGGAAAACTAGATTTAAGCCCAATGATTTATAAACATCACTGGCATTTGGATCTTTGGCCACACTATAATCAGTTTCTAAACGTTTCAACTCTGTGCTTTTTAGTTTACCGCAACAATAGTTAATAATATTTTAGTAAGTAAATAACATTATAAAACAATAAATACTATGTTTGCACTAACCCGTAACCCGTTTGATGAACTAATGTTTTTGTTAAACGTGGTTTGTGTTTTGTTATTTTTGTCTTGATCACGCAATTTGTGTTGATTGCATCGGTCTACTTTAACACATTGCCACTTCACTATCAAAAAACACTTCTTGTCTCTTTCTTCGAAAGCTGCCCTCGCAACTGATTTGGGCCTTTTTCACCCGTCACTTTTTGCATATCTGTGTGTAATCTGTGCTCATATCACAGATTACTACTCTGTGCTCATATAGAGAAATGTCAAATGTTGCTTACAATTGAATTCGCCTTGTTTATGTTTTTTGACACACGGACCAACTCAAGCAACAACAAGGCGAATTTAACTCTTGCAAAATGAAAAGGGGTTGGTACGGAGATGCCTGCACTTGGGCAGTACGCTTTGTGTTCTCATTCGTAGGTATATGCACAACAATGGCTGCATGTAAATTTTTTTCGTTGTTTTCCTCTTTGGTTCGCTTTGAATATAAGTGTTGTTGTTTTGAAGCAAAAAAAGTTGAAACCGGTTACTGCGTGTGAACGTAATGGCATCTTCAAAAGGGAATTTAAAAGAAGTTGAGCATCAAAAGATGAAACGTGTAAATTGCGACTAAAGGCTAGTTTACACGGTAATACAATGAGTTACGACATGTCAAAAAATGATGTAGAATGAGACAAATCTTATAATGTAAAAGCAAAATGCATTGAGTAAGAGAGAATACGGATAAAAATATGACAATCGGTCGGTAAATGTTCATTTTTTAAACCATTTTAGAAACTTATGTATTCTCATCACACCAGAGTCGCATTTTAGCAGAGTATATTGAAGGTGGTAACATTTTTATAAAATTACAAAAACAAGCAGAATCAACTCAGGAAATGTTCATGTTGTTTTTGTAAATATTGTTAAACTGCAACCATCTGCTTTTTTGTTATTAACTCACTTTGCTTTTATTTTATTTAACCTTGCGGCCACACGATCAACTTTTTGTTGATAGTCTTTTACATATACTGTTTGTCAAAATTTTCATAAATTGAAAGCTGTGACGTAGGCTGCACGCAATTTTTAAGCAATTTACTTTCAAGATGTCATCAAACGAAAAATTTTCTCACTAAACATCTAATCAGCTGATAAATTGCCAAACAAATGGATAGTTAAAATTGAGATCAATCTCGTGGTCAATTTAAAAAGTGTGAGTGTGTTAGTAAAAAAAATGAGAGTGAGAGCAAATTGAAAGGAATTGAAAGACAAAAATTGAACGTGTGGCCTCCAAGTTAATCATCCGTGGAAACATGAAAAATACTTACCAACAGATTTTTATTTTTTTATTTTAAACACGGAGAGAATTTCATAATATTTTGATTCCACAAAGTCGTAATACATTGTATTACCATGGAAACCATGATGAAATAAACTTATTAAACTTATTCCACCATGATGTAAACTAGCCTTACCCTACGGCCACACGTGCAATTTGTGATGTCTTAACACAAGCAAAAACGCCGGCAGAACAACTTCGTCAAATTGCCAATGTGTTTTAGGTGGAGAACACGTAAAAATCGTACAACAAGTTTAAAAACAAGCTAAAGACAGGTTGTGTGTTATATTCAAAGCGAAGAAAAAGTTTAGCGCTTAAACATAGTATACATCGCTAAAAATAACAATATTAAATATTAACGTGCTTTAAAATTAATTTATTTTCGGAAAACTTATTTTGCACTTTATTTTGCGCTTTAATTTTAATTATTTATAAGCCAAGCGCGTATTTTTGACAAGTTGTAGAAAAAAGTTAATAAAACGCCACAATAAAAAGCTGTCTGTCAAACTTAAACGTCAAGTTATGTTATAAAATAGCTTTCAAGACATATTGCTTAACAACGCTGTTAAAGCACAAACAAAACACTAACATGAGGAGGCTATACCTAGCACTAATATGATGTTAGTGTTAATGTTAACAATTTGATGTCAGTTGTAGCCTGGGTGTTAAGAATAACATTTTGGCGTTTCGAGGCACCAAAAGGCACCATAAATAGTGCCAAAAGCACTGAGTTGGCACCACTGATAGTTAGCATCACTGCAAGGCGAATTTTTTTAATTCGCCTTGGCATCACTGGTTGTGATTCCAGGATTTGTCGTTCATCGATATTGTTGAACGCATCTGAAGTTTGTTCTTTTAAAATCATAGACATTTGTGGTTAAAATTGCGGATGAAGTATTTATATTTAATGTTCACATCTAGCGAAGAGCGTATATGAAAGTTTGAGTGATTTTTTATTGTAAATTAGTGTTTTGTTTGAACTCGTAAACAACAAAGGAAAGTTGCTTCTCAGGCACTTGACTATATTAAATATACATTCATATAAAAATTGACTTTGTTTCAACAGTGATATACATACATCCATTTATATTTACTTTAAATAAAAAAATAAGAAAAAATGTCTGAAAGTACTTATAACACAGTCGCTGAAAATAAGCCGGAGGATCCTCAGGCAGCTGAGAATGCTAGTGGAGAAAAAATTGAAAACACTACAAATTCTATAGAAAATTGTGCCAACGCCCAAAAGTCTTCAGCTTTAGAAAAACCTTCTGTAGACATTAAGAAGGAAAATGAAACTTCTGCTTTAACAAAGTCTGAGCCTTCTGCAAAATATTGTGTGCATAAAACAAATTTTGAAAAGGATACAATATATTTATACCAGTTTTCTAGAACACCACTTTTGCCATCTTTATCTCCATATTGCCTTAAAGTGGAAACCTGGCTTCGTCTAGCCGGACTTAAATACGAGGTGTGTATGTAAACCTTAAAAAAAAAATAGAAATGTACATCATTATATGGTCGCCATGTTGCTTTTTCTTTGCGAACTCCTCCCTATTTTGTCATTCCTTTTAAATATAAGATTACCAGTCAGTCAGTGTTATATTACTTTTTCCAAAATATTAATTTTTTTAAAAAAAACTTTTCGCCCAAAATACTTGCAATCTGTTAAAAAAATAACCACTTCTTGTATTTTGTTTTATTTATTAAAAAAACCACAAACAAAATATGTACATATGAATGTACTGGAACAAGTCCAGTTTACCAACGCAGCTCTAAATAAAAAAAAAGTTCATAGGGTGATAGAAAATTGAAAAATAAGAAGAAAAAATAAAATGGCAAAATTCTCGGAAACGCATAGTTTCCGAGTTATGGACCTCGGAAGTTTTCATATGAATTTGTGATTTCCCACTACATTTCTGAACGTATATGGCCAATATTGGTATCATTTGAAAGCTTTTGAACAGATCTTTCTGGAAATGCAAAATTTTTTTAAAACTTTTTAACTCTTTAGCTCCTAATACAGTTTTTACAAAATTTTATATCAAAATGTTACGGAAGTGCACTAGGTAATAAAAATTTTATCAAAAAAATCCCAGCTTCGCTAAATAAAGCTTCTCCACATAGCCGGCCTTTGACCGGGCGCAAGGGTTTTCTCCTCTATGGTATAATAAACACCGGCTTCGCTATATAAAGCTTCTCCACATAGCCGGCCTTCGGCCGGGCGCAAGGATTTTCTCCTCTATGGTATAACAAACACCGGCTTCGCTAAATAAAGCTTCTCCGCATAGCCGGCCTACGGCCGGGCGCAAGGATTTTCTCCTCTATGGTATAACAAACACCGGCTTCGCTAAATAAAGCTTCTCCGCATAGCCGGCCTATGGCCGGGCACAAGGATTTTCTCCTCTATGGTATAACAAACACCGGCTTCGCTAAATAAAGCTTCTTCGCATAGCCGGCCTTCGGCCGGATGAACAGATTTTCTCCTCTATGGTATAACAAACACCGGCTTCGCTTACTAATGCTTTTCTGCATAGGTTTTCTCCCGAATCAGAGAGAGAATAATTTTTTTAATTTTTTTTTTAATTTCTTAGTGTAGATAGAAATAAGTATGTATGTATGTATAAAAGTTAAGTTTATTTTAGAAAAAAGTGAATTAAAAAACAAATTTAAAACATAAATACATATATTTTTATGCTTACTAAAAACTTTTGTTTTTTCGTAAATTCATCGCCGCTCCTTAATGGATTAAGAATTTTTAAATAAAATGTTTATATCCAGAAATATCTATTCAAAAGCTTTCAAATGATACCAATATTGGCCATATAGGTTCAGAAATGTAATGGGAAATCGCAAATTCATATGAAAACTTCAGAGGTCCATAACTCGGAAACTATGCGTTTCCGAGAATTTTGCCATTTAATTTTTTCTTCTTATTTTTCAATTTTCTATCACCCTATGTACTTTTTTTTATTATTTGGAGCTGCGTTGGTAAACTGGACTTAAGCCAATGTACTTAACGCACTTGGTCAATAATAGTGTATTAACTCGAAATTTTTTATTTTTTCACTTTAATAAAAAAAATCGATATCTAACCGCTGTAAAAATTTACCATTTTGTCTACTTTTTTGTTAATGAAACGGTTGGTTTAAAAATTCTTTTTGATACCTATGCCTTTAATGAAAAATTGTTTTTCTTCTACTGAAGATTTTTGAAAATTGTGGTAATACAGGATTGTTGAACAATTGCGACAGGGTTACCAAACTTGTTCTTTTCCGACCAAATTTGGTCGTATATTTTCCGTTTGATCGGATCAATGTATATTTATAGCAGGTAGCCGCGAGATTACAACAATTGTACAATAACAGTACGTTTACATTTGACAGTAATGGCAAGACAGTAAGCAAATACATATTAGTTGCCAAAAACACTACTTGCTGTCTTCGTGACGTAGGCGTCCAGACAGTAGTTAAGACAGTTCACTTTTAAAAAAATGTCTAACACTGCGGCCACACGATCAACTTTTTGTTGATAGTCTTTTACATATACTGCTTGTCAAAATTTACATTAATTGAAAGCTGTGACGTAGGCTGCATGCAATTTTTAAGCAATTTACTTTCAAGATGTCATCAAGAAAACAAGTTATACTGACAAACGAAAAATTAGCTCACTAAACTTCTAATCAGCTGTTAAATTGAGCGTAAAATTGCCAAACAAATGGATAGTTAAAATTGAGAGCAATCTCGTGATCAATTTAAAAAGTGTGAGTGTGTTAGTGAAAAAAATGAGAGTGAGAGCAAATTGAAAGGAATTGAAAGACAAAAATTGATCGTGTGGCCTCCAAGTAACGTGAATGTCGCAGTGCAAGTTCTAGCTAAACATGTTTTATATGAACTTAACAAATCAAAAATAGCATTTAACAACTATTTTTTTGTGAACTTAGATAACCCTTAAGTAAAACATGCAAAACCAAATTATTATTATTATTATTTATTAGTAGTATTTAATACTTTTTCATTACATTTCACTTAAATACATTTCATCATATTTTTCTTTTTAAGCTCTAATTTTCATTAACATTTTTAATAAAATCAACAACTTTTTTTCTAAAAATAGTATTGCTTGTTTCGTTTTTTATGTTGTTTGGCATCATATTGTAAGTTCTCAGTCCTTTGTAAAATAATAATCGTTGTGTATCACTAGTATTTGATCGTTGCAATCTGAAATTCTGATTATTTCGTAGATTATACGGCTGAACATCTCCAACATATCTAAGTTGCTCTACCAAGTAATCTGGTGCTTCTCCCATCTTCATTTTTTTTATAAAAATTAATGTGTTAAATTCCAGTCTTTGGTGTATGTTCATCCATTTTAGGGTATCTAACATATATCTTATTGATGTAAAACTATTGAATTTTAATATAGACCGCATTGCTTTATTTTGCAATTTTTGTAATCTATTTATTTGATTAGCCGTGCAACATGTATACAGAATTGTTGACCCGTATTCAAAATGTGGTTTTATAATAGTATTATAAATGTTTATTGCCGTAATAATAGACACTTTGTTTCTTACACGCTTAAAAAATCCGATCTTTTTTCCAATTTTTTTTGCAAATATAACCCTAACCTTCTTTAAAATTTAATTCTTTATCTATAAAAAAAACCCCAGATATTTTATTTTATCTACTTTTTCAATTACTACATCATTAATCTTGAATTCTTTATCACTGTTCATGTTTATTTCCATTAGCTTGGATTTATTTTCATTTAATTTTAATTTGTTCATTTTTAGCCAGTTATTAATTTTATGCATATCTGTTTTTAATTTTTCATAACACATATCCTCTGTTTGGGCTTCTGTGAAAATCAGGGTATCGTCGGCATAAAGAACTATTTCACAATTTTCTAAAACTTTTTCCATGTCATTAATATATATAATAAATAACAGAGCACCTAGAATAGAGCCCTGAGGTACACCAAAATCATTTTCTTTCTCCACTGATTTTACATTGTTAACTTTTGTCATTTGTCTTCTATTAGTTAAGTAGGATTGAAACCATTTTAATTCATTATCCTGTATCCCATATTTTTTTAGTTTTTCTAACATAATATCTCGGTCAATAGTTTCGAATGCCCTTTTGAAATCTAGAAATATTGCCACAATTTTATTATTTTGCTTCATGTATTTCCATCTATTTATGACATAATTCACAGCAGTCTCACATGAGTGTTTTCTTCTGAATCCTGACTGATATTTTGAAAGAATTTTATTTTGTTCAATATATTCTTCCAGCTGATTTTTAACAATTTTTTCCAAAATTTTTTCACATGTTTTTAGGCTGTTTATAGGCCGATACTCTTCGCACTTCACCGTATTTTTTACTTTTTCTATTGGAGTAATAACTGATTCTTTCCAATTGTTTGGAAATATTCCGGTTTCAAGAGATTTGTTTACTATATTAAGTATTTTATTGCCAACTATGTCCCAATTATCTAATATTAATTTATTACTTATTTTATTATAGTCTAGTTTGTTGTTTATATATTTACATATAACTTTT
Organism: Pollenia amentaria; assembly: GCA_943735925.1. Classification (NCBI taxonomy): domain Eukaryota; kingdom Metazoa; phylum Arthropoda; class Insecta; order Diptera; family Polleniidae; genus Pollenia; species Pollenia amentaria. The sequence goes on from OX031009.1 coordinate 66,821,998, forward strand.
AACTCTTTCAAACTTATTGCACGAAATTTATATTTGCTTTCTATCACAGGTATATTATTTTCATATTGCACATAATCAATTGAGTTATTTATTTCCTTAATACTGTCTATAAAATAATTATTAAAATTTTCCGCAATTTGTATATTATACTTATACTCTTTTTCTTTAAATATTACAGTTTTTATCACAGATCTGGGGTTTCCTAGCACAAGTTCTTTTATTTTTCTCCACATATCTTTTTGGTTATTTGTATTGTTTATTCTATTATTTATATAATTGTTTTTTTCGATCTCAATTTTTACTTTATATGCATTTCTTATTATTTTATAGGCATTCCATGCCTCATTTGTATTGTAATTAATTGCACTTTGGTATTTAAAAATCTTTTCTCTTTTCATGTTTTTAAGTTCATTGCTAAACCATTTATTTCCATGCTTTTCATTTATTTTCTTTTTGACAGTAAATTTTTTTATTGTATTTTCTATACATTTATCAAAATGATGGACATAGTAGTTTAGATTGTTCACTTCATTACACTCTATTACGGCACTTAATTCATTATTGAAACGGGTTTTATTATATTTAAATATTTCTACTTCTTCTACTTGTTCATGTAATATATTTTCGTTTTTAATAAATATGTCTTGTTTCGTGATCTGCTATTTTATTGTTTATATTAGTTTTTGCTAAAATTTTTTCATTATTTGTTATAACATAATCTATTAAAGTTTTAGAAGTCTTTGTTATTCTAGTATATTCACTAATTATTTGCTTTAGACCGTTATCATTTAGAACACTTTCTATTTTAGATTTATAAAAGTCTTTTAACCAATCTATATTAAAATCTCCGACTATTATCATATCACAGTTTTCTTCACACAGTTCTTCCATTATTTCTTGAAAATCGTTGCAAAATTCCGGCTTTTGGCTACTTGGTGATCTGTATACTATTACTAATATAAAAGTTGTTTTTTCATATTTTGCTCTATAAGCACTAATCCAATATTTTGATTCTTTTTCATATTCACTTATTTTGTTTATGTTCCATTGTTTTTTGAAATACAGTGAACTCGCGAAAACGTGAACACTCGAAAGTGTGAACGTCTCAGAAACGTGAACAAATTTATTTTTACACAGACTATTCTAAAACGTGAACAAAATCTGGAAGCTCTAAAACGTGAACACATTTTTGTTTATTTTTGTATGCTGTTTAAAATGTTTTTTTTTTTTAAATTGGGAAATCCCCCAATTGAGTTCACTTATTGGTTGATGTTACAGCGTTTGTTTTTCTTAATTTTATGTATACGCTGACCTGTTAGTTGTTTTTTGACATCGCTACGTAAAAGTTGAAAGTAATTAAAAATTTTTATTCGTGAAAGTGAAAAATGTCATTAAAAACCCGAAAGGTTTATCTTTGAAAGATAAAGTAAATATTCTTGAACTATTGCAAAAAGGTTATAGTGTCAGTGGCTTGGCAAGAAAATATGGTGTTGCTAAATCAACAGTTTGTTCCATTAAAAAAAATAGGAAATAACAAATCGTGTAAATAATACTTTTTATGGTACCGGAAAGCGTAAAACATAACGTTCTTCTGAGCTTCCGAAAATGGAAAAAATTTGTTAAGCATGGTCGAACAAAAAACTTATCAAAAAAAAGATGACCGACTTTTTCCTATAAAATGTTTTTTCCTCATAAACATTTTTCAAACAAAAAAATGTCCCCATTAGTTTTTGTTAATTTTATGTGTATTTTTTTTAATATTCATAAGAAATTTATTTTTTATTTATCATATGCAAATTGAACTGAATTATTGCATATTTGTAAATATATTTTTTGTTATTAAAAATGAATAAAATATTTGTTTTAAAATACTTGTTTATCTATTTATTTTGGAATAGTTAGAGGTGTTATTTTTTTTAAATTTGGCATTCGATAACGTGAACAAACTCGAAAACGTGAACCGCCTTGGTAAAAATTAGTTCACGTTATCGCGAGTTCACTGTATGCGATTACACCACCTGTTTTGCTTGAATTGGATAATGTGTTAAAATGGTTATATTGCTTTATTAGAATCTCCGATTCATCCACTGTATCAGTCAAATGAGTTTCAGACAGAATTATGAACTCTGGTTTATTCATTTCAGCCATTGTTTCTAATTGAACAAAGTTATTGAGGAGTCCTTGAATGTTTGTATATATTCCATGTATTTGCTTTTCTATTTGCTTTGGTTGTTAGGCTGCAATGCCTATTCTTCTCTTTTTTAGATTAAGTTTATTTTGGTATACAGGGCATTCTCTATTATTGGTAACGTGATTCTCATCTAGTCCTAAGTTGAGCCTTCTATTTTCTTTCATGCAGTTGACGCATTTAGCTATTACTTCTTTACTACATTCACTACTTTTGTGTTTTCTATGACATTTGTAACATATTTCTTCGTTTTTACATTCTGATGCTTTATGATTATAGCCTTGACATTTAAAACATTGTAATATATTTGTTCCATCAAAAACTCGGCATCTGTCCCATCCAACATTAATTTTTTAACTCGACATAACTCTAGCATATGACTCATTATCTATTTTAATTTTGGCATTATATATTGTTTTATTAAATCTTTTTGTTTCAAACATTTTTATAATTTCAATATGACTTTTTCCTAATATTTCCCGGTTGCAATACATGCAAACTTTTTCACTTATACATATACACTTTTCCAACTGTCTTGTCTACTGTCTTGCAAATTTTGCAGACAGTAAAATGGCCAGTAATTTGACATTTGCTGACAGTAATTTGAAGTTTTGTTCGCAAAAGTAAAAAAAAAAATAAACAATTAAAAGAAAATTAATAAATTATGCAAAATTTAAAACCAATAATGAAAGTTATAATTAATATTAATATATATGTGGCAACCCTGGTTGAATAAACAAGCAAAATAACAAAGCTCTGTGTAAAATTTAAATAAAAATAAAAACAGTGCTTAAAATAGATAGTGACTATTGAAAACATAAATAAATAACAAAAATTTTTTATATTATTTAACATAAAAAATAAAAATTTTGTGAAATAAAATTGAAAAATGGCTGAATGCAGTAAATGCAAATCAGCAATAAGAGGTGAAAGCGGCAATAGATGCAACGGTGTTTGTGATAAAGTTTATCATTATAACAAAAAATGTGCAGGTATCGATCAATATTCTCCAAAACTTATAGATGAGGACAATTTTGTGCGTTTTATTTGCAATGATTGTATGCTTTATATTCAGAATGTAGATCTTGTGTTAAGAGACATCCAAGAAGGAGTAAATAAAAACAAACAAATATTAGTGGATTATAAAAATTAATTTGAAAGCTCCCTAAAACAAAACGAATGCGAAATAAAAGCTTTGCTGGAAGCAATAGAGAATCGTTATGATGAAAGATTTAAAAAAATTGATAAAATCCAAAAAATGTAAGAAAAAAACGTAGAAATTGTGAAAAACTTGTATGGAAATGTAAGCGAAATAGAAAATAAAAATAAAAACATGTATGATATAATAGAGAAGAATAATACAAAGATGTGTAATGAAATAAAAAAGCGATTAATGATACAAACATCAAAACCAAAATGACATAGGTATGCACAAACAGTAGCAAAAACAGTGATGCCATTTGTCTCAAAAAATATCCCGCTAATTATAAAGCCGAAAGAGAAACAAAGTGTCGTAAAAACAAAAGCTTTATTGAATGAGAAAATAAATCCAATAAATTTTAAAATAACAAATGTAGAAAACAGAAGAAATGGAACTTTAGTAATTCAGAGTGAACATGTTGAAGAAAGAGAAAAAATGAAAGAAGTTATACAAAATGAAATAAGTGAAAAATATGAAATAACGGTTCCAAAGCAAATCGAAATGCAAATAATCGTAACGGACATGAACTTTAAAATATCCGAGAGAGAATTAATTGAAAAAATGAAAAAACAAAATGAAATATTAGGAAAAAGTCATATTGAAATTATAAAAATGTTTGAAACAAAAAGATTTAATAAAACAATATATAATGCCAAAATTAAAATAGATAATAAGTCATATGCTAGAGTTATGTCGAGTCAAAAAATTAATGTTGGATGGGACAGATGCGAAAATATATTTATTACATGAACAAGTAGAAGAAGTAGAAATATTTAAATATAATAAAACCCGTTTCAATAATGAATTAAGTGCCGTAATAGAGTGTAATGAAGTGAAAAATTTAAACTACTATGTCCATCATTTTGATAAATGTATAGAAAATACAATAAAAAAATTTACTGTCAAAAAGAAAATAAATGAAAAGCATGGAAATAAATGGTTTAGCAATGAACTTAAAAACATGAAAAGAGAAAAGATTTTTAAATACCAAAGTGCAATTAATTACAATACAAATGAGGCATGGAATGCCTATAAAATAATAAGAAATGCATATAAAGTAAAAATTGAGATCGAAAAAAACAATTATATAAATAATAGAATAAACAATACAAATAACCAAAAAGATATGTGGAGAAAAATAAAAGAACTTGTGCTAGGAAACCCCAGATCTGTGATAAAAACTGTAATATTTAAAGAAAAAGAGTATAAGGATAATATACAAATAGCGGAAAATTTTAATAATTATTTTATAGACAGTATTAAGGAAATAAATAACTCAATTGATTATGTGCAATATGAAAATAATATACCTGTGATAGAAAGCAAATATAAATTTCGTGCAATAAGTTTGACAGAGTTAAAAGTTATATGTAAATATATAAACAACAAACTAGACTATAATAAAATAAGTAATAAATTAATATTAGATAATTGGGACATAGTTGGCAATAAAATACTTAATATAGTAAACAAATCTCTTGAAACCGGAATATTTCCAAACAATTGGAAAGAACCAGTTATTACTCCAATAGAAAAAGTAAAAAATACGGTGAAGTGCGAAGAGTATCGGCCTATAAACAGCCTAAAAACATGTGAAAAAATTTTGGAAAAAATTGTTAAAAATCAGCTGGAAGAATATATTGAACAAAATAAAATTCTTTCAAAATATCAGTCAGGATTCAGAAGAAAACACTCATGTGAGACTGCTGTGAATTATGTCATAAATAGATGGAAATACATGAAGCAAAATAATAAAATTGTGGCAATATTTCTAGATTTCAAAAGGGCATTCGAAACTATTGACCGAGATATTATGTTAGAAAAACTAAAAAAATATGGGATACAGGATAATGAATTAAAATGGTTTCAATCCTACTTAACTAATAGAAGACAAATGACAAAAGTTAACAATGTAAAATCAGTGGAGAAAGAAAATGATTTTGGTGTACCTCAGGGCTCCATTCTAGGTGCTCTGTTATTTATTATATATGTATATTAATGACATGGAAAAAGTTTTAGAAAATTGTGAAATAGTTCTTTATGCCGACGATACCCTGATTTTCACAGAAGCCCAAACAGAGGATATGTGTTATGAAAAATTAAAAACAGATATGCATAAAATTAATAACTGGCTAAAAATGAGCAAATTAAAATTAAATGAAAATAAATCCAAGCTAATGGAAATAAACATGAACAGTGATAAAGAATTCAAGATTAATGATGTAGTAATTAAAAAAGTAGATAAAATAAAATATCTGGGGTTTTTTATAGATAAAGAATTAAATTTTAAAGAACATTTAGAATATATTTGCAAAAAAATTGGAAAAAAGATCGGATTTTTTAAGCGTGTAAGAAACAAAGTGTCTATTATTACGGCAATAAACATTTATAATACTATTATAAAACCACATTTTGAATACGGGTCAACAATTCTGTATACATGTTGCACGGATAATCAAATAAATAGATTACAAAAATTGCAAAATAAAGCAATGCGGTCTATATTAAAATTCAATCGTTTTACATCAATAAGATATATGTTAGATACCCTAAGATGGATGAACATACACCAAAGACTGGAATTTAACACATTAATTTTTATAAAAAAAATGAAGATGGGAGAAGCACCAGATTACTTGGTAGAGCAACTTAGATATGTTGGAGAGGTTCAGCCGTATAATCTACGAAATAATCAGAATTTCAGATTGCAACGATCAAATACTAGTGATAAACAACGATCATTATTTTACAAAGGACTAAGAACTTACAATATGATGCCAAACAACATAAAAAACGAAACAAGCAATACTATTTTTAGAAAAAAAGTTGTTGATTTTATTAAAAATGGTAATGAAAATTAGAGCTTAAAAAGAAAAATATGATGAAATGTATTTAAGTGAAATGTAATGAAAAAGTATTAAATACTACTAATAAATAATAATAATAATAATAATAATAATAATAATAATAATAATAATAATAATAATAATAATTAATCAATACTATTGCTTTTTTGTTTATGTATGTGGAAAACATATGACACGTTTTTAGATGTTCTATAAGTGCACCAACATGCAAGCAGTCCGTTACAGTAAGTTACGGGTACAGCAACGTTCGCCTAACTCAGCCTTAACAATGCAATACAAAAAACCCTGTTTTGTTTTTGTTGTTATTGGATTGTTGTAGTTCCGACACCACCTGTAGTTGAATTCGCCTTGGTGTTTTGTTAGTAAGGGTTGCTTTTTTGGACCGTAAACACTAACAATGCAATGCAAAAAAGCCTGTGTTGTTTCTATTGTTTTTGGATTGTTGTAATTCCGACACCACCTGCAGTTGAATTCGCCTTGGCCAAACCAAGACCTATCCAATATGTCGGCGCGAGGAGCCAGATGTTTATTTTGCTTTTCCCCTTAGGTTGTCAAAAGTTGTTTACATTTTGCTTATGTTGCCTTTACACATGCAAGTAGTGACATGCCACTGTTCTATACATATTAGCTGCGTTCGAGAACACAAATTTTTTACTATTTTTTACTGAACTTAACTGCATTTTACGAAATTGCGTTCGAGTACACAAAATGCAGTAAATGAGAACACAAATTGAGAGCGTAAAGTGACAGTTCTTGATTGAGTATCCTGCGGGAAAGGGAACTAACACCGGTAGGGGCCGGTTCTAGTTCTAACACTTTATATGAAGGCGACTTGTCACTTTAACATGGCGCTGTCCTAGGAGGAGGTTAATTGGCACCTTTTTGACAATTTGTAACAGGTCACTTAAATAGTCTAAATGAACACATTCAATTTCGGTTAATATAGTATCTGTCGCAAATATTGTCTACACTGAACAGGTCACTAAGCCAACAAAGTGTACTAGTTCAATGTCGGTTGAAAAAATACCGGTCACAGGTAATATCACAAGCGAACTGTCGCAATTTTGATATTTAACACCTATCCATGAATAGTGACAAATGAACTGACCAAAGATTAACCTTAATTACACGGTGTTACAAAATTTCCTTTTTTGCAAGCACTTTCAAAGTGACCTAGTGTATGTTATAGGTCTAGATGAGTGTATTACAAAACCGGTTTTAAAAGTTTCAATATACCTCCAAACTCCCGAGTTATGGACCAAAGAAATTTTTTTGAGGCTGCTACTTTTAAACATTTATAACTTTTTTATTTATTTACCGATTTTTGAAATTAAAACGGTTTTGGAAAGCAAAATAATTGTAATTTTTAAATATATATGTATACTTCTCATACAATATTAGTACAAATATGAATAGATTTTTTTAATTATATGGAAAATTTTTAGTTTTTTTTTAAACTTTTAAAATTTCTACGAGACTTTTTTCCGAATTTAGTTAAAAGACAACAAATATAATAAAGACAGTGTTTTTCTGAGTAAAATGAGACGTCATTTGTTGAAGTCGGTTGAGAAATGAGGAAGTTATAGTACTTTTTGCGAACAAAAGAGTGGAAACCTGTTTCGATTAGATTAGCATGATTTAATAAAATAACTTTAATCTAATAAAACTTAACGAATTTTATATTTGTATCACCAATTTATACATGAGCATTTTGAACAAACATATTGGGGTTCATTCCAAGCACTCCTTACGTACGACCGATCAAAATATAGATTATAAGCTTTTACCACAGATTTTTTTTTTTTTACCAATTCGATACGATATTTTTTGTCAACAAATAAGCCACAAATGTAACAAAAAAGATTACGATTATTACACATTGTAAAGGTGGGCATATTCGTATTGAATTGTAATAAAATATTAAAAATACACTTCACTTAAGCACAATATTATTGTAAAAAATACCTTCATTTAAAAAAACAATTTTTTTCTGATTCGATTTTAAAAACACTAACTAAAAAACAGAAGTTTTGCAATTATCAAAAAAAAAATAACAGTATTTTTAAAAAGTACTTTCAATAATGTTTATTTTAGTGATGGGTCCGTGAGTGGATATTGACTCACACTCACTCACATCAAGAGAAAAATTTTCTAATCAAGCACTGACATCGTGGCTCATTTTAGTACTATACACATTCACAACCAAGTGATTAAACTCAAAATATCGCGTGATTCACGTGAATAATGTTTAAACACACAACAATAAATTTCAGTGTTTTCATTCAAAAATTGGGATTATAAGCACATCATTAATAAATGAATTAATTAATAAAATATTTCATTCCCGAAAATAATTTTTGATAATAAATTTGCATGTGCCCGGCAAAAAAAAACTGAAATTGCAATGCTTACAAGTACAATTCGTGTTGGAAAAAAAACCAGCCAATTGTAGGGGAATGTAAGAAAGAAAAAATTGACGGTTTGTTGTTGTGACTTTGTTGAAGCTTTGATATTGTTACATTTAAGACCTTAGTGTTTTAAAATTCTTATTCACTTTATGGTCTTACTTGTATAATATTTTTAGCTTTTCTAAAGTATTTGGAAAAAGTTTCCTGACGAGCTGGCCTAAGCAACCAGCGAAATGCGCATAGAGACTAGCTTTCCCACAACAATAAATTTCAGTGTTTTCATTCAAAAATTGGGATTATTAGCACATCATTAATAAATGAATTAATTAACTCTACGTCAGTGTTTTAAAGTGAATCACGCAAAATCGGCTCACGTACTCATCTTTGGTTCAACGATCTTTTTTATTGCTTTCTTACACTTTCATGCTCTTTCTCTCATACTCTCTATACTTTAGTGAACTCCTACACTCAGCATACTACACCCATATAAAAAAAAGAACAAAAATTGAGCTATTTACAAGTACAATTGACTTGTTTCTCTTAAATTTCTTTTTTCATTAGCAAAAAATTCGAGTTCTTTTTATTTTAGTTTTTTTGTACCTATATATTCAAAATTTACTGGTTTTAAATAAGCGATTTGTATTGTATTAACAAAAGAAAAAAGTAGTATTTTTTAAGGAATTTTAATGGTTTTTTTTTACAGCTCCTCATAAAAAGTACTATAACTTCCTCATTTCTGAACCGATTTCAACAAATGACATCTCATTTTACTCAGAAAAATACTGTCTTTAATATATTAGTTGTCTTTAAACTAAATTCGGAAAAAAGTCTCGTAGGAATTTTAAAAGTTTAAAAAAAAACTAAAAATTTTCCATATAATTGAAAAAATCTATTCATATTTGTGCTAATGATGTATGAGAAGTATATATATTTAAAAATAACAATTATTTTGCTTTCCTAAACCGTTTGAATTTCAAAAATCGGTTAATAAATAAAAAAGTTATAAATGGTTAAAAGTAGCAGCCTCAAAAAATTTCTTTGGTCCATAACTCGGGAATTTGGAGGTATATTTAAACTTTAAAGCCAGGATTCGTAACATGCTCACCAACACCTTTAACGCACACTAGGTCATTTCAGAAGTGCTTTTCGAGTGTAGCACAGTGTTATTAATGTGTACGAATATTTTTTTTATTATCTTGAAATATTCAAGTTATAAAAAAAAAAATATGGGTAGAAAAATAAATTTGTTTTTGTTTGCAATTCATGTTTACATTTCAATTATATTCCTAGAAGTAGGTTATGTAAAAAAATGTTAAAATTAAAGGAAATTTAATATTTTAATTCTAATACATATCAGTGAGAAATATATAAATACACATTTAAATAAGACTAATGGTCTTTCTAATGCTTCCCTATATATGAAAAAAAAAAACAAAAAATCATAAATAAATAACGGATAAGTTAATATGTTGATAATATAATATAATATAATATAATATAATATAATATAATATAATATAATATAATATAATATAATATAATATAATATAATATAATATAATATAATATAATATAATATAATATAATATAATATAATATAATATAATATAATATAATATAATATAATATAATATAATATAATATAATATAATATAATATAATATAATATAATATAATATAATATAATATAATATAATATAATATAATATAATATAATATAATATAATATAATATAATATAATATAATATAATATAATATAATATAATATAATATAATATAATATAATATAATATAATATAATATAATATAATATAATATAATATAATATAATATAATATAATATAATATAATATAATATAATATAATATAATATAATATAATATAATATAATATAATATAATATAATATAATATAATATAATATAATATAATATAATATAATATAATATAATATAATATAATATAATATAATATAATATAATATAATATAATATAATATAATATAATATAATATAATATAATATAATATAATATAATATAATATAATATAATATAATATAATATAATATAATATAATATAATATAATATAATATAATATAATATAATATAATATAATATAATATAATATAATATAATATAATATAATATAATATAATACAGAGTTCCGAAAAATTCATATATGATCGCTCATATTTAACCATTCATGAATTTTTTCATGAATGAGGAATTTAAAACGTGTAATTTTTTTCACAACCATGAATGAATTGTGAATTTTTTTGCCAATTCATTCATGAGCGTGAGGAAAAATAAATTTTTGACTTTCCTCAGTCATGAAAAATGAGGAAACAAAAAATTTTCTTAACGCTCCTCACCAGTAATGTTGTTGTTGCTCGACAGTTCGCATGACCACAGCACGAAATGTCTTTGTGTGTATTTTGTTTTTGTTAAAGGCAACGAGCCAAAGTGTGTGTTGAATTTTTTGTAGGCAAATATTATTTAAAAAAAAAAAACTAAAAGAACTGCACATATCGTCATCTTAAATGCAGAATAATATAACATCACAGTTTTCAGAAGAAGCAAAAAACGTTGTAAAATGGAAATTATATGAGATTTTAGAGTAATTTTAAATATTTAGAATAAAAATGCGATTACCAGTTTTTTATTGATAAAAAAATATTATTTTTTACTGTTATTTATTTAGTTATGTGTGTTACGTTATTTTAATTTGTAATTCTATGAAGCAAAACGACGAATCATCAACGAAAGTATGATAGCATTAAGTTAAACAATCATTTAAAACATTAAATAATTAAATATTTCTGTTATGTTACAGGTATAATAGAATATAAAGATAATGTACATGGTTATAAATGGAATACTGCGTTTAAACAATAAATTTAAATATGGTTAAATGCACATATAAAAATTAACTTATTAGGAATGCGTTGACATGGTGAAATAAGTTAGCTTTTCTGATGCAGTGCAGGCAGTACTGCATTCGTACTGTTATCAGTACATATACTGTTTTTTGTTTAAAGTACTGATTTATGCATTACAAGCAAATCAGTACGCAAATGTACTGTTTCTGTCATTAATCTACTGTTTTTGTACTGTTATTATATATTAACTGGGCTCAGTATATAGTTTGTCATGTTGTCAAATTGCGATACAAATATTAATATAGATGTTCTTATCGATGAGTTCATAACAATAAAGATTTTTGCCGCGTCAGTACGAAAAAAGATGACAGTAGAATAAAAATGGAAAGTGTTTCTAAACGGTGGTGCGTTTACGAATTTGAGGATATGTGTAATTTTATTTCTTTCATTCCACATTCAAACGATTTTACAGAACGAATCTTTAGTTTTAAAAGTGGAGAAAAGAAAGAAACGGGCTCCTAATATAAAACCTAGAAAGTGAGTTGCAGATAAAGACAAACTTTGGTTGTTGTTGTAATGAGTTTTACAATTTCTTGATGACAGGAAATAAATTGTGGAAAGGCCATAAATATGAAAATATATTATTTATAAAAATCTATAGTATAAGATCGTCTAAAAAACGATTGTGCCCTTTGCAATAATTAAAATTATTAAAGGTTATTAGTTGTAAATCACTTTAAAATTATTTTTAAGATAAATACATAACAAGCTTCGTTATTTCAAGTGTTGAATTTGTTTTTTAACATTGTTGTCCTTATATCTAAAGCTTTGTGCTAAAAAGGCCAATGTCAAATAATTAATTTTAGAGAAAATTTAAATTTTAGTTTTTTATAGAAGAGTTCTAAGTAAAATTGGCTCAAAACTCTTTTGAAGCTGTTCTCGATTAAATTAGACATTGGCTGTTTCCGCAAAATAAAAGACATTCAGCATGACCTTTTAATTGCAAAATGAAATTATTTATGCTGGTAGATATAGCAAAGAAATACTTTTATGTAATTTTTCTTAAATTTTATGTGACCTATATTCAAAAAATATAATAGAATAAAGGAAATACAATTTTAGTTCACATGTTAGTCAAGTTTTTTTCCTCAAATATTTGCTAGGTGTGACCGTAACTTGTGTTTTAGATTTTTTTATTATTCACTTTGTATTCCCGCTTAAAAATATATACGGAATTGAGTTATTGTTTGAAAAAATTCGGTTTTATTAATTAAATTTTGTCACTGTTCAAATTATAGAATGAATTCAAGTTTTGTTTTAAAAAAGATTATAACTTTTTATGTTATTAATATGCAATTTTATATTAAAAAAGTAAATGTACTGTTTTTTATTCAATTGTACTGATTTTTTTCTCTTATGTACTGATTTCTCTGATTTAAAAACTGGCAACCCTAACTGCACTTGAGAACGTAGAGATGTTATATTATTAGAGATATAATTATGACATATTATTTATAGTTTTTTATTTCTAATTAGAAGTGGATTAAACTAAATGTACTTCATTAAATTTAAATATAAATTGATTTTAGAAATCCAACTTTTCCATTATAACTTACGTGTATTTTGATCTCTTTATAATGAATTTTCTCAATGGAATTTTTCTTTACAATAAACAAGTTTTGTAACAAATTTGTATCATATACATATATGCATATTTGTCTCCATATAAGGAATTATTTCGAAAAAACTTCTGCAAGAAGTAAATTTTAATTAGTTAATTTCTGAAAAATTTAAATAAGAAGAATGAAAGAGTTTTTCAATTAAAAGTAGTATTGATAGCAGCCCGCGTATTCAGTGAAAGAAAATGTTGTATAAAGAAGCACTTATCCTAAAAAAAATACTATTAGTATTTAATAAAGCCGTAAAAGGATTAACACAAAATTTAGCTAAACAATTTATATTCCAGCACTTTATAAGAAATGCTATTATTCTAAAGATGTAGAAGACAAGTAATTTATTATTTAAAACCAAAGGCCTTATAACAGTCTTTTTGAGGATATTGATGAAGGACGACTTGGAAGAATGCAATCCTAACAAAAAATACCATATTATTTTAAATAAACGTCGAAAAAATATTTCTATTGTACATATTATAAACTTTCTATATTAATAATGAAGATATATTCTGATCCAATAGCAACAGATTCATTATAGGGAAATTCGACTGTATTAACATTTATTAAAATCTATATACATATGTACATATATAAACTTATATGGTTAGAAAACGAAATAAATGATGGAAAAATCATATCATAAAAATAATGGCAGTCTGCTAGAAGCAAAAACTAAGGACCTGCAGATGGTACTATTTATTCTTGGAAATTCATAGCGTATGGGAGTGCAATGGGTTAAGCTGTGAAATTTCTAACAGTCCAATGTAGAAGAAGCTAATAGTCATACTTAATATAGGCTTTTCAATACACATATATATATATGGATTCGGTTTATATTTATTTTACAGCACTGTTTTTCTTTTTGCTTATGCAATATTGTGCAGTTTGATCACTTATTCCACTAACACGTTCAGAGTATGAAACAGAATACCCATTTTTGACGTAAAAAAAATGAATGTGTTCGTAAAAATATATCAAATACTCTGCTTATTTTTTTTAATTAAGATTATTCATTATGTTTTTTAAGGAAATTATTTACTTAATGATAAGCCATTTTTGATTTTGTTAATAGCTTGGATATTTTTTAAGGTGGAAGTTTAAAATTTTTTTTTAAATATTTGACGTGAATCGCAATCAATAAACAGTCTATTTCAAAATTTTAAATGATAGATTGCTTTGCATTTTCGCAAACGATATTTATACTGTTGTAAAAAATTCTTTGATGCTTTTAAAAGGGAACGTTTTTTTCTTAAGCAGACATAAAGGCAAAACTCATTGAAAAAAAATTCCAAGTACTCAATACGTGTTGTTGTTGTAATACAGTTTTGGTTTTACCAACCAAAACGGTTGTTCGTTGATAACATTTTTCTTAAGTAGGTAACAAATATTTGAAATTAAAGTAAAAAAGGCTTGTTTTGCTAAAAATTATGTGTAAAAGCAAATGTGACAGCAGGTACAATCGAACTTCCCTATAATAAAACTGCATGGGACCATAAAATCACTTCATTTAAAAAAGCAACAATTTTACAACTTTGGTTTTTGTTCAAATGTATTTTACTTGTAGATTTGTAATTTGTAGTTTTGAGAAACAGCGCCCACGTTTCTATACTTGCTCATGGAGTTTTTTCTTCAATAAGTTTTGCCTTTATGTCTGCTTAAGAAAAGGACCGACCCTTTTTAAAGCATCAAAGAATTTTTTACAACAGTATAAATATCGTTTGCTAAAATGCAAAGCAATGTATCATTGAACATTTTGAAATAGATTTTTTTTTATTGATTACGTTTCACGTTAAATATTTAAAAAAAATTTTAAGCTTCCACCTTAAAAAATATCCTAGCTATTAACAAAATCAAAAATGGCTTATTACAAAACCTATATTAAGTATGACTATCAGCTTCTTCTACATTGGACTGTTCGAAATTTCACAGCTTAACCCATTGCACTTCCATATGCTAAGAATTTCGAAGAATAAATAGTACCATCTGCAGGTCCTTAGTTTTTTGCTTCCAGCAGACTGTCATTATTTTTATGATATGATTTTTCCATCACTTGTTTCGTTTCCAAAATGAGTTAATATATGTACATATGTATATACTTTTTAATAAATTTTTATACAGTCGAATTTCCCTATAATAAATCTGTTACTATTGGACCAGAATATTTCTTCATTATTAATATAGAATGTTTATAATACAATAGAAATATTTTTTCCACGTTTATTTAAAATAATCTGGTATTTTTGTTAGGATTGCATTCTTCCAAGTCGTCCTTCATCAATATCCTCAAAAAGACTGTTATAAGGCCTTTTGTGTTAAATAATAAATTACTTGTCTTCAACATCTTTAGAATAATAGCATTTCTTATAAAGTGCTGGAATATAAATTGTTTAGCTAAATTTTGTGTTAATCCTTTTACGGCTTTATTAAATACTAATAGTATTTTTTTTAGGATAAGTGCTTCTTTATACAACATTTTCTTTCACTGAATACGCGGGCTGCTATCAATACTACTTTTAATTGAAAAACTCTTTCATTCATCTTATTTAAATTTTTCAGAAATTAACTAATTAAAATTTACTTCTTGCAGAAGTTTTTTCGAAATAATTCCTTATATGGAGACAAATATGCATATATGTATATGATACAAATTTTTTACAAAACTTGTTTATTGTAAAGAAAAATTCAATTGAGAAAATTCATTATAAGGACATCAAAATACGGTGGGGTGCTTTAAAACCATGGGAGATAAGGCCATGATGACTTTATTGCTCAATTGAATGGGAGATAAAGCCATAATGGCCTTATTGCCCAATCATTGAGAGATAATGTCATATTTAAAATTTTGCGAATATTTTTTTTTCGCAAATGAGAGATAAAACCATATTTTCTCAGAATATTGTTATGCATGGTGTAAACATTTTGTAAAAGGAAAAATCCTTAGTTATCATTGAAAAAATAACAACTAAGAATTAATATTTTAAATTCATTTCTTATATGTCAATTTAAAAAATGCGTTCCTAATCACATGTGTGTTATCAGTTACTATTTATCAATCATACAGCCACGCAGAAAAACTTTAGTATGCGAAGCCAGATTCCAATACTTTACTTTAGTGTTTCCGAGAAAAGACATTTTTTTATTCTTGTGACGCACGCAGGAAAACTTTATTCAGCGAAGCCACCTGCCGTGTCCTACTGGAGGAAAAAACCCCTAAGCGCGGCCGCAGGCCGCCACGCAGAAAAACTTTAGTATGCGAAGCCAGATTTCAATACTTGACTATAGTGTTTCCGGAAGTGAAAACTATTAATCAATGTAAAATGCAAAAGTTCTTCAAAACTGAAATGAGAGATAAAGCCATTTTCTAATATCGCTAATGTGAGCTGAGGCCATGATGGCTTTATCTCCCATTCAAATGAACAAAAAAAAATAAAAGACTTTATCTCCCTTTTCAATGAGAGATAAAGTCATCATGGCCTTATCTCCCATGGTTTTAAAGCACCCCACCTCAAAATACACGTTAGTTATAATGGAAAAGTTGGGTTTTTAAAATTAATTTAAATTTAATGAAGTACTTTTTTTTAGTTTAATCCACTTCTAATTAGAAATAAAAAACTATAAATAATATGTCATAATAATATCTCTAATAATATAACATCTCTACGTTCTCAAATGCAGTACTGCCTGCACTGCATCAGAAAAACAAACTTATTTCACCATGTCAACGCATTCCTAATAAGTTAATTTTTATATGTGCATTTAACCATATTTAAATTTATTGTTTAAACGCAGTATTCCATTTATAACCATGTACATTATCTTTATATTCTATTATACCTGTAACTTAACAGAAATATTTAATTATTTAATGTTTTAAATGATTGTTTAACTTAATACTATTATACTTTCGTTGATGATTTGAAATTTCCATCCAATTGAAATTTTGTTTTCCTGTCTTCACAACAATTGTAGCTTTAGAGAATTACAAATTAAAATAACGTAACACACATAACTAAATAAATTACAGTAAAAATAACATTTTTGTATAAAAAAAAAAAAAAACCGGTTATCGCATTTTTATTCTAAATATTTAATATTACTCTAATATCTTATATAATTTTCATTTTACAACGTTTTTTGCTTCTCATGTAAACTTATGAAATTTGATGTTACAATATTCTGCATTTAAGATGACGATATGTGCAGTTCACTTATTTTTTTTTTCAATAATATTTGCCTACAAAAATAAAAAACAACACACACATTTTGGTTTACCAGTCAAGAAATAATTTTACAAAAAAAATACACACAGACTAAACGTGCTGCCCGGCGGGGAAAATTGCAAGCGAATCACTTTTTAGGCCTTTAAGAATGTTTACAATTGAATTTTTAGTAATCTTTTACTTATTCCACTCTGCCTTTTTTGAAAAGGTCTTTTAGAAAGGTTTTTATTTAATATTTTACAAATTCAAATTTTCTATTCTAAGATAAGGCCTGTCGCAATCGTTTTATTAGTAGTTATGTTAGAACGTGTTGCAAGTTTAGTTATTAATTTACTCACTTCGTATTATTAGCCGCAACAATTAAACTTGGATAAAGCTTTATTCTTAAATCTTTTTAGAACCCCTTCCAGAAGAGTTTAACATATATGCAAAAGTGCAAGGTGTTGGTCTCCAATGACACACCTTGCTAATTGGTAATAAAGTTGGAATGCGGCTGGGAGATCTTATGTCTGCAAAAAGGCCTCTTTACTACTTGATTTTCCCGCTGGAAATCGTTGGGAAAATCGCTTTTTTTTCCTTGTGAAGAATTTTAACGTGAATTTTTTAAAATTTTTCATATCTGTAAAATCACATATGAATTTTTTGTTTTTGTTCACTCCTCATGAGCGAGGAAAATCAAAATAGTTTTTTTCCTCACCCTCATGAGGATGAATTTCCAGAAAATTTTTTAAGTTTTCACGCTCGCTCATGAATGAAGAATGAGCGAGCGTTTCGGAACTCTGATATAATATAATATAATATAATATAATATAATATAATATAATATAATATAATATAATATAATATAATATAATATAATATAATATAATATAATATAATATAATATAATATAATATAATATAATATAATATAATATAATATAATATAATATAATATAATATAATATATATAATATAATATAATATAATATAATATAATATAATATAATATAATATAATATAATATAATATAATATAATATAATATAATATAATATAATATAATATAATATAATATAATATAATATAATATAATATAATATAATATAAATATAATATAATATAATATAATATAATATAATATAATATAATATAATATAATATAATATAATATAATATAATATAATATAATATAATATAATATAATATAATATAATATAATATAATATAATATAATATAATATAATATAATATAATATAATATAATATAATATAATATAATATAATATAATATAATATAATAATATATAATATAATATAATATAATATAATATAATATAATATAATATAATATAATATAATATAATATAATATAATATAATATAATATAATATAATATAATATAATATAATATAATATAATATAATATAATATAATATAATATATATAATATAATATAATATAATATAATATAATATAATATAATATAATATAATATAATATAATATAATATATATAATATAATATAATATAATATAATATAATATAATATATATAATATAATATAATATAATATAATATAATATAATATAATATAATATAATATAATATAATATAATATAATATAATATAATATAATATAATATAATATAATATAATATAATATAATATAATATAATATAATATAATATAATATAATATAATATAATATAATATAATATAATATAATATAATATAATATAATATAATATAATATAATATAATATAATATAATATAATATAATATAATATAATATAATATAATATAATATAATATAATATAATATAATATAATATAATATAATATAATATAATATAATATAATATAATATAATATAATATAATATAATATAATATAATATAATATAATATAATATAATATAATATAATATAATATAATATAATATAAT